>JAVGWX010000010.1:34421559-34618746 GCA_036924085.1 Ariolimax columbianus | reverse complement strand
AGAGAAAGAGAAAGAGAGAGAGAGAAAGAGAAAGAGAAAGAGAAAGCGAGAGAGAGAGAGAGAGAGTGAGAGAGAAAGAGAAAGAGAGAGAGAGAGTGAGAGAGAAAGAGAAAGAGAGAGAGAGAAAGAGAAAGAGAAAGCGAAAGCGAGAGAGAGAGAGAAAGAGAGAGAGAGAGTGAGAGAGAAAGAGAAAGAGAGAGAGAGAGTGAGAGAGAAAAAGAAAGAGAGAGAGAGAGTGAGAGAGAAAGAGAAAGAGAGAGAGACAGAAAGAGAAAGAGAAAGAGAAAGCGAGAGAGAGAGAGAGAGAGAGAGAGTGAGAGAGAAAGAGAAAAAGAGAGCAAGAGAGAAAGAGAAAGAGAGAGAGAGAGAGAGAGCAAGAGAGAGAGAGAAAGAGAAAGAGAGAGTGAGAGAGAGTGAGAGAGAAAGAGAAAGAGAGAGCAAGAGAGAAAGAGAAAGAGAGAGAGAGTGAGAGAGAAAGAGAAAGCGAGAGAGAGAGAGAGAGAGAGAGAGAGAGAGAGAAGTGGGAAGGGAGTTAAAGCGACTACAGTATTTGTCACACTAAAACCTTCATGTGCAGTTCGTTTTCACTTAAAATTGTGAAATCAGTGGGGCACTTTTGAAAATATAAGATAGATTTATGAAATGAGACATTCATCATGTAGAATGTCCTTTACAGAACGTCGCTCCCATCAGAGTCTGTCTGAAAGAAACTCGTTCTCTTGCCAAAACTCCAGCCTCCGCCACAGTATTTTCTTTATGTGTATGTTCCTTGACTACTGTATATAATACAATTCGCTGTTCCTTTTTCTGTGACAGTCATTCATCATCATCATCATCTGCTATCCACTTGTGCCGCTAGACGTCGTGAGGAGGTATAGTTTTCTAGTAATGTACCAGCTGATGTTGTTGTCCTTCTGTGTTTCCTCAGTGTCTCCCGGACACCATATTTCCTTTACGTGGTCTGCCTCTTACTTTGCAGCCCTGATGTCTCCCGGACACCATATTTCCTTTACGTGGTCTGCCTCTTACTTTGCAGCCCTGATGTCTCCCGGACACCATATTTCCTTTACGTGGTCTGCCTCTTTCTTTGCAGCCCTGATGTCTCCCGGACACCATATTTCCTTTACGTGGTCTGCCTCTTTCTTTGCAGCCCTGATGTCTCCCGGACACCATATTTCCTTTACGTGGTCTGCCTCTTACTTTGCAGCCCTGATGTCTCCCGGACACCATATTTCCTTTACGTGGTCTGCCTCTTACTTTGCAGCCCTGATGTCTCCCGGACACCATATTTCCTTTACGTGGTCTGCCTCTTACTTTGCAGCCCTGATGTCTGGTATTGTTGATACGAACAGCTGGTATCTTTCGTTGCATTTTTGGCAGGTGTCTGAACCATTTTATTATCTGCCTTTCCATCTATTCGATGCACAGCTCGGCACCCACCGTCTGTCTAATTACTTCCTTCCGTACTCCGTCCAGCCTTGTGACCCCGGCAGCTTTTCTCAAACACCTCTGTTCGCATATCATGATTTTTGTTTCTTGTGCCTTGGTGAGAGTTCGTGTCTGACACTGGTAGCAGAGAGTCGGTATACAAATACTATTTATCAGCTGTCTCTGTTTTCATTGGAATGTATTTGTGTCTTAGTAATGGTGAGAACTTATAGGAAACCGCATTAGCTTTATGTGTTTTTTAAAATTCTATCTCTCTATCAATCTTTCCATCGTGTGTGAAAATGCTGCCCAGGTATTTGAATTCTTTACTTTTTACCTGCATATTTAGTCTTTTCTCTATTCTGCTGATTTTCATTGTCTCCGTCATTGCTGTCCTAATCCTTATATTCCATCTATCGTAGGCATGAAAGGCATTTCTTGGAGGTTTTCTTCATCTGTATGAAAGAGACTGATCCTCTGCGAAAAGGAGCTCGTTCATTGCGATGGTTTCTAGTTTTGCTTCAGTTTGATGTGATCCATGTATACGATGAACACAAGTGGTGATAGTACACATTTCTGTCTCACCCCTGTGCTAACTCCAAACCAGCAGGTGTTCTTACAGTACTTTGACTGTTTTTATACATTGTTATGTTTCTCAACAATTCTCCATGCACTAAATAGTTTTCCAGGATCTCCTATATAGTCTTTCTGTCCACTTGGTCAAAAGCAAGTTCCTGGTCTACAAAGAAGTTGTCCTGTTCCTCATTGTTTTCTTCTTCTTCTTCTGCTGCTGTCAGACGTCCACTTGAATTTGTTCGAAGAAAGCAGCAGTCATCCTGAGGCTGTCGACACTGCCATAGAGCGTGTCTAGTGTTAGCACTGGTGATGGCCACATGTGCTTTTTCTGGTCCTCGTTTGTCGAGCAGCAGATGTTCATCGGTCATTTTCCCTGTACCACAGGTGCATTCGTCAGTGCCACCTATCTTCAGTTTATTCAAGAGATGGTACCTCAGTCTGTTGTGGCATGTGCGGAGTCTGAAGACCACGACCTGCTCTCTTCTGTTCAACTGGTAGTAGGCATCATTTTTTGTGTAGCCAGTATGTTCTGTTTCCCATTTGGCCATGTATCTGGCCCTAATAAACCTTTTGAACTCTTCGTAGGTCACACTAGAATATGGTTGTGGTAGTCTTGCACCTTCTTTTGTCAGTCTGTCTGCCTCCTCGTTGCCTTGGATGTTACAGTGGGATGGAACCCGCTGTACCACTACTCTTTTTGGTACGACTGCTGGCATAGTTGACAGAGTACTGCTCTTAAATCATTAAGTTCGTTCCTCGTTGTATTCAATAGATTGTTCACAAATCTGTAGTAGAATAAAGAGCAACCTTTTCATTTTCTGAAGCCAAACTGTGCGTCACTTATTTAATTGACCTATTGATCTTTTTATGTTTTCCAGAGTCTTCCCGTACATTTTACTTATATGGCTCAAGAGAGATATGTTTCATTTATCATTTATATATGTATGTTTCAAAATCTCTTTTGTTTCATTTTTTTTTTCCAAATGGGTAGAAATTGATTTTTTTCCATTCCTCCGGAACTTCCATTGTTGTCCATGCTACATTCATTATTCTTGACAGCCATTTTACTCCCGTGTCTCCGCATGCTTATACGGCCTCTGTTGTAATACCATCTATTCTTGGCGCCTTGTTTCGAGGACTCGTTTTGATAGCTTGTTCGACTTCTGCTGCTATGATTGGTAGTTTTTTACTTACATTGTGTCGTGATGGGAATTTTCATTATTGCCTATTTCTGCCGGGTTGAGAAGTTCCTTGACATATTCCTCCCATCTCAGCTTTTTTCTGATTTTAGATTTTAGTCCAGTATATGATTATTATGTTTGTCATTTATGTTGGTTGGATGGATAACAAATTCGTCTCTCAGTCTAATCTTTTCAACTTAAATAATTCCCTTTGAGGCTCTTTACATAAGTTTGTTAGCGTCTCTCCATATTTCGGCCACAAACTCTCTTTTGCCTTTATAATTCTTCTGGTATCTCTTTTTGCTGTTTTGTATTGTCCACAATCTCCTTTTTTCATTATGTCCCTATTTTATGGAGTCCTTTTTTATTTGTACAACTTTTTTCACCTCTTCATTCTACCACACTGTTTTCTTCTTGCATTGTCTTGTGTTTTGAAGATCTTAGCTCTTCTTTAGATTATTGGTAAATGCCTTTTTAAAATTCAATTTCTATGTCCTGCACTTCTTCTGAAATACCATGGTATGCAATGTCAATCTATCAGAAAAACTCTTTCTTGACTTGTTTAACGTGTAGTCTCTTTATTGTTGTAACTTGTGGGCCTTTTATTCTGTTACGTCTTTGTGCGTGTGACATATACACTCGCCTGTCATCTATGTCAATATCTATGTTGGGTTTTGCATTGTAGACTGTGACATGTCATTTTGACATTTGTAAAAAGCCAGAAAATACCGAAAACAAATTCTCTCAGCAATTATGCTGGAAAAAAGGCAAACGGATAAATCGAATTATCTAAACGACAAACACTCTGACAAAAATCCAAATGATTTTTCTGACGCCAACCAACTTAAAAAAAAAAATTTCTGAAATTTGACTTAAAAAATCCAAGATACCACCCCTGTGTATTTGCCAGCAAGATTTTTAATCGTTAAGAATGGAACCTGTTAAAAGGTTGTTGTCAGGTAAGTCAAACATGGCAGCCTTTATCGTGTACAATGCATTTACAGGAAAAAAGAAATAATTTATAAGATAAAATCTGAAGTTAGTCACACAATGAAATGTCATTAGTTGAAGTGTATGCACAACTTATTTTTAATTTAAAGGCCGTATTTCAGCAGTAGGATAAGACGAGGAAAGCGTGTTCAGAGGCGTAAATCAGATGTACGATTGGTTTGCAGTTCTGACATACCGAGTTCGAAATCACTTCGTGTCCAGTTTGGCTTGGCTTGGCTTCGTTCGTTCATAATCTCTCATTACCAAGCACAGAAAGGGCTTAAGTAGCAAAATATAGTCCCTCGAACGAAATGCATTGTGTCGTAGTTTACAGCTTGACTGCGATATGTGCATCTTTCGGTCCAACTCATCTGACTTCAGCAACCATTTTTTGAGTACCGGGTTAGCATTCCCTCCTTAGCCAGTCTGCCCTGTTGCAGCCTGTTATCCAGGATCACCGCGTGGAGGTGTAGAAGGGTCTTTGCAGATTTGGCTCGCTGGCCCTGACGCTTGCAGTCAGTTATGGGTCACTGACCACTGCAGCTCATGCCCTGCTCAGCCGTGTCCAATTTGATTGAATGGTTTGGGGATTTTTCTTGGTATGACCACTTCTCCACATACATCAAGGATTGTCAATACTATTGTACTGCAGGTATCAAAACGATGAGCAGCGTGTGCGTTGTAGCGGGCAGCCACCCATAGCTGACTGCTAGCGTCATGGCCAGCGAACCGAAGCTGCCAAGACCCTTGTACATTTCCACGCGGTGATCCTGGATAACAGGCTGGAAACAGAGCTGACTGGATATGTAGAATGGGTCAAAGAGGGAAGGTAACCGGGTACTCAAAAATGCATGCTGAAGTTGGATGTGTCGGACCGAAAGGTGCAAATATCGCAGTCAAGCTGTAAACTATGATACAATGCATTCCGTTCTTCGGAGAACATCCTGCTACTTGCAAAGCCCTTTTCAGTGCTTGGTAGCGGGAGTTTGAGGACGAACGAATAAAAAAAAGAGGACTATATTGCAAAACTGCAATAATGAGACACATTGCAAACAGATTCAAACCCGCATCCATACACTGGCCGATAAGTCCCAATTACAAACAGATACAAACACTCATACATACACCGGTCAATACAGGTACATTACAAACAAATACAAACACTCATACATACACCGGTAAATACAGCTACATTACAAACAAATACATTTTCAATGCCCCCATACACTGGTCAATACGTCCACATTACAAACAGATACACACAAGCATTCATACACTGACATATTTTGTGGTCGGCTGTTTGCTAGGGAAATCGGTCAAATCCTGCCGATAAATGGCGTTATAAATGGTCGAGGGGTAATGGTCGCGAGGTAATGGTCGCGAGATAATGGTCACGAGGTAATGGTCGTCTCGTGGGTTGAAATTCCGGTGGAGGTCGATATTTTGTCACCTGTTTAACCCGGTAAACATTTCTCATAGTCTCTCAGTAGTGAGATCAGATACCCGGGATCAGTGTCGCGCACGTTAAAAATCTATTGGCAATTGGAAATCGAAAAGAGTAGGCTTAACGGCCGTTGCTTGGACAACTTTCAAGTTAAAAATCTACTCAAATTATTATAGGTATTCTCGCCCCACAGAAAATATGTCACAAAAAAAGGGGATTGTTTGGCTATAACATCAGGTCTTGGTTATATGGTTAGTGGAGCGCCATAGATGCGTCTGACAGGCTGCCGGTCCACCTTGCTCTAAATTACACTTTCCACCACTACCAGTCCCAAATATAGGCGATCGTAAATTCCAGGGACTACCCACCTAACGGTTGGTAACAGATACTGTGATTGACCTGGCAAGTCACCAATAGATTTTAACCTGCCAAAAAATTTAAAACAAAGGAGGTCACACCTGCCGACTACGTCTAAAAACACAAGTGGACTGAAGATAGAACAAGTTAGCAACATCGCTAACACACAAGTAACACACAGATAAACAAAAATAAAAATACGTTACTTTGCAAGCGTGTCGAAACAGGTGATTAAAGAATGTTGGATATGGAATTATATACCACATCGTGTAAAAACATGAGAGAAAAGATGGATCGAATCAATCAATCAATCGATCGATATTACATATCGTGTTTCAAGGCCACCAATGTTAAATGCAAACTTGAAAGCCCTGACTCATCAAGTGAATGAGTGGGCTATGTAAGTCTGAGAGCGTCTGTGTGAGTCAGGTCAGGTATTGATGTTTTAAGAGACGAGACAATGCGTGTGAGGACGTCTCCTTGAGGGGCGGAGTAGTTAGATCGCTTGAGAAAAGTAAATGGAAGAGGTTCGCTCTTGTCTACCTGACTTACATTTAGAGACGACTAGGCAGCGAGGAAGGGTAACGGTCATTCTCACTAAGGTACTAAATTATCTTATACCGTACGTGTAGAAGTTTGTCCTAGAAAGAACGCCAGATTGTTCTGTCTTCTTCTTCTTCTTCTACTCCTGCTTCTTCGTCTTTATTTGTTCGTTCGTTTGTTTGCTCTTTCGTTCGTTTGTTCTTTCGTATGTTCGTTCGTTCTCAATCTCCCACTACCAACCCCTCAGTCTCCCACTACCAACCCCTCAATCTCCCACTACCAACCCCTCAATCTCCCACTACCAACCCCTCAATCTCCCACTACCAACCCTCAATCTCCCACTACCAACCCCTCAATCTCCCACTACCAACCCCTCAATCTCCCACTACCAACCCCTCAATCTCCCACTACCAACCCCTCAATCTCCCACTACCAACCCCTCAATCTCCCACTACCAACCCCTCAATCCTCCACTACAAACCCCTTAATCTCCCACTACCAACCCCTCAATCGCAGACTACCAACCCCTCAATCTCCCACTACCAACCCCTCAAACTTCCAATACCAACCCCTCAATCTCCCACTACCAACCCCTCAATCTCCCACTACCAACCCCTCAATCTCCCACTACCAACCCCTCAATCTCCCACTACTAACCCCTCAATCTCCCACTACCAACCCCTCAATCTCCCACTACCAACCCCTCAATCTCCCACTACCAACTCCTCAATCCCCCACTACCAACTCCTCAATCTCCCACTACCAACCCCTCAATCTCCCACTATCAACCCCTCAATCTCCCACTACCAACTCCTCAATCTCCCACTACCAACCCCTCAATCTCCCCCTACCAACCCCTGAAAAAGGCTTTACAAGCAGTAGGATATTGTCCGGAGAACGAAATGCATTGTTATAGTTTACAGCTTTCCTGCAACGTTTATACCTTTCGGTCCGGCACATCCGACCCCAGCAGGCCTTTTTGAGTACCGGGTTAGCCTTCCCTCTGCTCGGCTGCAGCCTGTTATCCAGGATCTCCGCGTGAAGATGTAGAAGGGTCCTGTCAGCTCTTGTTGGCTGGCCTTCACGCTAGCATTCAGCTATGGGTCGCTGACCGCTGCAGCCCAAGCACTGCTCGGCATCTTGACCCTACCAAGGAATACAACCCACGAGCAGAAGCCTCGACCAGGCACAAACTGTATCTCATCCTGGCGATCCAAAACCATCAGATTAAGCGTAACCAATGAGCCTAAACGCATCAAAAAAGAAAAAAAAAAGAAAGAGAAGAAATAAAAGAAGGACAAGAGGACGAAGAGGAAGAAGGAAACGAGGAGGTGTCAATGATAGACATGACACATGATGATGATAGGTGGGTGAAACAAAATTAACAAGTGCCACCAATTTGACGTAAACTAGAGCAAATCGAAAGTTACTCAACAAGATAAACTCAGTGTCTGTTTAAAGAAAAGAAGAGAACGATTTAATAGCAACAATTTCCCTCTGCTAAACACATACAGCAAATGTAAAAAGAGATTATTAATCTGGATTTTCAACTACAGCATTCAACAATGATGTCATGATCTAAATTTGAATTTGACGCAATGGTTATTTTTATCTGGCCTCTCTTATAAGGTTTTAGGCACTCCATCTCGAGGCAAGACCCAGCTCTGTTGTCATTCTGTCACCCGTACACATCATGACTCCGCCCACTTTTCTACTTCTGACAAATCAAACGCTACTGAAAAGAAATCGAATTCTTGAACATTAACGCGATTATTATGTAATCATGGCGTTACTTTGAGGCACCAAGCACTAGGCCCAGCCGAACGAGGTCGGAGGTAATTTGTGCCTAAGTCGATATGTGGTCTTTAGACATTCAAATTCTGGAGAAAATGGCTGTCATTTTGTGACTAGTGCAAACACAAAGATATCCGCTCTGTAGAACAACAGCACAGTGAGTCATGTCACAGTTCCCTGCAGTAGCACGTGCATGATGTATGTATCAATATGTAAGGACAAGGCAGTCGCGCTCTAGGTACGCTGTTCTGATTCTCCGGGGGTTCTCAAGCGAGCGCCAATAGATTCATAAGCTACATTAATTAATTACATTTATTTTTTAAAATAAACCGGACCCATGTGGGATAAGACTATTGATAAATTCAGAAAGGAAGTGCCGATGACGGCTTACTACAAAAAAATAGGTACCAGTTGGGGTACGTAAGCGGAGCTTGTAGCTTATTCAACAGTGAGCTGGCTTGCTAAGACTTGGATTATAACGTGCCAAGGTTTGAAATCTCTGACGGACAGAAACAAATCCGGGCGTGGTCCTCCAGTCGACCCAGCTGTAAATGGGTACCTGACGTATGAATTGGAGAAGATATAAGCGAGCAAGGGAACTGGACACACTACCTCACATAGGCTGTGGCTTAGTCCACGAAGAGTTATCTTCATCTCCAACGGCATGTGTTGCCATGGGAACCACCTTGACCTTTACCAGTTGGGGAGCAAATAAACGTATCCGTTGAGAAAGTTTACAACGGAGCAATATGACAGCACTTGGAGTACAGCTCTGTATCAGCTGCTATACACATCTGTAGTCAATGAACAATTTAGCAAAACCAAGCACTCTGGTTTATTAGATTAATCGTGATTGATCGATGCAATCAGAGATGCAGAAAGATACCTGATTTCGTTTCCTGTCTCAGAAGAGACACAAATAAACATGATCCTATATAGAAGTTCAGCCGTTTGCCAGCGCACCCGATGAAGGCAAGACTGAACGGCTTGGCACTGGGCGGTCTAAAACATGGCAGATTCGTCCATCTTAAAAGACAGAAGCCTTACCAACGAAGGCAGCCCCACTGAAACCTACCACTTCACATCTTTCCATCACATCAATAAAAGCAACGTTAATGCTGAGGATCTAAAACTGTATTTATTTGCCCCAATTTCTCAGCCCCCTGTTGCCTCCACAGATTGAGAATGCCCCGATAAAACCAAAAGGAGGATGTGATTACAAAAGTGTAGACCGTCTCGACGAGGCAAACTCTAACTGAAACTGCTTCCTATCCGTCTCACCTCCTTATCGCTGTCTCTCTCTCTCGTTCTCTCTGTCTCTCTTTCTCTCTCTCTCTCTCTCTCTCTCTCTCTCTCACACACACATATATATATATACCACCTTCTCTCTCGCCCCTATCTTTCTCCGTCTCCAAATGTAGAGTATAGCATGCATTTTTTTGTTTACCAATGAGCATTTATGTTCTTTTCGATAAGTGTATTGATCTCAATCTCAGCACGCTCCAATCTACCCAACTGCAATTCAATACCTGACACCGTTTGAGAAAGCAAAGGAGCGATACAGGAAACGGATCACACTTCACTCCCCTCCCCCAACCAATATAAGTTAATACAGAGAAGTTCCTCCCACTTCGTCGCCGACGATAATGTGTACATAAATCATCTATACTTCTAAAAGCACGTTAAGATTGTTCGATATGGTGGAAATCTACGTACACAATACAATGATATATACACCTACGCACAATACAATGATATATACACCTACACACTATACAATGATATATACACCTACACACTATACAATGATATATACACCTACACACCTACACACTATACAATGATATATACACCTACGCACAATACAATGATATATACACCTACACACTATACAATGATATATACACATACGCACAATACAATGATATATACACCTACACACTACAATGATATATACACCTACACACTACAATGATATATACACATACGCACAATACAATGATATATACACCTACACAATACAATGATATATACACCTACACACTATACAATGATATATACACATACGCACAATACAATGATATATACACCTACACAATACAATGATATATACACCTACACAAAAATAAATGATACATATAGCTACACACAATACAATGATACATATAGCTACACATAATACAATGATACATATAGCTACACAATACAATGATACATACAACTACACACAATACAATGATACATTTAGCTACACAAAATACAATGATACATATAGCTACACACAATACAATGATACACATATCTACACATAATACAATGATACACATAGCTACACATAATACAATGATACACATATCTACACATACTACAATGATACATATAGCTAGACATAATACAATGATACATATAGCTGCACACAATACAATGATACATATAGCTACACATAATACAATGATACACATATCTACACATAATACAATGATACATATAGCTACACACAATACAATGATACATATAGCTACACATAATACAATGATACATATAGCTCCACATAATACAATGATACATATAGCTACACATAATACAATGATACATATAGCTACACATAATACTATGATACATATAACTACACATAATACAATGATACATATAGCTACACATAATACAATGATACATATAGCTACACAAAATACAATGATACATATAGCTACACATAATACAATGATACATATAGCTACACATAATACAATGATACATATAGCTACACATAATACAATGATACATATAGCTACACATAATACAATGATACATATAGCTACACATAATACAATGATACATATAGCTACACATAATACAATGATACATATAGCTACACATAATACAATGATACATATAGCTACACATAATACAATGATACATATAGCTACACATAATACAATGATACATATAGCTACACATAATACAATGATACATATAGCTACACATAATACAATGATACATATAGCTACACATAATACAATGATACATATAGCTACACATAATACAATGATACATACATATATCACAATACTTTTCCAGCTTCTTCTTTGATCCTCAGATCTAGGACCAGGTTTCTCTTTCAGAGGACACCGTTGTTTGTAAGGATACGGTTGTTTCTAAGCCTGTGTTATCTCCATACATCTGTTGTCTCATATAAGTCTTGCAAGTTGCAAGGCCAGTATTGTTTCCTCTCTTCCTGCGTGAGCAGGCAGCTTTGTAGGTTGTGTTCCACGGTCACGGTATACTGCCCACATGGACACTTGCCATCTGCCCCAATCCTCATTTTGTTGTCAAGATGACCCTTGAGTCTGTTATGCCCAGTTCTCAGTCTGAAGATGATGACTTGCTCTTCTCTAGTTAAATCATAGTAGTTGTCCTCTTTTCAGAAATTGAAGTGTTGATCAGCCCATTTTTCACTGAAGGTACTAATTATGGTTTTGGTTTCATTATACGTGATACTCAGGTCTGTTTGTGAGCATGGTCCTTCATACTTTGCTTGTTTGCATGCAGCTTCATTGCCTTCACTATTGCAGTGAGATCCACTGTATGATCAACCTTAGATGTTCTACTGAGAGCTGTGTCAGGGAGAACAATCTTAGGTGTTCTACTGAGAGCTGTGTCAAGGTGTTCAACGTTAGATGTTCTAATGAGAGCTGTGTCAGGGAGAACATATATTGCTGGAAAGCTTTTTTTTGCATGTGTAATTTTGGATGTCTGTTTTAGATCTCTATCCACTACCTGACTTATGATTTGATCTGCTCTTACATGATATTTTGTTTTTATATGAAGTGGTTTCTTTTCAATTTCTCTGTTATATCTTATATTGGGTCATCTGGCATTCATTTGATTTTCTTCTCTTGTTAGAGTGTTTGTTTTTATCTGCGCGTCTCCATACATCAGACCTTCGATTCTAGTGATATTCTCCCCTACATTCAATGGTATTGTTCTCAAAGCTCTAGATATGATACAAATACCTTAGTTTTTTAATATGTTAATTTTTTTGAAGTTATTTTTTGTTGCAGTGGGTCATGCGGCTTTCCCGAATTCTAGTACGGATCTCACTTAGCCTGTATGCGTGCTCGTGTCAGCTCCTCCCCATGTTGAGACTTACATTGTTTTCATTATTGGCATTCTCATTATTGGCATTCTTTGTTATATGCTTTTTTTAGATTAAGTTTTTTTTGTATGTCAGCCTTGGGTACAATGTAATTCCTAGATAAACTGGACTTACGTCTAGGAGAAGAGTCTGGTCCTTTACTTTCAGGATCACTTCTTGTGGTGCGGTAGATAGAGACACAATTGCGTAAGTAGTTTTGGCTTGCCTTGGCTTCGTTCGTTCTCAATCTCCCACTACCAAACCCTGAAAGGGTTGAAGTAGCAGAATGTAGTCCAGAGTACGGATTGGGTTGTGTCGTAATTTACAGCTTGACTGCGATATATGCACCTTTCGGTCCAACACATCCGACTTCAGCAAGCATTTTTTTAGTACCGAGTTAACATTCCCTTTTCGATCCCTTCTCCTTAGCCAGTCTTCCCTGCTGCAGTGGTTATCCAGGATCACCGCGTGGAGGTCTAGAAGGTTCTTGGCAGCTCTGGTTCGCTGGCCCTGACGCTAGCAGTCAGCTATGGCTCGCTGACCACTGCAGCTCATGTGCTGCTCATCATCTTGATCCCGTAAGTAGTTTTGATTTCATTGATAACAGTTTGCCATTTCTTTTTGCATATCTATATTTTTCCTAGGGTCTCATGCATTTTATTTTCTACCTACAAGTGTAGACTCTTCGGATGTCCAGAGCGCCATATCATATTCAAATAGTTATAATGTACTGTGCACTCTTTTAGTGATTTCTGTGATACTATCATTGATATTTCCAAGGGACAGTATCGATAAGAGGGTTCAATCTTGCGTTATTCATTGTTCCATTTTCATCTTATCTGATATGTCCTTGGAGTTGTTCTCTTGCTGTTTTGTTATAGAAGTAATCACTGATCTATTTGTACATGTTGTTGGTTACACTCATTTGTACATGTTGTTGGTTACACTCATTTGTACATGTTGTTGGTTACACTCATTTGTACATGTTGTTGGTTACACTCATTTGTACATGTTGTTGGTTACACTCATTTGTACATGTTGTTGGTTACACTCATTTGTACATGTTGTTGGTTACACTCATTTGTACATGTTGTTGGTTACACTCATTTGTACATGTTGTTGGTTATACTCATTTATACATGTTGTTGGTTAGACTCATTTGTACATGTTGTTGGTTACACTCATTTGCACATGTTGTTGGTTACACTCATTTGTACATGTTGTTGGTTACACTCATTTGTACATGTTGTTGGTTACACTCATTTGTACATGTTGTTGGTTACACTCATTTGTACATGTTGTTGGTTACACTCATTTGTACATGTTGTTGGTTACACTCATTTGTACATGTTGTTGGTTACACTCATTTGTACATGTTGTTGGTTACACTCATTTGTACATGTTGTTGGTTACACTCATTTGTACATGTTGTTGGTTACACTCATTTGCAGTAGTTTGAGTTTTAGTTCGCACTTCTATATTCTATCAACACCTTTTTCTAGGTCTTTCCAGATTTCCAGTTGATACATGCACTTACGTACAATACATGGATAATACATGGACACACAATACATGGATAATACAGGGACACACAATACATGGATAATACATGGACACACAATACATGGATAATACATCAACACAATACATGGATAATACATGGTCACACAATACATGGATAATACATGGACACACAATACATGGATAATACATGGACACACAATACATGGATAATACATCAACACACAATACATGGATAATACATGGACACACAATACATGGATAATACATGGACACACAATACATGGATAATACATCAACACACAATACATGGATAATACATGGACACACAATACATGGATAATACATGGATACACAATACATGGATAATACATCAACAGACAATACATGGATAATACATGGACACACAATACATGGATAATACATCAACGCACAATACATGGATAATACATCAACACACAATACATGGATAATACATCAACACACAATACATGGATAATACATCAACACACAATACATGGATAATACATCAACACGCAATACATGGATAATACATCTACACACAATACATGGATAATACATCAACACACAATACATGGATAATACATCAACACACAATACATGGATAATACATGGACACACAATACATGGATAATACATCAACACACAATACATGGATAATACATCAACACACAATACATGGATAATACATGGACACACAATACATGGATAATACATCAACACACAATACATGGATAATACATCAACACACAATACATGGATAATACATGGACACACAATACATGGATAATACATCAACACACAATACATGGATAATACATGGACACACAATACATGGATAATACATCAACACACAATACATGGATAATACATCAACACACAATACATGGATAATACATGGACACACAACACATGGATAATAGATCAACACACAATACATGGATAATACATCAACACACAATACATGGATAATACATGGGCACACAATACATGGATAATACATGGACACACAATACATGGATAATACATCAACACACAATACATGGATAATACATGGACACACAATACATGGATAATACATCAACACACAATACATGGATAATACATCAACACACAATACATGGATAATACATCAACACACAATACATGGATAATACATGGACACACAATACATGGATAATACATCAACACACAATACATGGATAATACATCAACACACAATACATGGATAATACATCAGCACGCAATACATGGATAATACATCAACGCACAATACATGGATAATACATCTACACACAATATATAATTCATACATCTGCACACAATACATACATATTGATACCATACAATCATTTATACATCTAAACACAACCATCGGTTCTTCTTCTTCTTTGTTCATTCTCAATCTCCCGCTACCAAGCCCTGAAAAAGCTTTGCAAGTGGCGGAGTGTAGTCCAGAGAAATGAATGCCTTGTGTCGTAGTTTACAGCTTGACTGCGATATTTGCACCTTTCGGTCCAGCACATCCGACTTTAGCAGGCATTTCTAAGTACCAGGTTGCCCTCCCTCTTCGATCCCTTCTACTTAGCCAGTCTGCCCTCCTGCAGCCTGTTATCCAGGATCACCGTGTGGAAGTGTAGAAGGGTCTTGGCAACTCTGGTTCGCTGACCCTGACACTAGTAGTCAGCTATGGGTCGCTGACCGCTGCAGCTCTTTCTCTGATCAGCGTCATGATCCCACCTACAGGTCCAACACATAATGCGTGCATCTAAACACAATACATGGATACATACACATCTAAACACAATACATGGATACATACACATCTAAACACAATACATGGATACATACTAATCTAAACACAATACGCGGATACATACATATCTAAACACAATACATGGATACATACACATCTAAACAAAATACATGGATACATACATATATAAACACAATATATGGATACATACATACTTAAACACAATACATGGATACATACATACATATCTAAACACAATACATGGATACATACATTTCTAAACACAATACATGGATACATACATATCTAAACACAATACATGGATATATACATATCTAAACACAATACATGGATACATACATATCTAAATACAATACATGGATACATACATATCTAAACACAATATATGGATACATACATATCTAAACACAATACTTTGATACAAAAATATCTACACACAATACATGGATACAAACATCTACACGCACAATAAATGGATACATACATCTATACACATACGCATAACAGGGACACACACATCTGTACTCCATTTGTGAAATCACGAATCTATTTCTGAAGAAGAAAGAACAGAATAATTGCATAAGAAGCATGCAGTGAAAGGTGACTAAATATGATTAGACAATGGGCTAGCAACTTCATAATGTAAATACAAAAATACTACAGAGACTACCACAGATAATACCATAACAGGGACACGGAAAGTCCTCTAGCGCAGGTCTACATGTATGGAGACCCAATTGTCGTAACGGTCTACGTTTCAGTTAAATGTTGAAGCGCGACATTTAGAGCCCTGTGTTTACCACACAATTGTGATCGGACTGTAAGGGAACCTGGAAGGAACAGCTTCGGTGAGATTGTACATGCCATTTTAGAAAGCTTCAATTGTTTGGATAATGACATTTACAGCCCTGTGCTCTTAGAAAACCGGAAAGAAAAAGTAACGGACACTGGAATGAAGATCGACCGGAATATGGTGCATGTCATCTAACTGACTCATTCAGCCGAGCCGATATATCGGCTTCTAAGTTTTCTTACACGACCGTCGACCTCACATATTGGCTTGAGCAGTTGTCACGCTTTTACATACAAATATTATCCATATCAAATATTCGTAAATGTAGAAAATATACTTGTACGGTCTTGTTGCATTTTTACATTGTAAGAATAGATGTGTGCAGAGGCACAAAGTATTTGAGAGGGAATTAGTGCAATGCAAGACATGTTTGGATGTTATTGTTGTTGTTGACGTTGTTGTTGTTGATTTGTTGCTGTTGTTGACGTTGTTATTGTTGTTGACGTTGTTGTTGTTGACATTGTTGTTGTTGACGTTGTTAGATCTGTTATTGTTGTTGGCGTTGTTGTTGACGTTGTTGTTGACGTTGTTGTTGTGGTTGACGTTGTTGTTGTTGTTGACGTTGTTGTTGTTGACGTTGTTGTTGTTGTTGACGTTGTTGTTGTTGACGTTGTTGTAGTTGACGTTGTTGTTGACGTTGTTGACGTTGTTGACGTTGTTGTTGTTGACGTTGTTGTTGTTGACGTTGCTGTTGTTGACGTTGTTGTTGTTGTTTTTGACGTTGTTGTTGTTGACGTTGTTGTTGTTGACGTTGTTGTTGTTGATTTGTAGCTGTTGTTGATTTGTTATTGTTGTTGACGTTGTTGTTGTTGATTTGTAGCTGTTGTTGATTTGTTATTGTTGTTGACGTTGTTGTTGTTGATTTGTAGCTGTTGTTGATTTGTTATTGTTGTTGACGTTGTTGTTGTTGATTTGATTCTGTTGTTGATTTGTTAAGGTTGTTGGCGTTGTTGTTGTTGACGTTGTTGTTTTGTTCTAAGCTACTATTAACGAGATCTTCACACTTGACGAATATTCTCTGGTGTAATGTTTGCTGCGCTCTCTTTACATCACAGTGCGAACTAAAATAAGAGAGACTTAGGTCATCCTAGCTGTAGTGCAATGTGAAGCTTCTCAGCAGCCTTACCATTAAGTGGATCACAGTGCCGATCCATAACTCGTTCGCCAGACTGCTGAGACACAATCTGTTCCCATGTGCACATCGTGACGCGAATGACTTGGATTGTGCATCAGTATGTTGCCCTTAACCCTGGCATTAGTCTCTACTCCAGATGTTGCCCTTAACCCTGGCATTGGTCTCTACTCCAGATTTCAGTCAACGTCATATATCTAGCAATGATTATAATAATTAAACGTCACATTTTTTTAGAGAGAAGCGGATGTAGATAACTTGTCAAATTTGGGAAGGCAGAACTGATATAAAGATACATTTGCAAAAAATTAGTTGAGACAGGAGCTGATACAGTTGAACTTGTCAAATTTCGGGCGGCAGCAGCTGATACAGTTGAACTTGTCAAATTTGGGGCGGCAGCAGCTGATAAAGTTGAACTTGTCAAATTTGGGGCGGCAGCAGCTGATACAGTTGAACTTGTCGAATTTGGGGCGGCAGGAGCTGATACAGTTGAACTTCTCAAATTTGGGGCGGCAGCAGCTGATACAGTTGAACTTGTCAAATTTTAGGCCGTATCAGCTGATACAGTTGAACTTGTCAAATTTGAGGCGGTATCAGCTGACATAGTTAAACTTATTAAATTTAAGGCAGTATCAGCTGACAAAGTGAAACTTGTCAAATTTGTGAAGGTATCAGCTGACATAGTTAAACTTGTCAAATTTGTCAAGGTATCAGCTGACATGGTAACTTTGTGAAGGTATCAGCTGATATACGATGCGTGTTCAAATGAAACCGGACCTAACTGCACCAAGTGAACACGCGTACGATGCGCATGATGACGTCACGTCTGGTGTAAACAACATATACCAACCGTCAAGTTTGGAAAACGTTATTATCCTCCGACTCATAGTTTCCTCAGCAAACCGTTGAAAACATGGCGGGTGTGATACGGAATCCGCCCAGAGTTGATCAGCGAGCGGTGATTCGGTTTCTAACAGCTGAAGAATGTCGACCAGTTGACATGCATCGCAGAATGCAGGCAGTGTATGGTGACAAAAGTGTGTCGAAGACAACAGTGAAGAACTGGACAACAGTGTTTAAAGAAGGACGTGAGTTAACGAAAGATCTTCCGAGGCCAGATCACGCGCATATTGTTGCATCAGAAGATACCATCGCCAAAATTGATACAGTAATTCGACTAGACCGTCGCCGGAGCTTACGTTCGGTAGCAGAGAAATTCGTTGTGTCACTAGGGACAGTTCACATGGTGGCTAGCAAGAAACTGAAGTATCGAAAGGCATGTTCACAATGGATACCTCGGTTGCTGACTAACCCCCATAAGGACGCACGCATGGGATGGAGTTTGAACCACTCACTGCGATACGAAGAAGAGGGTGATTGTTTTTTGTTGTTGTTGCGCATAGTAGCAGGTGAACACACCTAGTCGACATCCTTCAGCTGTTAGAAACCGAATCGGGGCTCGATGATCAACAATGGTGGATTCCGTATTACACCCGCCATGTTTTCAACGGTCTGCTGAGAAAACTATGAGTTAGAGAATAATTAAATTTTGCAAACTTGACGGTTGGTATGAGGTGTACACACCTGAAGTGACGTCATCATGCGCATCGTACGTATGTTCAGTTGGTGCAGTTAGGTTCGATTTAATTTGAACACACCCGAAGTTAAACATGTCAAATTTGTAGCGGCCTCAACTGATATAGATAAACTTGTCAAATTTATGGCACCATCAACCGATACAGCTAAACTTTTCAAATTTGTAGCGGCATCAACTGATATAGATACATTTGTCAAATTTGTAACGACATCATCTGATACAGGTAAACTTGTCAACTTTGTAGAGGCATCAACCGATATAGATACACTTGTCAAATTTGTAGCCACATCAATTGATTCATCTAAACTTTTCAAATTTGTAGCGACATCAACCGATACAGTTAAACTTGTCACATTTATAGCGACATCAACCGATACAGTTAAACTTGTCACATTTGTAGCGGCTGATTGTTATTGCATCGCTAGACCAGAAGTAGCCACCTGCTGTCATTTGACACGCTGCTTTGATACCTTTGATGTCCAGAGGACAATTGCTTGGAAGGATCGATCATTTTCCCTGACAGTACCTAAACATAGGTCCCCACTGCCAGTTGATTCATGTCAGTCTCTGGTTCAGCTAAACAGCCTAAGCAAATGAACGTATTTACATCCCATCAGGCATCCACGAAGACCAGGTTTGATCTGTCCCGACTTCCCGCTGCGCTGTTCTTCGACTGTATCACGCGTCACACAAATGATGCAAGTAGATCATTCATTCACAATCCGTCGGAGGTGTTGCGTTGTGAAGTCATGAATGGAAGTTAAAATGACCCGTAATGGTAGAATATTATCGCTGGTAATCTCTGTTTGAGCTGTTAGACTCTAACTGGTTTGAAAGGTTTCATCAATACGCCAATATGTACTTAGTCCTGCTGGTAACATATCCTGATATTATTGCATCTATACGAAGCAACAAACGAAAGGTATCTTGTAAAATATTACAAATAAATCGAAGATGTGGCGGGGCTGAGGTCTCACAGGTTGAAAACAAGGTAAACAAGTATGGGTCAGACACCGCGCTGGAACAGAAACGAAGCGAAACCTTCGGGAAGATTCCGAAGTTTTTGTCTGGGATCAAGAAAAACATGGATGAAGATAACGAACAAACCCTAGTTTTTTCTTCTTCTTCTTCTTCTTCTTCCTCGTCCGCTCTTCTTCTTCTTCTTCTTCTTCTTCCTCTGCCTCTTCCTCTTCTTCTTCTTTCTTTTTTTATTATTCTTATTTTTCTTCTTCTTTCTTTTCTTTCCGCTACTTTATCTTTCTCTCTGTTTTTCTTATTCTTCTTTTTCTTAGTTTTTTTCTAATTATTCTTTTTTCTTCTTCTTATTTGTCTTCTTCTTGTTCTTCTTCTTCTTCTTCTTCTTCTTTCTCTCTTCTTCTTCTTCTTCTTCTTCTTCCGCGTTTTCTTCGTTTATCTCTGTTTATCTTCTTCTTCTTCATTTAGTGTTCGCTCACTGATTATTACACCGTTCAACCAGCTCGTGTTGTCTTGAGCTCTTTGTTTAGCTCCATACAACTGTGAGTTTAGTGTTGACATTTAGCAAGTTAGTCCTCCTAAAGCACACTTTTGTATGACATGCTCTGTTGTTTGTTCGCTCAGTCCATAAGCACGCACTTGGGAAACAGATGAAGCCTGTTCGTGTGTTATTTAGTTTGTTATATACTGACCTTTGATGAAGATTTGTGATCTACCCTGCCTGTCAGCAATTTCATCCACGATTTGGTTCTCATCTTTTGTAACATCATAGATGGCTGTCTTTTTCTCACAGTTTGTGATTTCATTGTCTTCCTGTTGACGTAGCTATCAAATGCAGCAAGCATAAATGCCTTTTGATTTTCCAATACATGACAGAGGGGAAGTAACCACTGAAGTCTGACTTGTTTACTGACAGCTACCCTACTTAGTTCATTCCTTCAAGGAGAGAGGCTATAAACCTTGATGGAGATCTCACATCTCATTTCATTATCTGCTAACATCCCACCACATCTCATATCATGATCTCCTTACATCTCATGTAATTATTTGCTAACATTTCACTACATCTCATACTATTATCTCCTTACATCTCACCACATCTCATAGTATTATCTCCTTACATCTCACCACATCTCATGTTATCTCCTTACATCTCATATCCCTTCTCCTTACATCTTACTACATCTCATGTTATCTCCTTACATCTCAGCTACATCTCATATTATTATCTCCTTACATCTCACCACATCTCATCTCATTATCTCCTCACAACTATTTGCATTCTTCCGGGATATTTAATCTAATTGCATCATCATATACCATTTCATGACATCCTCACATACCATCTTCTGACATTCTCACATACCATATTCTGACATCCTCACATACCATCTTCTGACATTCTCACATACCATCTTCTGACATCTTCACATACTCTCTCATGACATCCTTACATACCATCTTCTGACATCCTCACATACCATCTTCTGACATCTTCATATACCCTCTCATGACATCCTTACATACCATCTTCTGACATCCTCACACACCATCTCACGAAATCCTTACATACCATCTTCTGACATCCTCACATATCATCTCATGAAATCCTTACATACCATCTCCTGACATCCTCACGTACCTTCTCATGACATACTCACATGCCATCTCCTGACATCCTCATCTACCATCTCATGACATACTCACATACCATCTCATGAAATCCTTACGGGTCATCTCATGACATCCTCACATACCATCTCATGACATCCTCACATATCATCTCATGACATCCCCAGATACCATCTCCTGACATCCTCATCTACCATCTCATGACATACTCACATACCATCTTATGAAATCCTTACGGGCCATCTCATGACATCCTCACATACCATCTCATGACATACTCACATACCATCTCATGACATCCTTACGGGCCATCTCCTGACATCCCCAGATACCATCTCATGACATACTCACATACCATTTCATGGCATTTAAAATTCATCCTCTCACATCTCATACAATCACATCTCATCCTTACATCCCATCACATCTTGTTTCTGTTCGCTCGTGGATTGATGTCTAACCATGTCTCGTGTACCAAACATGTGATAAGACGTTATTTTCAATCCCTGCCTCTACGATATTGCTTTAACCCCGCAATCGAATTGCATCCTTGATTCCATTCTTGTCGGTATCGTCTGAAAATGACCGATAATTATTACGTCACTTGAGGGTCTGTACATGGCCTCCTACAGTTTCTAAATTAGGTCATGGTAAGTAGCCGTCCAGGAATAATACGCGGCCCACTCCGGCGGTGGAGCCGCCTAGGGTAAATCCCATGTCAATGTTTGTATTACCCGCTTCGATTGAAAACACGATTAATCCCAATATTTTCGCGGGCGTCCGAAACGATGAGAAAAATGGAGATAAAATATTTCGGCTCTGGGGGCACTTTCCGATACTTCTAACCGACATTTGGGTTTCAATTGGAGTGCAAGGTCAGCTATTGTTCGTCGGATGAGTCCGCTGTTCTCAGGAGCGTCAATAAATATTTGTTTAAGGGGAGTTATTTATTTCCTCAATAGGTTCTTATCCATTGAACTATTGTCGGAACATTTCAGAGTTAATACACTATCTCTCTTCCAGTCTCTCTCGCTTTAATCCATAAATGTCTGTGATTCAATCACCCATTATTTCCACTGGCTCTAATCTTTCACTTTCTGACATTCTCCAGTTCCACTCCAGCTGATATCTCACTTTCTGACATTCTCCAGTTCCCCTCCAGCTGATATCTCACTTTCTGACATTCTCCAGTTCCACTCCAGCTGATATCTCACTTTCTGACATTCTCCAGTTCCACTCCAGCTGATATCTCACTTTCCGCCATTCTCCCACTTTCCATTTTAACTCCCTCTATTCTCTCCATATCTGTGAGTGCAATACTCTCCAGTTCCATTGACTCTTATCTGTGAGTTTCTGCCATTCTCTCTAACTCTCCAATTTTAATAACTTTTATCAAAGAATTTTGCAATTCTCTAACTCTCCAGTTTAACTCGCTCTAATCTCTATGTGTCCATAAATCTCTCACTCTCCTATTTCACTCGCTCTAATCTCTACATGTCCCTAAATCTCTCTCTCCTGTTTCACTCACTCTAATCTCTACATGTCCCTAAATCTCTCTCTCCTGTTTTACTCGCTCTAATCTCTACATGTCCCTAATTCTCTCTCTCCTGTTTTACTCGCTCTAATCTCTACATGCCCCTAAATCTCTCTCTCCTGTTTTACTCGCTCTAATCTCTAAATGTCCCTAAATCTCTTTCTCCTGTTTTACTCGCTCTAATCTCTACATGTCCCTAAATCTCTCTCTCCTGTTTTACTCGCTCTAATCTCTACATGTCACTAAATCTCGCTCTCTTGTTTCACTCGTTCTAATCTCTACATGTCCCTAAATCTCTCTCTCCTGTTTCACTCGCTCTAATCTCTACATGTCCCTAAATCTTTCTCTCCTGTTTTACTCGCTCTAATCTCTACATGTCACTAAATCTCGCTCTCTTGTTTCACTCGCTCTAATCTCTACCTGTCCCTAGATCTCTCTCTCTCTTCTGTTTCACTCACTCTAATCTCTACCTGTCTCTAGATCTTTCTCTCCTGTTTCACTCGCTCTATTCTCTAGATGTCCATAAATCTCTTTCTCCTGTTTCACTCGCTCTATTCTCTAGATGTCCATAAATCTCTCTCTCCAGTTTCACTCGCTCTAATCTCCACATGTCCCTAAATCTGTCTCTCCTGTTTCAGTCGCTCTAATCTTTACATGTCCCTAAATCTCTCTCTCCTGTTTCACTAGCTCATCTCTAGTAGTCTCACACATCTCAATTAAAAGAACACAAAGAACACTGGGAAAATCTCCGTAATGGTCTTTTGGGGTCCATATTAGTGAAAAAAATATTCTGTGGCCATCAACAATTGGCCATTTGGAGGTCAACGAACTGCCCCGTGGGATGTACAAAGTGTTAAGTGAAGGCTTAAATAAGACCTGGAAGGGGGTCCACGAAAAACCCCGTGGCGTGTAGGAAAAGCCCTATGGCATCTACACAATGTGCAGATTTTCCAAACGCTGTGTGAGGGCCAGCAAATGGTCCTGTCAAACTAATGAAGGGCATTGGGGAATCAACGAACCCAATCTAGATGTTTAAATTAGATTTCCGTCCTTAGATTTGTAATGTCATCTCTTGTTTCAGGAAAAAGAAGACAGCCGTTGCTAAAACTATTGGCTTCTGATGGCCAGCAATCTATAAATTGTTGAGAGCACTTGCTTAATATCTCTTAGTTGTTTTGTCCAATCTAACACGAAGATCTCATCCACAAATCAGTTTCAATAAACTGAAGATAGGTGGTACTAACGAATACACCTGTGATACCAGAAAAATGACCGCTGAACATCTGCTGCAAAATTGCCCGACATACGACGACCAGAGAAAGCACATGTGGCCATCACCAGTGCCAACACTAGACAAGCTCTATGGCAGTGTCGACAGCCTTAGGATGACTGCTACTTTCTTCGAACAAATTCAAGTTGACGTCTGACAGCATACGAAGAAGAAGAAATGAAGTCCTTCAACCGGTAATCGAGGTAGTCAATTTCATTAACACGCATCCACTGAAGTTTAGGTGTGTCGAGCAGATGTGTATTTACATGGGAGATGAACACATTATTATTATTCGCTGGACGTCACGTGGAAATCATCAAAAGGGTGTATAAACTGAGGAATGTGCATTATTGTTTTCTTGTCAAAGAAAAACATTCCATTCTGAAGAGTTCGTGGACAACGACTTTGTTTTGAAGCTAGCATATCTTTGTGAACATCAAATCAAAAGTTAGGAGAGTTCAAGACCACTAGCGGAGTAAGACAGGGGGACATTCTATCACCGTACCTTTTCATACTTCTCATGGATGAAGTTATCCAAGCCTGCAAGAAACGGACAACAAATTATGAAATAGGGTACTGGAAGATGAGACCAAGTTACATATCGGAACTAGCATTTGAAGATGACGTGGCCCTGATCACGAAATCCGAGGCACTTCTCCAGATCAACTTGCAGGTCTGTGAAGAAGAGTTGAAGAAGAGAGCAATGCACTTCAGCAACTCCGAGAAAAAAACCATGGTGATTACCAGAAATGAGAAGAGACATCATGTAACCATAGGAACACGAGCACTGGAGCAGGTCAGCAACTTTAAATATCTAGGAGTTGTAATAGACAGCAGGGGAGGAATCAAAGAGGAGTTAACTGCACGAAGGGCAGCAGAAGGTAGACTTTTCCATGCAATAAACAGAGGATTTCTCAGCAAAAGAGAAATAAGCAGGAAAACATTGATGTATACCGCTCGACTTATGTGCCTGTTCTGACATATGGATGTGAGTCATGGGCAATGACTACCGCCCAAGAAAGGCAACTACAAACTTCAGAAATTAGCTATTCAAGAAAGGGGGTTCACGTAACGAAAAAGGACAAGATTCGTAACCAGACAATATGTAGCAATCTCGAAGCCCAACCCCTGCAGACGCGAGTAGAGCAGTCCCAACTACAGTGGTTTGGCCATGTCTGTAGAATGGAAGAAGATCGGATACCAAAGCGGTCATGGGAGATAAAAAAGTCAAGGACGCAGACCCACAGGAGGTCCCTAAGTACGTTGGGAAGACAACATACGACAGTCCCTAAGTGATAGAGAGCTGGATTGGAAAAAGGCCAGGAAAAAGACGGCGGGTAGAGCAGTGTGGCGTTCTCTCTGGAAAACATCTACACCTCACGGTAGAAGAAGAGCGACTAAGTAAGTAAGTAAGGAAGTAAGTAAGTAAGTAAGTAAGTAAGTAAGTATGCAAGTAAGTAATATCTTTGTGATGTCTTCGAAAAACTAAATACTTTAAATGTGCCCATTCAAGGTGCTGAAACCTATATTCTGCAGCTGTCAGATAGAATTTCGGACCTTATAAATAAATTGCTATTGTGGACGGAAAAGTTACACAAGAAAGACACCAGTTACTGCTTTCTTTCTCTACACACCTGATTAGAAGAGAATGACTTGAAGCTGAATGAAGAACTGAAGGCTTTGTGTTAACCACTTAACACAGATCAGTGTTTACTTTGGCATGTACTTTTCAGAAGCGACTGACCAACATACCTTGATCAAAAATCCCTTCAGAACAGAACTCCCGTCTAAACTCACTACTAGAGAGCTAGAGCAGCTTATTGATATTTCATCGGACCACTGAAATCGAAGTGCGAATCTTCATGATTTCCTGAGTCTTAAGAGCTTGGTGAACCAGGAATATACAAACGCACGTAGAGTTATGATTCCATTTGCAACATCCTACATGTGTGAGACGGGGCTTTCTCTATTCATCATCATCATCAGTCCCATAACCTAGAAGGTCCTCGAGGCACCGTTATTGCAGTTTGTAGTACCAGCTCCCGCCATACAACAACGGCGTGTCTTGGGCCGCTACACACCTGACGGAGCCATCTCTCTCCAGGTGGCAGTTCATTATAGTAGTGTCTAAACTTCATACAACAAAGTTGACGCTGTCTTCAGCTAGGGCAAAGGGCGCTAATCTCTTGAAGTTCAGCCGTGTGACCGTGAAATTTTTCACATGTTCAAGCGTAGTGCTATTCATATAGCCGATGTCCATTCCAGGATAATCGATCGGATGAAAACACACAAAACGAACGAATTAACCAGTCCAAATGGAAAACAACAACACGTTTCAGTGAACACAAGTGTAAGTCGTCGACTAATGTGAATTCCTGGCAAATCCGTGGTATGGCGGCATTTATAATGAACTAAAACAGAAGAGCAATATGGACCCGCAGCCAGTTATGGCGCCATCTTTGCCGTTTTTCCCACTGGCCACTATCAACACAGAATACAAATCGCGAACGAACATCGAAAAGGAGATTCGAATCCAAATTTCCAAATTTGTGCCAAGATTTGAAGAACTGGTGATTAAGATTATCATAAACTTTGTGACATTCTTATTTATTTTGTGTCCAAAACGTAACTTATTTACACCTCGAAATTGGTATCAGAAGCAGAATATTCACATTCAGATGTCATTATTATTTGTTTTGGGTACAATTGCTTATATATAGTATAGAGTGGATCCGCGGGGATTTATGCACAAGTCAAGGGAGCCGCCGACCAAAAAAGTTTGAAAACCTCTGATCTATATTCTAAAAGGACAGTCTTCCCCTTCTTCCCATGTCTTCATAGTTTTTCACATCTCTTGTCTGTACAGTCTTCCCCATTTCCTCGGTCTACATTCTCCTATTCCCCTCCCTATGTCTGTAATCTTCTCTATTTCTCCCAGTATGCACTCTTCTCCACCACCTCTCATCTATCTGCAATCGTCCCCACCTTTCCTCTGTCTGTAATCTTCCCCATCACGCCCTTACCTATAATCTTCCCCACCCCTCGCCTGCCTATAATCTTCCAATCTCTCTTCAGTCTATAATCTTCCCACCTCTCCCCTGTCAATAATCTTCTAATCTCTCACTGTCTATAATCTCTCCCCTACAATATTTCAATCTCTCCCTTTCTATATTCCCTTCTCTTTTTTCCCATGTCTTTAATCTCCCAATCTCTTCCATATCTATAATCTCCCCATCTCTCCCCTGTCTATAATCAGCCCATCTCTCCCCTGTCTGTAATCTCCCTATCTCTCCCCTGTCTGTAATCTTCCCATCTCTCCCCTGTCTATAATCTCCCCATCTCTCCCCTGTTTATAATCTCCCCATGTCTCCCCTGTCTACAATCTCCCCATCTCTCCCCTATTTAAATCTCCCCATGTCTTCCATATCTGTAATCTCACCATCTCTCCCCTGTCTGTAATCTTCCCATCATTCCACTGTCTAAATCTCCCCATCTCTCCCCTGTCTGTAATCTCCCAATCTCTTCCTTATCTGTAATCTCCCCATCTCTCATCTGTCTATAATCTCTCCATCTCCCCCTGTCTGTAATCTTCCAACCTTTTCCATATCTATAATCTCCCCATCTCTCGCCTGTCTAAAATCAGCCCATCTCTCCCCTGTCTGTAATCTCCCCATCTCTCCCCTGTCTGTAATCTCCCTATCTCTCCCCTGTCTGTAATCTTCCCCTCTCTCCCCTGTCTATAATCTCCCCATCTCTCCCCTGTCTATAATCTCCCCATGTCTCCCCTGTCTACAATCTCCCCATGTCTCCCCTGTCTACAATCTCCCCATCTCTCCCACTGACTGTTATCTACTCTAGAATAACGTTTAGCTTTATTTATACACACCCACCGCGTGAGATGACAACTTATTGATAGACTGAGGATGGGAATAGAATATACACCAGCGCCCAGAGCATGAGAGACATTATGTATAGAGGAACTCATTGAGTCGTAAATCTCCTGAACACCCAGCAAGTTTGTTCTCTGATGTTATAGGAGCCTGATAGATCCAGATGGAACGGTTGCATTTTTGTCATTTGATGTTTAACGAGCATCGCAACACAGACAGCTATGGGAAGTACGCCAAGCCGCGTTCTTTCATCTGGAGTTATATTTCTTTGGATAACTGCGGGTAGTAAGTCCCCACAGTTGATGTGCGAGGTTTGCCTGTCCATCAGGTGACTATTCTAGATGGTTTGAAGGGCGCAAAGGTTATAGTTGCGCAACGGTAGTAGCGTAATATTGTAGGTGGTCGTTCAAATAAAATGTTTATTTTTCAAATATTCCAGGGGGGGGGGGGGGGGGGGGGGACTAACAATGTTCGAACAAATCGGACAATGTTAGTTAGTCTCTGCTGAAATATACTGATCAGACAATGTTAGTCAGTCTCTGCTGAAATATACTGATCGGACAATGTTAGTCATGGTCTGCTGAAATATACTGATCGGACAATGTTAGTCAGTCTCTGCTGAAATATACTGATCAGACAATGTTAGTCAGTCTCTGCTGAAATATACTGATCGGACAATGTTAGTCAGTCTCTGCTGAAATATACTGATCGGACAATGTTAGTCAGTCTCTGCTGAAATATACTGATCGGACAATGTTAGTCATGGTCTGCTGAAATATACTGATCGGACAATGTTAGTCATGGTCTGCTGAAATATACTGATCGGACAATGTTAGTCAGTCTCTGCTGAAATATACTGATCGGACAATGTTAGTCAGTCTCTGCTGAAATATACTGATCGGACAATGTTAGTCATGGTCTGCTGAAATATACTGATCGGACAATGTTAGTCAGTCTCTGCTGAAATATACTGATCGGACAATGTTAGTCAGTCTCTGCTGAAATATACTGATCGGACAATGTTAGTCAATCTCTGCTAAAATATGCTGATCGGACAATGTTAGTCAGTCTCTGCTGAAATATGCAGATCGGACAATGTTAGTCAGTCTCTGCTGAAATATGGTGATCGGTCAATGTTAGTCAGTCTCTGCTGAAATATACTGATCGGACAATGTTAGTCAGTCTCTGCTGAAATATACTGATCGGACAATGTTAGTCATGGTCTGCTGAAATATACTGATCGGACAATGTTAGTCAGTCTCTGCTGAAATATACTGATCAGACAATGTTAGTCAGTCTCTGCTGAAATATACTGATCGGACAATGTTAGTCAGTCTCTGCTGAAATATACTGATCGGACAATGTTAGTCAGTCTCTGCTGAAATATACTGATCGGACAATGTTAGTCATGGTCTGCTGAAATATACTGATCGGACAATGTTAGTCAGTCTCTGCTGAAATATACTGATCGGACAATGTTAGTCAATCTCTGCTAAAATATGCTGATCGGACAATGTTAGTCAGTCTCTGCTGAAATATGCAGATCGGACAATGTTAGTCAGTCTCTGCTGAAATATGGTGATCGGTCAATGTTAGTCAGTCTCTGCTGAAATATACTGATCGGACAATGTTAGTCAGTCTCTGCAGAAACATATTGATCGGACAATGTTAGTCATGGTCTGCTGAAATATACTGACCTCTGCCTCGTCGGTTCATGATGGACATTTGTCTCCAGAGATCACTGGAGATCCCTGGGTTCATCGCTGGAGCTACCGAGTTCGTGTCTTTGTGCGATGCTCTCGACAGACGGCATTCCGTACTGTGGAGAGTGGCCGAGCCATATTTGGAGATCCGCGTCGATGAAGTGGAGCCCTCGCCTTTAACCGTTAACCTTTCACCCTGGAAACATACTGTAAGTAACGAGGTAGCAGAACGATATTGTCCCCGTAGTTGTGGGCGACAACCTGATGAAGCCAAGCATAGAACAAAGCGCCTGGAGGACACTGGTCAGCACACTAGGGATGTAAGAAAAGCTACTGCAACCCACAATTCAACTCCCTTTTCAGAGCGCATTAAAGATTAAACTTACCCATTGTGGGCATTCAACAGCAAAACAATAATAAAATAACAATAACAACAGCTAAACAAGAGAAATTGTATTAAATGAGCTAATATTTACAGGAAAAATAACAGTATCTAAATAATAATCGATCTTTCTAGACAAAGTTGGGGCCAAGATCTATCAATTAAAAAAGAAGTGTAATCCTCTACTTGATATTGTGAGATTATTGTTAGCTTTGTCGGTGCATTAGTTTTATGTTTCTTCCCACCTACTTATTGTGGGCTGCTCACGTGTAACAGATACGTGTTACATATAAATCAAGAGGGCGTGAATATGCAAGTTTGTAGTTAAAATGATGGATAGGTAGATGGATTGGGGGGGGGGGGGGGGCGGAATATGTACCTTATTTGGTTGGAAGGATGATGGATAGATGGATGATGGATTGCAATATGTAAACTTGTTGCTAGGATATGTAGATGAATGGGTGGATCGGAATTGGCACGTTATTGATGGGAAGGGCCAATGGGGGTTAAGTGGTTAGTTGAATTGGAATAGGCAGGTTTGTTGGTAGACATGGTGATGATAGATGAATGGGTAGATGGATGGATGGAAAACTGGGATTTCCAAACGGTGTACCGGACAGACGGGGGGACAGGCACACGAACAAACGGACGGATAGACGTACGTATGGGCAGACAGACGGACGGATGGACAGGCAGATAAACAAACAAATGGTTATACAGATTGTAATTCTTGAATTGGATAGCGCCAGAGTAACATTGTGAGAGAAGTCTTGCATCTCGCAAGAAAGGTTTCGTTTTGGACCAACTTTATCGAAACGCTGCAGTAGATCCGGGTGCAAATTGGTATATGGGTTAGTATTAAATGAGACAAAATGCAGCAGCGAAGGAAATTACCTACCTGACCTCATAAAAGCAGAGTCCTATTAAAACGAGGCCCCGAGATATGGCATGTGGTTACGAGTTTCACGTGGAGACTTTCGTTAACAGATGTCTTCGTCACATACATCGGGCTAGATGACCAGAGATAATGACAAACACATATCTCTGCGAAAGAACATGGCAACCCCCGGTCATGTGAAGCGACGCCAAACCCTGTATAGCTACCCCAGGTCATGAATAGCGACGCCAAGCCATGTAAAGCTACCCCGGTCATGTATAGCGACGCCAAACCCTGTAAAGCTACATCTGGTCATATATAGCGACGCCAGACCCTGTAAAGCTACCCCTGGTCATGTATAGCTACGCTAAATCCTGTATTGCTGCCCCGGCCACCTATAGCGACGCCAAGCCCTGTAAAGCGACCCTAGTCATGTATATCGACGCTAAATCCTATAAAGCTACCCCAGGCCACCTATAGCGACGCCAGCAAAGCTGGTTCAAATCTAGACACGCTCAATATTACTAACGTTTCCTTTTTTCTTGGTTTGATTGCCTGTTCCAGTCGACCCAGTTGTAAACGGGCACATGACGGAACCAGGCTAAAATTGTTGAGCCGCTGCGGGAGTAACGAGGTTCGTGCTGTCGCCAACACTTTCAGCAATGAAAGGAACTGAACACGTTTAGGTTCATCCAGGGGCAACAATGTAGGTTATGTGAACAATTTACCAAAATATGTGTATCGACGCCTTGCCTGGGTCCTGACCGGGCATCCAGCGATATTTACATTTTGGGCCAGACGTCGCCACTTGTTGAAACTAGAACCCTAAAGGTCTTGCGGAAAGTCTGTGACAAGGCGCTGCTGTTGTCGGCGATGATGGAAAGTGGCGTCAGGGCGAGTTACTGGTACCAAGAATTAAACTGTCAGGGACGGGGGGAGGGTCGGGTATCAATGGGCAGGAGCTGTGGGTATTTAGAAGTGTTGAATGGTAGTCATTTGATATCGGGAAATGTTGAGAGAAAGAGACAGAAAGAGAGAGAAAGAGAGAGAGAGAGAGAGAGAGAGAAAGGAGTCCCAGAGTGTTAGTGTGTCAGAGAAATAGGGGAGTCCCAAAAGTGTGAGAAAGAGAAAGAGAAAGAGAGAAATTGGAAATTTTCATAAGACGAATACCAGACATGCGAGTTAGAGAGAGATATATAGATAGATAGAGAGAGAGAGAGAGAGAGAGAGAGAGAGGAGTCCCAGAGTGTGAGTGTGTCAGAGAAAGCAGTGAGTCCCAAAAGTGTGTGAGATAGATAGATAGATAGATAGATAGATAGATAGATAGATAGATAGATAGATAGATAGATAGATAGATAGATAGATAGATGGAATCAAGATACTGAGCAGCACATGAGCTGCAGTGGTCAGCGACCCATAGCTGACTGCTAGCGTCAGGGCCACCGAACCAGAGCTGCCAAGACCCTTCTACACCTCCACGCGGTGATCCTGGATAACAGGCTGCAACAGAGCAGACTGGCTAAGGAGAAGGGATAGAAGAGGGAATGCTAACCCGGTACTCACAAAATGCTTGCTGAAGTCTGAGTGTTGGACCGAAATGTGCAAATATCGCAGCCAAGCTGTAAACTACGACACAACGTATTCCGTTCTCTGGACTACATTCTGCTACTTAAGCCTTTCAGGGTTTGGTAGTGGAAGATTGAGAACGAACGAAGAAGGAGATAGATAGATAGATAGATAGATAGATAGATAGATAGATAGATAGATAGATAGATAGATAGATAGATAGATAGATAGATAGACAGATAGATAGATAGAGAGAGAGAGAGAGAGAGAGAGAGAGAGAAAGCGAGAATGATCGGAGTACCAGAAATGTGAGTATGTGTTAGTCAGAGGGAGTGAGAGAGGGGTAATACCAGAAGTGTATGTGTTAAAAGAGAGAGAGAGAGAGAGAGAGAGAGAGAGAGAGATAGAGAGATAGAAAGGAATACCAGAAGTGTGAGTATGTGTTAAATAGAGAGAGGGTGAGAGAATGGGGGTACCTGAAGTGTGAGAGAGAGTAAGAGAAGATAGGTGGAGTACTATTTTTTTGATTCATATTAATGCTTGTTGAGAGGAAGAATGAGAGAGAGAGAGAGAGAAAGAGAGAGAGAGAGTGTGAGTAGGGAGTGTCCCAGAGGTGTGAGTGTTTTAGAGAGGGATCATGCATGAGTGAATGAGAGATGGCTTACTAACAAGGAGTGTTCCAGAGGTGTGAGTGTTTTAGAGAGGGATCATGCATGAGTGAATGAGAGATGGCTTACTAACAAGGAGTGTTCCAATTGATCCTTTGATATCTTGAAATGTTGGGAGAGGAAGATATTGTGGGTGAGAGAATTAGACAGAGAGTAACCCAGAGCATTACTGCCGTAGGGGTGTGAGGTGTTAGCGATCTCACATTTCAAAGGCTCGGCTATATGAGGGTGGTAGCCATCTCCTCTCCCTCGCCACTTTTACTTCGCGGACTGAAGCGGTACCCATTTAAGACTGGGTCGACCCGGGTGCCATTGCGGTCGGAAAAAACATTACCGCCTCAAATGGGGAATGAACTCAGACCCTCACTCAGATCCGAAGCCAGCGAACTAACCACTGCGCTACGCGGAACCCCTGTGACAGACAAAGATATATAACGATATAAAAAATGTTGAGAATGATTAATATAGATCGTACTTGAAAGAGTGAGCAACAGAGTGAGCGAAAGAGAGAGAGAGAGAGAGAGGGAGAAAGAGAGAGATAGATAGAGAGATATAGAGAAAGAGTTATTGTGTAAGAGAGAAAGAGACAGAAATAGTCTGCCCTGCTGCAGCCTGTTATCCAGGATCACTGCGTGGAGGTGTAGAAGGATCTTGGCAGCTTTGGTTTGCTGACCCTGAGGCTAGCAGTCAGCTAAGGGTCGCTGGCCCTGAGGCTAGCAGTCAGCTAAGGGTCGCTGGCCCTGAAGCAAGCAGTCAGCTAAGGATCGCTGGCCCTGAGGCTAGCAGTCAGCTAAGGGTCGCTGGCCCTGAAGCTAGCAGTCAGCTAAGGGTCGATGACCACTACTCAGCATCTTGATCATAAGATGGATGATTTGATATGAAGACATTCGAGAGAGAGAGAAAGAGATCGAGAGAGAGCGAGAGAGAGGGAGGGAGGGAGAGAAAAAGAGATAAATATAAATAGATTGTGTGAAAGTAAGAGTAAAAGAGTGAGCGATTGTGAATGAAAGTCAGTGTGAGTGTGTGTTGGTAAGAGATAACTTACTACCAATGGGTGGATAGGTTATCATCAGGAAATGTATATATGGAGAGAGAGAGAGAGAGAGAGTGAGAGGGAGGGAGAGGGAGAGAGAGAGGGAGGGAGAAAAACGAGAGAGACAGATTATGAGTGTTTATATGTGCAAGGGAGTAGACGAGACACAGAAAGAGCGGGAGAGTGAGTGGCGGGAGAGGGGTGGAGGGATAATGCGCACGAAAGAGTTTGTGGTAGAGTGAATTCCTTTGAGAAAGAAAATATGTGTGAATGAGTGAGAGAGAGAGAGAGAGAGCGACAGAGAGAGAGAGAGAAAGAGAGAGAGAGACAGACAGACAGACAGAGTGAAAGAAAACGAGAGAGAGAAAGAGAGATAACAAGATAAAATAAGTTCAAACATAGTCTACTAAACGTTTCATTAACTCTGTATATTACCAAATCATACATTGAGTTTCTAGAACTTTCTTTCTCTATTCCCCCCCCCCCCTTTTTTCCCAACAAACGAACAAAGATGCAAACTCAGAGCAGTGATTCACATATTCTCCTAAATATACGTGTCGGCCGCAAAATCAAACTCTCTCCACTCATCCCACACTGATTTTCCCTTCACTCCATCCCCCACCACCAAACAGCTTCATTCCCATCTCCCATTTTACCATGTCGCACTCCTAAATAATGTTTGCACCTTCAGAGACATTTTCGAGTTTGAAAATCTGAAATTGTCACGTGTTCACATACGGTTAAGTTACGCATCGTCGTAACCTGGTGAATGAATTACGTTCGGCCTTTAATTTCTGTCCCTGACCTCAAGTGCACGCGTTTGTGCGCGTGGCAGCAAAAAAAACCGAAGATATGTATTCACTAGAGCATATCACGTCAATGTTTGCGTTTCTGGCTTTGATGGCTTGTTTCAGGTCAGAAGTCGCCTCTAGATATCGCGAAGAGCGAGAGAAAAGTTTATTGAAATAACAGTAATTCTTCTTGTCTTTGTTCTTGATCCTGTTCATCATCATCATCATCACATCATCACATCATCACATCATCACATCATCATCATCACATCATCATCACATCATCATCACATCATCATCACATCATCATCACATCATCATCACATCATCATCACATCATCATCACATCATCATCACATCATCATCACATCATCATCACATCATCATCACATCATCACATCATCATCACATCATCATCACATAATCATCCCATCATCATCATCATCATCACATCATCACATCATCATCACATCATCACATCATCACATCATCATCCCATCATCATCATCATCATCACATCATCATCACATCATCATCACATCATCACATCATCATCATCACATCATCATCACATCATCATCACATCATCATCACATCATCATCATCATCACATCATCATCACATCATCATCACCATCACATCATCATCACATTATCACATCATCATCATCACATCATCATCACATCATCATCACATCATCATCACATCATCACATCATCATCATCACATCATCATCACATCATCATCACATCATCATCACATCATCATCATCATCACATCATCATCACATCATCATCACCATCACATCATCATCACATTATCACATCATCATCATCACATCATCATCACATCATCATCATCATCATCACATCATCATCACATCATCATCATCATCACATCATCATCACATCATCATCACCATCACATCATCATCACATTATCACATCATCATCATCACATCATCATCACATCATCATCATCATCATCATCATCATCATCATCACATCATCATCATTACCATCATCACAATCCTTGTTATTCTCACCTAAAGCTAGTTTCCTCTGCTTCTTTTTCAACGTCCCTTCTGAAAAGGACGTTTGTGACGTATGCACCAGATCTCTTACCTCCAAATAGATTTCCGACTCTAAAATTACTGAACCCACGTGTTTTAGAGCCGCGACCAAGGTGTTGGATGCTAGGTCGGTTTGAAAACCTTTGCGGGTATCAGGCAATTGAAGTTCGGAACTTCTAGTTGCGAATGCCAAGGGCCCAAAGGTGAAAAACAGAACGAGCTGCGAACATGTCTAAGACGCAACAGTTTCCGCCAGCAGCGATTCCCACCTTTGCTAATCAATGAAGATAACGCTAGCCATCATATTGAAACACACACCTTTCCGTTTAAGTGAGGGATTGCAACAAAATTGCACCTATATGCCAGTCAGGCAGACGAAGAATATAGTCAGAATTATGACGGAGTAGAGTAAAAATTGCGACGATTGACACCTCAATGCCATTGGGGGTGATCATCCAGATACTGATTTGAGGAAAGAAGGTTCTCAGGCGCCAGATAACGAAATACACGAAATGTTGGACATTAAGTCTCGGACATAACTGTGAGAATTATTGCGATTGGTCAGAAATCGAGTAAGCCTGCCCCTTAAGAAACTTAGCAGAATTCCAGAAAATTCACCGATTACTCAGCGAGGAGAGAGAGAGAGAGAGAGAGAGAGAGAGAGAGAGAGAGAGAGAGAGAGAGAGAGAGAGAAAGAGAGAGAGAAAACTAGAGAGAGAGAGACAGAGAGAGAGAAAGAGAGAAGTCCTGTCTCGACAGTCATGTCTCGTGGTGACTTAATACAGGCTTATAAGATGATCAGAGGAATGGATAAGTTGGACTATAAAATTTAAAAAAAAGATACAGCCACCCACAATAACAAGAGGGCATAGCTACAAGTTGACTAAAGAGAGGTTCAGATTAGATATTAGGAAATATTTTTTTAGTCAGAGAGTTGTGAATGCTTGGAATGCATTGCCAGGGGAGGTAATGGAGGCAGGCATAGTTGAGTTAATACATTTAAGAATAAATTAGATGCCCAAAGCTTTTAGAGCAAGGTGATGTAAATGACCTGTTGTATGCAAACTCTGCAGGGTCTTCTAAACCAGTATAAAGACGTTAAGTTAAGTTAAGTTAAGAAGGGACATACAGAGAGATAATTTTTGAAAACAGTTAATCCAGACAGATTCTTTCATAGATTCATTCATTAAGAGGCAGAGCCAGCGGGAAGACTCACTGGTAGGGACATACATAGATAGAGACAAATCCAAGTATGTTCTGAATGATCCAAAACTATTCAATCATGCAGATACAGAGATACATGTAACACAAGTAACCTCAGAAATGTAAGCCATTCTTTCATTGAGAAATTAGGAGGCGATCGGATCTTCCAGGACCAGAGTAGAAGCCGATTATTTCCTAGTTTAACGTACAGGTGAGAGGGCCAATCGTGACCATTGGCTCCCGTAGAGCCATACAGATACACTACAGGATCTTTTGTAGATGTATTTTGTCACACGTATTGGTTCATCCATCAAGTACACGAATTGTAAGCTCAAGTGCAGAGTAGAATACACAGAATTAATGCTAGAAATAACATACGTATCTAGCGGTTAGCGAGCTATTGACCAGAGGATAGAACACGGTGTTGTTATGTAACGATATCGTGCGTCTAGATAGCTAGTGTAGGTAATGGATAGCAATCGTTGGGATAGCGTTAGAGCTTTGCATATGTAATTGAGTTGGTGGACCAATGATACGCAGGGTGTGAAGGATTCAAAAACAGCTTATGTACCATATTTTGTACACAACTAATCTGTGTTTTCTGTTAGGCTAGTTGGGGTAAGTGTGCCACGGTCGTGCAGGACCCAGTGTGCTAATAATATATTTATACCATGTGTTGTGCGGGTTGGCAGTGGCGGGAACAACAACAGTGACAAGGACAGTAAACAGCGTTAGGACAGCGAGAAATAGATGTTGCAGGGTGTGTGTTGAGGTCAGGACAGTAAACAGCGTTAGGACAGCGAGAAATAGATGTTGCAGGGTGTGTGTTGAGGTCAGGACAGTAAACAGCGTTAGGACAGCGAGAAATAGATGTTGCAGGGTGTGTGTTGAGGTCAGGACAGTAAACAGCGTTAGGACAGCGAGAAATAGATGTTGCAGGGTGTGTGTTGAGGTCAGGACAGTAAACAGCGTTAGGACAGCGAGAAATAGATGTTGCAGGGTGTGTGTTGAGGTCAGGACAGTAAACAGCGTTAGGACAGCGAGAAATAGATGTTGCAGGGTGTGTGTTGAGGTCAGGACAGTAAACAGCGTTAGGACAGCGAGAAATAGATGTTGCAGGGTGTGTGTTGAGGTCAGGACAGTAAACAGCGTTAGGACAGCGAGAAATAGATGTTGCAGGGTGTGTGTTGAGGTCAGGACAGTAAACAGCGTTAGGACAGCGAGAAATAGATGTTGCAGGGTGTGTGTTGAGGTCAGGACAGTAAACAGCGTTAGGACAGCGAGAAATAGATGTTGCAGGGTGTGTGTTGAGGTCAGGACAGTAAACAGCGTTAGGACAGCGAGAAATAGATGTTGCAGGGTGTGTGTTGAGGTCAGGACAGTAAACAGCGTTAGGACAGCGAGAAATAGATGTTGCAGGGTGTGTATAGGTCAGGACAGTAAACAGCGTTAGGACAGCGAGAAATAGATGTTGCAGGGTGTGTGTTGAGGTCAGGACAGTAAACAGCGTTAGGACAGCGAGAAATAGATGTTGCAGGGTGTGTATAGGTCAGGACAGTAAACAGCGTTAGGACAGCGAGAAATAGATGTTGCAGGGTGTGTGTTTAGGTCAGGACAGTAAACAACACGAGGGCAGTCAGTTAGAAATAGATGTTGTTAGTGACAGAGTATATACTGATAAGCTTTGCTACATCTTAGATTATTTATAGTCTCAGTGACATGGTTATTCGAAGTGAAACCGTGTGAGCTATGCCCCGCCTGATGTAAAATGGTGCTGTAGATTATGATCGACAAGAAGAGCTTGAAGAGATGAATAGTGTGTGTAGGGTTCATCAAGAATGAACAGGTGGACGGGGTGAGGGGTGGGGGAGGGGGGTGTGTTCGGATCAGCTCTGCTAGACGCGGTTTGCAGCGAGGATGCGAAATATGTGCATTTCGGTCAGACACGTCTGAATTAAGCAAGGCAATTTTGGACCGGGTTTGCTTTCCATTTCCGATCCTTAATCTGTTAACCAGGCTGTGTGGTTGTAGTTTGTTTTTAATGCCGCCACTTGGGGATAGAATAGGGTCGTAGTCAGTTATTGGTCACTGACGCCGGTGCAAGCAGCCAGCATGCAATATCTTCGGTCCCTAAACGCTAATTTGTCATTCTGGATCTGCAGCATCATTACCAAACTGAAGCCTAAAGTATGATCCAAGGCTAGGTGAAATCGGCACAGTTTCTGGCCCAGTTTAGGTCACTATTCCCAGGTCTGGCGTCGTATTTTTGTGGGCTATAAAGTCAGCTCAGGTGGACACCAGTTTGTGTTTGATATCATGTCGCTAACAAGATCTCTCTTTCTCTCCCTCTTCTTATCTAACACTCTGTTTCATTTAACTCTGTCCAACCATCACAGTCTTATACAACTTTCATTCGCACCCTCACGGTGAGGCTCTTCCGTTGTTAGGTTGACCTCTGAGAGCGCCCTAACTAGCATAGGTACATACAGACACACACAAATGCATCCAAACACTTGTTAATTCGTCATGATATCACATTCAAGGCTACGGCCCATTTTGGAAAAGTGTGTGCCTCCGTCAGTAGAACACAGAGAGGCATACACTTTACCCCAAAAAAAATTGTCAATCGGTTTGTGTGGCCATTCTTATAAATATAGTGACGGGTCTTGAAACTGGAGAATTGCTGGACAGGGTATGTCGGTGCGAAGTGACTCGTATATTTTATACACACACACACACGCACGCACGCACGCGCGCGCGCACGCACGCGCACACGCACACGCACGCACACACACACACACACACACACATATATATATATATGCGTTATTTGTCCATTGCAAAACCGTATATAAATGTACTGATTATGCATGTTAATCAGGGCCAGGCAAAATATGCTGATCAAGACCCCTACCTCGACTTCCACGTAGTCTCCATGGAAACGGGCTGTTGTTTTTGACGGATAACGACGTGGTGAATCGACATGACCTCCATAGTAGTGAGCGACACGACGATAAAACTAAGCTTAACACAAGCACCTTGGAGGACCCCGATCCACCTACATCAGCAGGTTGAAGATGTGAGGAAATCTACGGCAACTCGCCACTTTCGAGGGTGTACAATAGAGTAAACCTAATCATTGCGGGCATTCACAACAACTAGAACGGCATGTGTAGAGTTCAACATGGTAGGTATGTTTCCATCCAGGTACCACTCCGGGAGGAACGGGTGATCGAATCGTTTGTATGTCGAGCCTCTGGCCACAGGTACATGTGTTCAAAACCATCGCAAAGGAAAGGTTTTTTAAAATTCTATTGGAGATCAATTAAAAACCATAGCATGCACACTGTGTGGTAAATGCAGGGGCACGCGGCCTTTATTCATGAGCCCTAGAAATGTTCCGGGTATACGCCAGTGTCCGAGATTGTTAACATTGGTGTGAATGTGCTATGTGGAAAGATATCTATTTCCAGAGATCGTCGTGAACTAAACAGAGCACTCACAAGCTGAAGATAAATCATGTAGAGTGGGAAAGTCCAGGCCTAGAGTTGGACGACCCACGTACTATCCTCTCACCTAGCACTCCCCTCTGTTTACCACATCCCCGTTCCCTGTGGTTACCCAATCTAGACCACGTTTCGCTACCTTCACCATATTTTCTCACGCACTTTATCGTTCACCTTGTGGCCTGCCTTTGATCTAGGGATTCGAACTGCCGCCAATGTGCGGGAAATGACGCATTCAGACCTTTTTGATGAAAAGGCTATTAAGTTTGTTTTTGTGTGTTATTGTGTGTTGTTATATGTTATTATATTGTGGTGTATGTTTCTGTATAGTGCTGTGTGCTGTTGAATGTTGTTGCGGGATCAAGATGCTGAGCAGCGCATGAGCTGCAGTGGTCAGCGACCCATAGCTGACTGCTAGCATCAGGGCCAGCGAACCAAAGCTGCAAAGACCTGGATAACAGGCTGCAACAGGGCAGACTGGCTAAGGAGAAGGGATCGAAGAGGGAATGCTAACCCGGTTCTTAAAAAAATGCTTGCTGAAGTCGGATGTGTTGAACAGAAAGGTGCAAATATCGCAGCCAAGCTGTAAACTACAACACAACGCATTCCGTTCTCTGGACTACATTCTGCTATTTACTCTTTCAGGGTTTGGTAGTGGGAGATTGAGAACGAAGAAGAAGAAGAATGTTGTTGCGTGGTGTTGTATGTTATTGCTGTTGCTGTATGTTGTCGTAAATTATTGTATATTATTGTATGTTATAGTATGTTTCTGTATGTTGTAATGTGGTGGTGTATGTTGTTCTATGCTGCTGCACGTTGTTGTATGTTATAGTAGACAATTATATGAGGTTGTATGTTGTTGTATTGGTGTATTCTGTTGTACGTTGTTGTATCATTATATGATTTTGTACGTTGTTGTATTGTTGTATGATGTTGTACGTTATTGTAATGGTGTATGCTGTTGCACGTGGTTGTAGTGTTTATGATATCATAAACGGGTGGTGCCGGGGTACGTTGTTGTATTGTTGTATGCTGTTGTACGTTGTTGTGTTGTTGTTGTATTGTTGTACGTGGTTGGGTTGATGTATGCTGTTGTATGTTGTTAAATACTTGGTACGTTGTTGGTTTTGTTGTAGAAGCTTTCCATAATTAGTTCCTTACTCGTGACAACATTTACCTGTTTAATAGCAGGGTGGGACCGGGATTGGGGGTGGTGGTTGATTGGAGGGGGGAGGGTGTTGGTGGTAGGAATTTATTGGGAGTGACGTAACTCTAATTATACCGCAGGACGTTCGGAAGAAGATATGGGTGTGTCATCCTGGCCTCAGTGAAATGGTAGACGTGTTTATGTATTTTCACCATCATGAGTGTCGCAATGACGATCTCCTGCTTCGTTGGGCAGTGTGCTGTAATACATGACGTGGGTGAGAGTTAGGAGTCTTGGTCAGTATGAGACACCTGACCCTGACGTATGGTGGGAATCACGGTCAGTATGAAGTACCTGACCCTGACGTATGGTGGGAATCATGGTCAGTATGAGACACCTAACCCTGACGTAAGGTGGAAATCATGGTCATTATGAGACACCTAACCCTGAATTAAGGTGGGAATCATGGTCAGTATGAAGTACCTGACCCTGACATATGGTGGGAATCATGGTCAGTATGATACACCTAACCCTGACGTAAGGTGGAAATCATGGTCATTATGAGACACCTAACCCTGAATTAAGGTGGGAATCATGGTCAGTATGAGACACCTAACCCTGACGTAAGGTGGGAATCATGGTCAGTATGAATTACCTGACCCTGACGTAAGGTGGGAATCATGGTCAGTATGAAGTACCTGACCCTGACGTATGGTGGGAATCATGGTCAGTATGAATTACCTGACGTAACGTGGGAATCATGGTCAGTATGAAGTACCTGACCCTGACGTATGGTACGAATCATGGTCAGTATGAATTACCTGACCCTGACGTAAGGTGGGAATCATGGTCAGGATGAAGTACCTGACCCAGACGTATGGTGGGAATCATGGTCAGTATGAAGTACATGACCCTGACGTAAGGTGGAAATCATGGTCAGTATGAGACACCTGACCCTGACGTAAGGTGGAAATCATGGTCAGTTTGAGACACCTAACCCTGACGTAAGGTGCATGTTATCTTGGTCAATATGCTTCTACTGAACCCAAACATACACTGGGATCTAGATAAATATATTGCAACAGCCTGTGACGATAACTACCTGGCATCGACTGTCTTGTGAACTCGTGATCTGATACTGACCAACCGAAACTGTCTACAATTCGACCTGCATACATCCCTGACTTGTCCTCTCACAAAATTAGCTGAGATCTCCGAAATCAAACTACGAAGATAACTTAAAGAAAATCCAATCGAATGTAATTTTTTATCGCTTAGTAATTTACTTGAAGAGCTGGTTGCCGAACGGTTTAGATGGCTGTCCGCTGATAAGGAGGGCAGGGTATCGAATCTCAGGTAAGGATATGTGTTTTTCTTTCTGTTGTTGGTGAAATGAGCAAACATAATTCTTGGATACATTGCCACGGGAAATAGTGAAGGCAGGGTCAGTTAATACATTCAAGAACAGATTGAACGCGCATAGTCATTTTTAGATCAAGTTAATGTAAAAGAAACTGGATGAATACAGATTTTGCAGAGTTTTCTGCAGTATAAAAACGTTAAGTTAAGTTATAACCAGCACACAACGTGGCTACAGCAATGGTAAAGCGGCCTGTAGTTCTCAGCCTAAGAAACTCTCGACTACCCCATCAATGGGGATAAAGTCGTACGACAAACGAAACTATAACCCAGTTAGCAGTTAAGGAAAACATGAAACATTTTATGGATGTTTCTCTGACGACATCGCTTGCGTTCATAAGTACTGGGGAATTCCGATTACTTTGCTATTCGCAAATTTCTGTTGTGTTTTTTATCGCATCCCTCAGCAAAAGTTAAACAATGTCTAATACACAATTCTCTCTTCTCTGAGTGCTTATCTTGTACCAGATGGGCTGTAGAGGTCATTTGCTGTATAGTTGTGCATGCCTCTTACTGGCTGTAGGGAAATGCTAGACTTTCCAGTTTTCTCATCATTATGAGGGTTGCAATGTTCATCTCCAGCTTTGTTGGGCAGGGTGTTGTAATAAATGGCGTGGGAATGAGATGCGGATATTGGTCTGGTTGTGTGGACCAGCTGATATGTGTAGACCAACAGATACGTGTAGACATGGCAAGTGTAGACCACCAAACTAGTGTAGACCCCCCCCCCCCTCCCCCACCCCTCGATAAGTGTAGACCTGGCAAGTGTATACCAAGAGAAAAGTGTCGACCCCCAGACAAGTGTACACCACTAAACAACTGTAGATTATCAGACAAGTGTAGACCATCAGACAAGTGAATACCAGGCAAGTGTAGACCAAGAGAAATGTGTAGACCACCAGACAAGAGTAGATCACCAGACAAGTGTAGACCACCAGAGAAGTGTAGACCACCAGACAAGTGTAGGCCACCAGAAAAGTGTAGAGCACCAGAAAAGTGTAGACCACCAGGCAAGTGTAGACCACCAAACAAGTGTAGACCACCAGACAAGTGTAGATCACCAGACAAGTGTAGACCAATAGACAAGTGTAGACCAATAGACAAGTGTAGACCACCTGACAAGTGTAGACCACCAGACAAGTGTAGACCACCAGACAAGTGTAGACCACCAGACAAGTATAGACCACCAGACAAGTGTAGACCACCAGACAAGTGTAGACCACCAGACAAGTGTAGACCACCAGACAAGTGATATGTAACATGCAGCGTAGTGCTGGCATCATGTAAACCGATGGATCCATGCTACGCAGTGACATATCTGGTTGGGGTTGCTCGGCTAGAATGATATATGACAATGCATTACGTTGACACTAAAATAGTAACACATGTAAACCAACGGTTCGAATCAAATGATACAGTACTCGAACGTTGTTGTTGCTGATTCGAATAACCACAATGAGTAGGTTACTCTTATGTGCGGCCTGAAAAGTGGCGGGTTGCAATGGCTTTTGTCACATCCCTATCATGCTGGTGAAGGTAGACCTGGATCCTCCAGTCGGTTGTGCTATGCTTGGCCTCATCTGAGTGTCGCTCACTACTACGGAGATCACGTCGAACCTCACCTTGTTAGCCATACTTTTATCCTCGACAACAGCCCGTTTCCAGTACGACCAACGAGGAGGTCAGGTGAGGGTCTTGACCAGTATATTTCTCCTGACCCTGGCTAACATTCTATGAACAGTGTGTTTTGCCTGACCAGACGTTAGCCTCATCGTCCCACAGTACTCGAAAGTAAACAATTGATAATAACTTTGACAAGTACGGCCGGATACAGCACCGTACATGATCAATAAATAATGAAACAACAAACGGTTACAGTCAAATAAATGAAACCAGAATACATAAGAGATTACAGTATAACCTGATACAGATTATGGATGGGGACGCAGATCCTGCAGTCAATCAGCTGAGAGCAGTTAGCTACTCACAGACGGACCGTTGCATCGAGGTCAGTGAACAAAGACTGGCCACGTTCTATTCTGCCTGCGTGTGGTGGCCCTGGGAACAGGCTGTTCTCTTGTAGTCTTCTTCTACTTCTTCGTTCGTTCGTTCGTTCTCAATCTCCAACTACCAAACCCTGAAAGGGTAAGTAGCAGAATGTAGTCCAGAGAACGGAATGCGTTGTGTCGTAATATACAGCTTGGCTGCGATATTTGCACCTTTCGATCCAACACATCCGACTTCAGCAAGCATTTTTTGAGTACCTAGTTAGCATTCCCTCTTCGATCCCTTCTCTTTAGCCAGTCTGCCCTGTTGCAGTCTGTTATCCAGGATCACCGCGTGGAGGTGTAGAAGGGTCTTGGCAGCACTGGTTCGTTGGCCCTGATGCTAGCAGTCAGCTATGTGTCGCTGACCACTGCAGCTCATGCGCTGCTCAGCAACTTGATCCCCTCTTGTAGTCTGACTACGCGAATAGAGATCGCAGAGGGAAGGCAAATTTGGAGGGGGTAAAGCCGGATGTGTCCGGACAAAAGGAGCAAATATTGCAGCCTTGCTGTAAACTAGTTAGTAAGCTGTACAACGCAAGCGATAATGGTGACGTCATCAGATGGTTTGTCTTGATGATGTAACTTTCGCTGTATTTGAGTTAAATTGAGAAAGAGTGCGCTGGTCATCAATCTCGCTCTCTAGTTTCGCACAACCATCGTCAAGTGGCACCTCGGTAAGTCGAGACGACTGGAGGTAATTTAGGATGCAGGCATTCTGGTCCAACCTTCCTGAGGCTAGGAGTCGCTTGAAACCTGCGGGACTCAATCCCAATTGTTGTTTTTGTTCCATTTATCGCTTTAAGATGTGAGTGCCTGACCTCTGGGCCTTATCTCTCTTGTGGTGTATGTAACAACATCAAATAAAACACGAACAGGTGAATGAATATATACGAACATGGTTACCAACAGTTTTTACACCAGCACTTTTAAAATACCTTTCAAACACGACTAATAGAGCATTTATTCCCATTGTAGGGAACGTTTGAAGGAATGAGAAATAAGGCCGCTTATCCCTGCAGTTGCGACGCAGTGTAGAATGCACAGTTGTTCTTTTACTTACGGTAGAAAAATAAACATGTGTCTGTGTTTGTTCTCGTGTCCCCTAGGTTCGACGATCAATGTCCATTATATCTCACAGGCTGTGTTCCCTGGGTCAGAAGACTGATATCTTATAAGCCATAAGGGCTATGTCTCCTAAGTCAAAAGGTCGATGTCTCCTAAGTAAGAGGACGGATGTCTCCTAAGTCAGAAGGTCGATGTCTCCTATGTCAGAGGATCGATGTCTCCTAAGTAAGAGGACGGATGTCTCCTAAGTCAGAAGATCGATGTCTCCTAAGTCAGAAGATCGAGTCTCCTAAGTATGAGCACGGATGTCTCCTAAGTCAGAAGGTCGATGTCTCCTAAGTCAGAAGGTCGATGTCTCCTAAGTAAGAGGACGGATGTCTCCTAAGTCAGAAGGTCGATGTCTCCTAAGTCAGAGGATCGATGTCTCCTAAGTAAGAGGACGTATGTCTCATAAGTCAGAAGGTCGATGTCTCCTAAGTCAGAGGATCGATGTCTCCTAAGTCAGAAGGTCGATGTCTCCTAAGTAAGAGGACGGATGTCTCCTAAGTCATAAGGTCGATGTCTCCTAAGTCAGAGGATCGATGTCTCCTAAGTAAGAGGACGGATGTCTTCTAAGTCAGAAGGTCGATGTCTCCTAAGTCAGAGGATCGATGTCTCCTAAGTCAGAAGGTCGATGTCTCCTAAGTAAGAGAACGGATGTCTCCTAAGTCAGAAGGTCGATGTCTCCTAAGTCAGAGGATCGATGTCTCCTAAGTCAGAGGATCGATGTCTCCTAAGTCAGAGGGTCGATGTCTCCTAAGTCAGAGGATCGATGTCTTCTAAGTCAGAAGATCAATGTCTCAGAAGAGCAATGTCTCCCAAGTCAAAAAATCGATGTCTCCTAAATCAGGTCGATGTCTCCTAACTCAGAAGATCGAGTCTCCTAAGTCAGAAGAGCAATGTCTCCTAAGTCAGAAGGGCGATGTCTCCTAAGTCAGAAGTGCAATGTCTCCTAAGTCAGAAGAGCAATGTCTCCTAAGTCAGAAGAGCAATGTCTCCTAAGCCTGAAGACCAATGTCTCCTAAGTCAGAAGCACTATATCTGATTTTCAGAAGGTCGTTGTCTCGTATGTTAGAAATCCGACGTGTCATATGTTAGAAGGTCGAAATGTTATATGTTAGAATGCCAATGTGTCATATGTCCGAATGTCGATTTCTCAAAAACCAGAAGGCCGATGTGTCATATGTTAGAAGGCCGATGTGTCATATGTTAGAAGGCCGATGTGTCATATGCTAGAAAGCCGATGTATCATATGTCAGGAGGCCGATGTGTAATATGTTAGAATGCAAATGTGTCATTTGCTAGAAAGCCGATGTATCATATGTTAGAAGGCCGATGTGTCATATGCTAGAAAGCCGATGTATCATATGTCAGGAGGCCGATGTGTCATATGTTAGAATGCAAATGTGTCATTTGCTAGAAAGCCGATGTATCATATGTTAGAAGGCCGATGTGTCATATGTTAGAAGGCTGATGTGTCATATGTTAGAAGATGGAGATCTCCAATGTCATAAAGTATATGTTTTAACCCCCTGCCCTCCGAGAGAATATTAATGGACGTTAACCTCCCTTCTATTGGCAGTTTAAAACAAACCAGCTCAAAGTTTCCCCTTCTGTTGACTGATTAGAATTGTGTGCCAAGTAGTCACTCTCTTAGCTGACCTGCTCAAGGTTACCACCTTTTGAAATTTTCAAGAAAATTAAAAATAATGGTATGTTCAGCTTGCCTTCTGTGGGACTAGCAACCTAACCGTGTATTAGCAGATCTGAACAGAACACCTGGCCGTCAGTCGAACTACATGTCATCTGTGGGACTGGCAACTTAACCGTGTATTAGCAGATCTGAACAGAACACCTGGCCGTCAGTCGAACGACATGTCATCGGTGGGACTGACAACCTAACCGTGTATAAGCAGATCTGAACAGAACACCTGGCCGTCAGTCCAACTGCACTATTTGACATGAACATTTCAAGGTTCTAACTTTTCTCGCACCCGTCCCCAACATCCACATTAAGCTCTTTCTCCACCCTCCAACCTGCCTTTTTTCTTACTTCTCTCAGCCCACGCCCCTCTAAAACTATGTTTTTCTTCCTCCTTCAATCGACCCATCACACTACACATCCCCTCCCTCCAAATTTAACCAGTCCATCCCTTCAATCCACCCATTATCCGCATCCTATCACCCGGCCCTCTCAACCCGTCTGTCTTATCGTGCTTTAGTGCTTAGCACCAAACACCATTTTGACCCACATTATTTTGTCAGCCAATCAAATCTCCTCTGCAAACGTTGAATTTTCTATCAGACGAACATTCGAGAAATAATTATAAAGATTAGAAAGTGACACACAAGCCACATTTACAAATAAACATACATGGTGATCTGAAAAAAACCCATATACACCATATCTCATATATATATATATATATAGTGTTGATCATTATCTGTTAAAAAAAACAAACAACAAAATTACAAAAAGTGTTGAAATAAAGTTGGTCAAATATTGATAATAAAACATGGAAATACGTGTGCAAAATAATGTGATAAAATCTAAAGCTTATCGGTAAGACAATGGTAAGGTATGCTGATGTCTTTTCGGGTGCTTTAGCGCAGACATGTACCAAGTGAGCAACTCTACTGGAGGCTTCGTGTTCCTTCTGAAGTGAATAAGAGCACATGACAGCGACAGTGTTCGAAATGGAACTGAACATAATGTTTTCCTTATGAAACGTTAATCCGGAGAAGTACTGATGTTGCGTCATGTTACAGGCTGCGTTGTCTTGGGGTGAAAAGACAATCCAAACGCAATCAGTTCGAATCACGCTCGTGTCCAGTTTTGCAGACCAGGTTTTTTCCCGCTCCTCCGCGTATGGAAAGTAATGGCAACCAACCGCACTGCACACTTGCCAAGAAACTTATAACAGCCAAATAGGTTGGCGGTTGTAAAAAGCAACGTTCTGCAAAGGACATGCTACTTACTTCTACAGGTAAATATAGACATTTATATAGCAGTCAGTGCATTCGCGGATGAAGTGTTAAGCGACTTCATTGTACGAAGCTACAGCTTGTTTATGAGGTGAGGGGGTCAGTTCCTGTTCACGCTGATTCTTCCCCCTTAACAGCAAGTCAGGTACCTATTTACAGCTGGTACGACTGAAGCTTGACAAGTATCGGTAGCTTAACATCTGTACCTTTCTCGTGAAAAGCGAGGCTGTTGGTGGCACCACCAGGTATCCAAACCGGCGGGCAACGGCAAAGTTGTACCCTTACGGCATGTAGAAATATTCTTGCAGACGTCGGATAAAAAACAATACAACGCACAACCTTAGATGCATCGAGAACCATATAGAGCGTAATGGACAGAGTGAGAGAGAGAAAGAGAGAGAGAGAGAGAGAGAGAGAGAGAGAAAGAGAGAGGGAGCGAGAAAGAGAGAGGGAGCAGATCACATTACACTTTCTCATGCAGATTCATTGTGACTGAGACCAAGATGATCCTCGTCTTCTTCTTTGTCATCTTTCAGCCACAAATAATTGTAACTATTTCCCTAATAAAATTGGCAGTCTGTCTTAGACTTTTCTCGTCGCCATCAAGTTTATCCCTTAAACCAATAAGTTTATCGATTAAATGATTTGGGAATAGACATATCTGCTCCTAGCATGAAGCCTCCAGACAAGAAGAAGATGTTCTACTCTGTTGTCTGTTCTCCTCCACATGAGCACATGAACAAAAGTTTTTTAAAAATCGCTTTTTACTGTTCGCAGTCTGCATATTGTCCTTCGATCTCTTCTTGGGGATCAAGATGCTGAGCAGCACATGAGCTGCAGTGGTCAGCGATCCATAGCTGACTGCTAGCGTCAGGGCCAGCGAACCAGAGCTGCCAAGACCCTTCTATACATTCACGTGGTGATCCTGGATAACAGGCTGCAGCAGGGCAGACTGGCTAAGGAGAAGGGATCGAAGAGGGAATGCTAACCCGGTACTCAAAAAATACGTGCTGAAGTCGGATGTGTTGAACCGAAAGGTACAAATATCGCAGCCAGGCTGTAAACTACGACACAACGCATTCCGTTCTCTGGACTACATTCTGCTACTTAAGCCCTTTCAGGGTTTGGTAGCGGGAGATTGAGAACGAACGAACGAAGAAGAAGCAGAAGATCTCTTCTTAGCCAAGAGTTAGATACTTCTGTTGTATCAGATTTTTGATGGTTTCTGGGACATTTGTCTTTGAAAGTCTGTTATTGTCTTCTTTTCTTCAAATGTAGCTCTGTTTCCAAATGCGTTTTTACTTCCTTTCTTGGCTAGTCTATCTGCCTTCTCATTTCCATATTCCTTACAGCGTGCAGAAATCCAATAAATTGTCACTGTTGAAATTGTTCCTGATATTCATTAATGTCCACAGACAGGCTGTCTAAATAACTTTTTTTTATTGTTCCTAAGAGCTATTAAAACTGACAAGGAATCCGTAAGGAAAACTATCTTGCCTCTGGCATGCTTTTTAAGATGGTTATTGTATCTGTTCTTATCCCCTCAGCCTTGAAAATGTTTGATAATTTTCAGTGGTTACTGAGGCTTTGATATTCTGTCTTTCATTTAATTTTGTATAAACGGTGTAAGAACATACGAATTCCCAGTGGCAATGTACACATGCAAAACATTGACCGTCAGACAAATAATAAGAAAGAAGATCGGGGCTTTCGAGACAAAATGCTACAAAAGAATTATAAAAATACCTTGGGTACAGAGAATTACAAAAGAAAAAAGCCGTTCTGTAAAATCTATGTGTCGCAGACAACAAACTTATAAACCAAGTTATGTCTCGGAAACTGAATTTGTTCAGCCACATCAATCGCCATGGCGGATTGGAAAATGCAGTTCTGGAGCTCATTGATGAATAGGATGGATGAGCTTCTGTGGCTGGACGTGTCACTTCAAAATATTCCAAAGCTATTAGTTTTCTCTCTTTATCTGCTACATTGTCTATAGGGCTTCAACAACAGTGTTCTCTTCCACGAAGGAAGTGTACTGTATGTCATTGGGGACTCTTGACTTTATCTGTCTTGGGGACTCTTAACTTTATCTGTCTTGGGTACTCCTGACTGTATCTGTCTTGGGGACTTGACTTTATCTGTCTTGGGAACTCTTGACTTTATCTGTCTTGGGGACTCTTTACTTTATCTGTCTTGGGGAATTTGACTATCTGTCCTGGAGACTCTATCTGGTCTGGGGACTGACCATCTTTTCTAGGAACTCTATCTGACCTGGGGACTATATCTGGTCTGGGGACTGACTTTATCTGTCTTGGGGACTTTGACTTTATTTGCCCCAGAGACTATGACTTTATCTGTCCGATGTCTGAAATGAAAGGTGTATCTGTGCGGTGTCTGGCATGAAAGGTGACTTTATCTGTGCGGTGTCTAGCCTGAAAGGTGACTTTATCTGTGCGGTGTCTAGCATGAAAGGTGACTTTATCTGTATGGTGTCTAGCATGAAAGGTGACTTTATCTGTGCGGTGTCTAGCATGAAAGGTGACCTTATCTGTGCGGTGTCTAGTATGAAAGGTGACTTTATCTGTGTGGTGTCTAGCATGAAAGGTGACTTTATCTGTGCGGTGTCTAGCATGAAAGGTGACTTTATCTGTGCGGTGTCTAGCATGAAAGGTGACTTTATATGAGCGGTGTCTGACATGAATGGTGACTTTATATGAGCGGTGTCTGTCATGAATGGTGACTTTATATGAGCAGTGTCTGACATGAATGGTGACTTTATATGAGCGGTGTCTGGCATGAATGGTGACTTTATATGAGCGGTGTCTGACATGAATGATGACTTTATAGGAGCGGTGTCTGTCATGAATGGTGACTTTATTAGTAGATTAAATATTGGGGTGTTAGTGTCAGGTCCCGATAGAAATATTCAGAGAGGGAGAAAGAGAGAGAGAACGAGAGAGAGAGCGAGGGAGAGAAAGAAAGAGCAAGAAAGAGAGAGAAAGACAGAAAAAGAGAAGGGGAAAAAGAGAGAGAGAAAGAGACACAGAGAGAGCGAGAACGAGAAATAGATAGAGAGCGAGCGAGAGAGAGAGAAAGAGAGAGAGAGAGAGAAAAAGAGAGAGCGAAAGAAAGAGAGTGAAGGAGAGAGAGAAAGAGAGGGACAGATAGAGAGAAAGAGAGAGTGAAAGTGAAAGAGATTGAGATAGCGAGAAAGAGAGAGAGCGAGAGTGAGAGAGCGAGAGCAAGTGAGCGATAAAGAGATAGAGCGAGATAGCGTGAAATAGAGAGAGAAAGAGAGAATGAGAGAGAGAGAGAGAGCGAGAGATCAAAGATAGAGAAAGAGAAATAGTGAGAGATGGACGACTGCTATTTAGCCAGATGCGAGTAAGGAATATCGGTTCGTTTGTGTGAGTCATTCAAATGTGACGTGTCTTGCTTAAATAGATCTACACATGTCATGAAAGGTGATAACTTGACATTGGGAATACCTTTACGTCTCTAACTCTCTCTCTCTCTCTCTCTCTCTCTCTCTCTCTCTCTCTCTCTCTCTCTCTCTGTTTGTGTTTGTGTGTTTATGAACGTCTGTGTGTAAGTGTGTATGTGCGTGTGTCTGTACATATGTATTTGTGTGCGAGATGTTAGTGTGTGTTTGTGTGTCTGTGTGACTGTTTAAGTGCGTGTCCATGTGTCTGTATGAGTGTGTCTGTGTGCTTTTTTGTGAGTGGGTGTCCGTGTGCCAGTGTGAATATTTATCTGCGTGGCTATGTGGTTGTTAATGAGTGTGGATATGTCTGTCTATGTGAGTGTGTCGGTATGTCTATATGTATGTGTGTGAGTTCGTGTCTGTGTGTACTTCTGTCTGTGTGAGTGTGTCGATATGTCTATATTTATGTGTGTGAGTTCGTGTCTGTGTGTACTTCTGTCTGTGTGAGTGTGTCGATATGTCTATATGTATGTGTGTGAGTTCGTGTCTGTGTGTACTTCTGTCTGTGAATGTCTTAGCGTGTGTATGCACTTGTTTGCACTTATGTAGAGTTTAGAGCGGATTCTCACCTCCCCTACCGACTGTGACAAGAACCAACAGCGGTATAAAAGACAAGGGAATTGGTGAAACCTGGACATGCCAATTTTCTTTTAGGTATTAGAAAGGATGAAGGGTGATACGTTTAGTAGAGCTGTTGTCTGGTGAAAAAAAAGATGGCTTGGCTTCGTTCATTCTCAATCTCCCACTACCAAACACTAAAAGGGAAAAAAAGGATGAGATTAAAAACTAAAATTGATAGCGCTTATTCCTGTTCATGTTTACTAACAGGAAGACATTCGGCTGGGGACTAAATGCCGTTTGGCTTTGGAATCGCCACGTATTGTTCAGGAATTATATTTTATTTTATTTAAATCAAAAGAAAAACAAACTGTGTCACAAGAGGGCTTGAACTAAGGCTTCATCGATAAGCACATTAGCCGATTACCGATTAATCGGTCTTTACTGAAGGTCGATACCTAGTAATCGGTCGCCTATTATTTGTCAAGCAATTATGTATTGTGGTACGGAATAATTATTGCAATTAATTGTAGACATCATGATCTCTTTTTGTATCGTACAAATTCAAACGTATTATGTCCTTGTTTGAGCAAGCTTACTTTGAAAAATATAACTGCCACATCTTCCTTTGTCGAATGGGAAAGAGATGTGAGCACAGAAGATCACATATATGAGCTTGTAAGAAGTCGGCTATGTAGTGAAGGTGGGGATATTTTGATGTTTTAACTTTTTAATTTAATAATTCTCAAATTTTTACTCAATTTTTACTTTTGTTTGAAGAAAACAAGTAAATATAAATCATTATTAACGAAAACTTTGTGAAAACCTTTAAATAAATACGTAACCGGTTAAAAAATTTTTTTTAAAATAAATTCCAGTTTGAAAGATCATCCTATTTATTGACTCGGGGGCGTTTTTACTTATGGGCATATCTATTTTTTTAAAGTATTATTCCTGGTAGGAAAAAAAGGTACAATTATAATGTAAAGAAATGTTGTTTTTAAGCAACCTTAAAATGTATATCAGTATGACAATAGTTTAAGTCAATATATCGCTTGTGCAGTAGTGTAAGAAAGTTTGGAAGCCAATATATCCGTCTCTACAGAGTGAACTAGTTAAACACTTCACCTCAGAAGAGTGGGAGGGTGTTTCTTCCACTTTAACACAATTTTACTTACGAGGAATTACGCCCCCGGGTCAGTCCCAAGTAATCTCCCGCTGGGAAATGGGTGAGATTACACTGGCGGGCCTATATTTTGTGTACTATCAAATAATATTTGCTTCTTACGTATTTTTACATGTCATCCGTGGTTATCTTGCTGTAGCAAATGTACCAAGTAATAATATTACAAAAACAAGAATGACCCATCATCAAAACCGATTAATCGGTCGAATTCCGATACCGATTAATGGGCAGTGACCAGTATGACTGATTACTTATTACCTGCCGATGAATATGTTCAAGCCTAGCTTGAACGCATATCATAACAGTCAAAGGATCGACATCCTAACCAACCAGCCGCCCTCATAATTATCTGTGTAATGTATTTACAAACGCCACACGTTTGCCCTACCTTGCGGGACTGCTTGCGTGCTTGTTGATCCAGGGATCTATGTCGACTGGTACATAATATACTGTGTCCCTGGCAGGTCCAACCAGTCCGGGTAAGTCCCCAATGGAGAGAGAGAGATAAGATAAATCATGCATAATCTATTCTACAGGCTCGAGAAGACGGCTTAAAATATTAACAGATGGAGAGCCAGCTACGAAGCTCAATTTTCCAAGGGGAACCGAATGGATGGAAGATTAAGAATGTATTTAATTCCTCATGCTGTGAGTGACTTTACCAGCTATCATGTAATCTCGCAAATGGGATCACATTGAACGTGATTACAACCAAAAATAATCCAGAACGGGTTTCCTACGGGAAATGCAGTCTTCCTGAAGGACAAACTGGCAAATCGTAGCACGTGCTGTTATTGGTAACGACTTAGAGAGTGTGTCCTGCCTACCAACCTCTGTAATCCTGGTTTTGCAAGATAGTTCCAGACCAGGGGAACATGTGCATGTAATTGGATCTGAGATTCTCCATCCCAGAATGGGCGTCTGTTAACCTCAACATAAAAACGGTAACCATGTATGTGTTTACTTCAGAATAAAGATACAACAGACGGTTCGTCTTTGTGCACCACGTTTGCTGAGTTGTCTGTGTGTAACATTTGTAAATGCCGATGTGAGGTGACCTCATTATTGTAACATGTTTGGAAGCTAGGTAGGAGAGTGGCCCGTTCTCTAGTTTGGTTAGTGCTGGATAGGAAGGTATGTGCTGGGTTTTCTGTAATATGTGGCATGGGATTTGAATGTTGTTCTTCGAGTGGAGGAGTCAGGTGTGGGCTAGCAGGGAAAAGTGCGCAAACAGTCAGGTGTGCTACATCCGATATGTGGAGTATCAGATAAGTGAGGGCTACCAGACGTGTGTGGGTGAGCAGATAAATATGGGCCAGCAGATAAGTGAGGGGCACCAGACGTGTGTGGGCCAGCAGGCAAGTGTGGGCGAGCAGATAAGTGAGGGCCAGCAGATAAGTGTGAGCGAGCAGATAAGTGTGGACCAGCAGATAAGTGTGGGCCAGCAGATAAGTGTGGGCCAGCAGATACGTGTGGGCCAGCAGATAAGTGTGGGCAAGCAGATAAGTGTGGGACAGCAGATAAGTGTGGGCCAGCAGATAGGTGAGGGTAAAAAAAAAAGGTTTCAGCCAGCAGATAAGTTAGCGCCAGCAGATAAGTGTGGGCCAGCAGATAAGTGTGGAACAGCAGATAAGTGTGGGCCAGCAGATAGGTGAGGGTAAAAAAAAAAGGTTTCAGCCAGCAGATAAGTTAGCGCCAGGAGATAAGTATGGGCCAGAAAATAAAATTGGGCCAGAAGGTAGATGAAGGCCAGCAGATACGTGTGGGTCAGTAGATAAGTGTGGACCAGCAGATAAGTGTAAACCAGCAGATAAGTGTGAGCCAGCAGATAGGTGTGGGTCAGTAGATAAGTGTGGACCAGCAGATAGGTGGGAACCAGCAGTTAAGTATGAGGCAGCAGATAGGTGAGGGTCAAAAGATAGGTGTGGGCCAGCAAGTAAATAAGCGCCAGTAGATAGGTGTGGGCCAGCAGATAAGAGCGGGCCAGCAAATAAGTGTGGGCCAGCAGATAGATGTGGGTCATCAGACGTGTGCAGATCAGTAGGCATATATATATGTGTGTGTGTATATGTGTATATGTGTGCGTATGTGTATGTGTGTGTATGTGTGTGTATGTGTTTGTGTATATGTGTATGTGTGTGTGTATGTGTGTGTATGTGTGTATATGGGTGTGTGTATGTGTAGGTGTGTGTATGTGTGTATATGTGTGTATGTGTGTGTATGTGTGTGTATATGTGTGTATATGTGTGTATGTGTGTGTATCTGTGTGTATATGTGTGTGCATGTGTGTGTGTGTTTGTATGTGTGTTTATATCTGTGTGTATGTGTATGTGTGTATGTATGTGTGTGTATATGTGTGTATGTGTGTGTGCATGTTTGTATGTGTGTATATATGTGTGTATGTGTGTATTTGTGTATGTGTGTGTATATGTGTGTGTATATGTGTGTGTATATGTGTGTGCATATGTGTGTATGTGTGTGTATATGTGTGTGCATGTGTATGTGCATGTGTATGTGTGTGTGTATGTTTGTGTTACTGTCAGAAGAAGCCATTACCACATGTGCACCCATCGATCTCTCCCAGCCGTAACTGCCAGGTCTCAGTCAAGAGAAGACACCCCAGTATCCCCCCTGCACATCCAGAGCAAGGACCACACAGACAGAAAAGCCACAATCAAAATAGCTGGAACATTCAGAGCATCTGCGTGGCTGCTCAGAAACGTAAACAGCAGAACAACAGCTACACGCTATGGGGCACATAACTCATCATGTGTTAATGAGTTTAAGGCTTCTGTGGAACCTATCAGACACCATGAAAAAGCGGTTACCACACTTTCCTATATAGGGTCATCTACATTATCCAGAGTGAGGACCACACCTACGGTTCCCAGTGGGGCACTGAAAGCGCAGCCAGCGCCCGAAACACGGAAGGGAGAAAAGAGAATCTATGCTGTTCTTGAGGTGGGCCATCATTAATCATCACCACCTACCTCCACCATCCCCACATCGTCAACATAAAATCCCCTACAAAAAAACGCACACACATACACGAACATCAAATCAAAGAAAAACACAACACAATAACCACAACGCAAATGCGCGCACACACGCACGTATACACGTTCGCACGCTCTCACAATCACACACACATAGATGTCATAGACTTGTCACGTGGTATTGTGTTCAGGGTTTCTTTTGAACTGATCGCACGCGGTGAGTATGAATATCGACCCACTTAATAGACCCACATTCCCGTTTGGTGACCTTAGTCTACTCTCGACAGCCACGTGCTTTTCAGCCCGACTTTAAGAGAAGGAAAGGCAGCCACAAAGAGAACCACAAACAACAGAGAACCGGCACAACACTTCATCTCGGACGACATTTTCGGCTATGAAATTGATTATATCTCTACTTTTATCTGTACTATTTTCTGCATTGTTATTTATTTTATCTTTACAATTTTCTGTATTGTTACCTGTACTTTTATCTACCCTATTTTCTGTATTGTTATCTACTTTTATGTTTACGATTTTCTGTATTGTTATCTGCCTTTATCTTCACGATTTACTGTATTGTTATCTGCTTTTATCTGTACAATTTTATGCATTGTTATCTACTTTTATCTTTACTATTTTCTATATTATCTACTTTTATCTTTACTAACTTCTGTATTGTTATCTGTACTTTTATCCGCATTTTTGTATATACTTTTAAATGTATCGTTATGTGTATACTTTTATGCGTCCTTCTATGTGTTATTTTATCTGTCTTTTATTTGTATCTATACGTCTGTATGTACTGTTGTCCATACTTGTTTTTCAGTCCTTCTATGTCTACTTTTATCTGTACTGTTGTTCATACTTGTTTTTCATTCCTTCTATGTCTACTTTTATCTGTACTGTTGTCCGTACTTTTTCAGTCCTTCCATGTGTACTTTTATATGTACTGTTGTCCATAATTTTTTCTGTTCTTCTATGTGTACGTTTATCTGTAGTTGATATACATTGCATCTTGCCATGCCCACTTTGTATACTAGATGTGATCAATATTTTTATTCTCCGCTATCTGGGACAAGGAGGAATACTTGATGTTTGGATACAATTACCATGCTTGACTTTCTCCGCTATCTGTACGCACAGTTTTGTTTGGAATCCACATGGAATGACCATTATTGGCAACTGTCTATGAATCTGTGATAAAACGAATTGTTTGGTGTCTCCATACAAAACCGATTTCATCTTTCGGTCTGCTACAGATTGTTCATGAATCGTCTACACGAGATTTGTACTCGGTCTCAGATCTGTTCATAAACTGAATTTAATTGGTGGCTTCTCATTGTCTCGTGTAGACACTATTAGTCTCATAAACTGAATGGAGTTGAGGGCTGATCATTCTCTCGTGTAGACGCCATTGGATCTCTCAAGTGAAGGGTGCCGTGGAATCGTTCCCTCATGTAGCCGCTATTACTTCAGTGGAAGTCGTGAGTGGATCACTCTTTCCTGTCGCCGCTATTAGTTCTCTCAAATGAAATGACTCAATGTTCTCTCCAGCAGCGACGAAACTTAGATGTCCCCACGGAACGGTTAATATACCGACAGACAAGGGTTTGTTAATTCACCCTGGAAAGACTACTCTTCGACTTTGCACATCCGCGATTTAGATACGTGTACTAAAATCTATTCAAAGTTCAAGGTCAAGGGGAAGTAACCAGGCCTGCATAGCGTATCCGGTCTAATTGCTACCAGGAACCGTAACTTTCTGCAAGAGTGCTCTCCCCCTCTTTGAGGCTTATCAGTACGTCATTTAGCCCCGTGAGGCAGGCAGCTGCCTTCTTCTATCGAGTTGATCTTACTCACCTTTCACCTTTCAACTTGTCTGGTTTCTCCTATTAACCGCTATCACGTTTCATTCAACGACCTTTCTCCTCAGCATGAGTTCTCCCCTTAGAACTTCTGATTATCGCAGAGATGTACTAAAATGTACTCGAAAAACATCAAATATTGATACAGACTCAAACGTCACACAAGTGCAGCCTATAACACATTTAATGATTTAAACACAACACGTGTATGACAAACATGTATCACATAAATGGATAGTAAGAACAAAAGGATTGCAATACAGAAATTGATCATTACAAATCGACAAAACAATTAGGTGCAACCCATTTACAGAAAACGAATGGGTTTGCAGAACATATTACAGAAATGAATGGTTTTGTTAGGTCTTTTATAGAAAGGGCTATTTGAAGATGCAGGATTTGTTACGGAAAGGGATAGTTAAAGACGCAGAATTTGTTACATATATGGATAGTTAAAGGTGCAGGATTTGTTACATATATGGACAGTTAAAGGTGCAAAATTTGTTTCAGAGATGGACATTTAGAGCATGACATGGGATCAAGACGCTGAGCAGCACATAAGCTGCAGTGGTCAGCGACTCATAGCTGACTGCTAGCGTCAGGGCCAGCGAACCAGAGCTGCCAAGACCCTTCTACACCTCCACGCGGTGATCCTGGATAACAGGCTGCAGCAGGGCAGACTGGCTAAGGAGAAAGGATCGAAGCGGGAATGCTAACCTGCTACTAAAGAAATTCTTGCTAAAGTCGGATGTGTTAGACCGAAAGGTGCAAATATCGCAGTCAAGCTGTAAACTACGACACAATGCATTCCGTTCTCTGGACTACATTCTGCTACTTAAGCCCTTTCAGGGTTTGGAAGCGGGAGATTGAGAACGAAGAAGAAGAAGAAGAAGAAGAAGAAGAAGAAGAAGAAGAAGAAGAAGAAGAAGAAGAAGAAGAAGAGCATGCCACGTCTATCTACTGCCTTGGTCATGCTGGAATTCAGGGCAATGAAATAGAGACCGTCCTCGATTCTCAAGACCTCATTATCGGAACAACAAATATGGAATGGACTGACATTTTGATGTCCATCAATGGCCGTCTGTAGGATGATGACGCGTCGTTAGACAAATCAGCAATTCACAGACTGCAAAGCTTTTAAATTGAAGTTTCAGCGGGTGATCAAGAGTGTGTACAACCAACGGTCTGTAGGAACAAAAGTAAATGAGTATAGGTCAGAGCAATAACTAGCTAGATGTTCACATATGCCATAAAATGTGATAACTAAAGCCGGAGATATCTATCAGAGAAATGTAAAGTTAAAAGTGATATAATCCTTGTTTTTTTTCCCAATTGTTCCACATTAGTGATCCTATCATCCGGCAGCTCTAGTCGACCCAGCTGTAAATGGGTACCTTGTTGACGGCTAGGAAAGGAAAAAGGAAGCGAGGAAGGGAACTAGTCACACCCATCTCACGAAGCTGTGGCTTAGTACAGTGAAGTCTCCAACACTTCACCCCAGACGGCAGTGGTCTCTGTGGGACCACCTTTACCTGTACATTCCATTTCAATCTCGAGTGCCCTGCTATGAATGTGGTAGCGACCTGTTCCTCCCTGTCTGTGGATGAAAGCGTGTACCATCACTGAAAGAAAAGGAAACCTTCATTGCAGTACTTCCTAATTGTCACCGACAAATAATGGTTGACTGGATGTCTGTCCTTATGTGGGTATTGCTGCTTGTATTGGGCTTCTGTTCTGTATTTCTGAGCCGCGTCGTCTGTTCTGTATTTCTGAGCCGCGTCACTGTTCTGTATTTCTGAGCCGAGTCGTCTGTTCTGTATTTCTAAGCCGCGTCACTGTTCTGTATTTCTGAGCCGCGTCGTCTGTTTTGTATGTCGGAACCGCGTAGTCTGTTCTGAATTTCTGAGCCGCGTCGTCTGTTCTGTATTTCTGAGCCGCGTCACTGTTCTGTATTTCTGAGCCGCGTCGTCTGTTTTGTATGTCGGAACCGCGTAGTCTGTTCTGAATTTCTGAGCCGCGTCGTCTGTTCTGTATTTCTGAGCCGCGTCGTCTGTTTTGTATGTCGGAACCGCGTAGTCTGTTCTGTATTTCTGAGCCGCGTCGTCTGTTCTGTATTTCTAAGCCGCGTCACTGTTCTGTATTTCTGAGCCGAGTCACTGTTCTGCATTTCTGATCTGCCTCGTATGTCTGATGTCTGTCTGTACGTCGCCTCGTCAGTTCGATGTCTGTATTTGTGAGCGGTATCGTCCGTCCGATGTCTGTGTGCACGCCGCCTCGTCAGTCCGGTGGTATTCGAGTACCCAAGTATTTAAATGTGTACATGTCTGTTAATAGTATCCATGCTACTTTGATGTTCGCAGAAACATAGACATGTATCGGCCAGTTTACGAAGGCATAAAGAATTGAAAAGAAATAGTGTTACGGCCAAAATGTTTTTGAAAAGACAAAATGTGATCGTCTTCCTCTCCCAAATTTAACTTTGCTGCTGCCATTTTCTAGATTCTGCAGTAGATATCAATTCCTTCCGCTTGTTGTTTGATCTGTAGCTGTGTTTCCAACTTTATGTAATAGCCAGATCAACCATTTACTGTAACATACTTCTAGATAAAATAGTGCTCACTTTAGTCGCTTCACTTCTATCACGAGGTATAGAATCTTCTTTCATTTCGCTTGTAGCGTATTGTCTCGTCTTTACTGTATGGCGTAGAAACATGTGCACATTGTGCTATCAGTGTCATGATTGGACATTTAACAAACAAAGATAAAGAGACTCATAGGAACAACAAAAATGAAATGCCTACGCAGAATGCTTGGAGTAACAGGAATGGATAGAATCAGAAACGAAGATATTAGAAGGTATGTGTGTACAACACCAGTGCTAGACCTCATCAAGAGACAAGTAGGTACAACACCAGTGCTAGACCTCATCAAGAGACAAGTAGGTACAACACCAGTGCTAGACCTCATCAAGAGACAAGTAGGTACAACACCAGTGCTAGACCTCATCAAGAGACAAGTAGGTACAACACCAGTGCTAGACCTCATCAAGAGACAAGTAGGTACAACACCAGTGCTAGACCTCATCAAGAGACAAGTAGGTACAACACCAGTGCTAGACCTCATCAAGAGACAAGTAGGTACAACACCAGTGCTAGACCTCATCAAGAGACAAGTAGGTACAACACCAGTGCTAGACCTCATCAAGAGACAAGTAGGTACAACACCAGTGCTAGACCTCATCAAGAGACAAGTAGGTACAACAACAGTGCTAGACCTCATCAAGAGACAAGTAGGTACAACACCAGTGCTAGACCTCATCAAGAGACAAGTAGGTACAACACCAGTGCTAGACCTCATCAAGAGACAAGTAGGTACAACACCAGTGCTAGACCTCATCAAGAGACAAGTAGGTACAACACCAGTGCTAGACCTCATCAAGAGACAAGTAGGTACAACAACAGTGCTAGACCTCATCAAGAGACAAGTAGGTACAACACCAGTGCTAGACCTCATCAAGAGACAAGTAGGTACAACACCAGTGCTAGACCTCATCAAGAGACAAGTAGATACAACAACAGTGCTAGACCTCATCAAGAGACAAGTAGGTACAACACCAGTGCTAGACCTCATCAAGAGACAAGTAGGTACAACACCAGTGCTAGACCTCATCAAGAGACAAGTAGGTACAACACCAGTGCTAGACCTCATCAAGAGACAAGTAGGTACAACACCAGTGCTAGACCTCATCAAGAGACAAGTAGATACAACAACAGTGCTAGACCTCATCAAGAGACAAGTAGGTACATCACCAGTGCTAGACCTCATCAAGAGACAACAAAGCAAATGGTTTGGCCACCTGACACGTCAAACACTAGATAGTATCCATCAGAAAGCAATGCTACACAGATACAATAGATACAAGCCAAGGACCGGCCTGTGTAAGCGATGGATACGCATAAATAACATAAGCAGTGAAACTCCCCATGTAGGAAGCACGAAGCAGGTTCTGGTCAAGAAACCTCTTCACAATCTGACACTGAAAGGCACAAACAGGACAAAAAAGCGAAAAGAAGGAAAATAAAAATAATGTTCGCGTAGGCGTCAAAGGTCGTTGCGTCGATCAACCACTATCATGTCCTACTGCCGAGGCTGTGTTCATGCGTAGCGTGTCAATATAAATCCCTACAGACTTCCCTGGTGGAGCCGAGTACTTCGCTGCCTTCGGATGAGCGCCGCGAGGAGTGTGTTAGAACAATGTTTGTGTCAGGCCTTCTGTGTCTGTCCGTGTCAAACTCCCTGTTGTTCCGTGTCCCGCCGCGGAGGCTACTAGACTCGGTCCACCCTTTGGTCAGCGCGACCCTTGATGTGCTGAGAATACGACGTTGGGATAGGTATAGTGTGATCTCAGGTGGGGGAAGGGGCGGGCTGAAAGAAGGCGGCCTCAGTCCGAGCATGAAGATCCCTGAGCAGTTATAACCTGGACTGAATTCTGGTGTGCATTCAAGCGGAACACCGAACTTCATCACGGACTGGCATCCCATGGGCCAAGCATAAAAAATGCAACGAGTGGCAGCATAACAAACAGTATAATCGATTGATAGCACATCGATTCCACATAAGAAAGCCCTTGATTTCACTTGGTGAAGAAGTTGTGAATTATAATCCGAACAAGAACACAAAACATCAGAAAACGACATAAACACCGCAGCGAGTCGAGAGCGCAGCCATTAAGGCGCGGCCACCTTACTTTATCCACACAAAAAAAAAGAATAAAAATAAGAAGTAGAAACTTGGACAATGAACAAACAATAAAGAAGATAAATGATACATTAAAGATGTAGATTTACAGTAGAATAAAGTGCATCTCATTGAATAAGAAGAAAACAAATAATGAAGTCTTGGAACAATTTGGAGTGCAAAGAACTTTGACATGCGAAATCCGTCAGTTAAGAAATTATTGTCACATGAAAGGCATAACACTTCACGTACCAACTCCGCTTCTACTCTTGTGGGAATGTGAAGGTATTACTTACAATGCAGTTGAGTTTGCAGAGAAACAGCTGATTGGCCTGTTGTGTGAAATGACGTACGACTTTGCTGAAAACAATTCTGGTAGGACAGGTTGATGATAAACGTTCCAGAGCTAAACCACGCTGTAGATGGGAAGACATGATCAAGGAAAATCCAGGGAACTGAGATTGTACCACCAGGGCAAGAGACAGAGGACTTTGGAGATCCATTGATGTCGAGATGACAACTGAACTGAACAGTTTCTACAGAATTGGCTAATATACGCCGTGCGATACCTTCTATAGACATATTGACTTGGCCACTTTTTTTCTTCTATTTGATATTTTTATTAAAAAATAAAAAACATTTTGGAGACGTTATTTTTCTATTCCTCAAGGCGGTGTGCGTTGCACTGTTTTTATTTTGCGCCAAGATGTAAAATAGCGACAAAACGCATTCCGTCCTCCGGACTACATCCTGCTAATTACTAAGCTCTGTTCAGGACTTGGTACCTGGATCTTAATAAAACACGCAGAAGAAGAAGAAGAAGAAGAAGATGAAGAGGAAGAAGAAGAAGAAGAAGAAAAAGAAGAAGAAGAAGAAGAAGAAGAAGAAGAAGAATGGTATTGCGAGACTTCATTGAATTTATGCGGTTTTAGATTCGGTATGAATCCGTCTTCTGCTTTATTGTTTATCCTTTCTTCTTCTTCTTCTTCTCGTTGGCCATGCTTTTTGCAGTTACGTCTGCACATTATGTCTATTTTTTTCAAATAGAAGTTGCCGTAGTGGAGAGTTCTTTGGGGCTCCCAAACAGCTTTGTGTGGATATTCGTCTCTATTGACTAATGCTCAGTAGGCAATTGGCTAAGCATATATATAACAGTCTTGTCGGATATGTTCGGCTGTCTGTCCTACCTGCCCGCACATACACATTGGCAATGGAGCCAATTTTAGTCCTGAAAAAGACGTTATTTTACGTTTAATCCTAGTTTACTGCGAGCCTGCAATAAGGGCAAAGTTGGTCCAACACATCCTGTTTTTGCACGACACATATTTAGGACCAAATTTCCTTTCTATAATCAACCGTAATTTTCTCAGTCAGGCATTACGGATACAGCCTGTTTCCTGGGTCGCCACTAGGAAACGGAATCTGGTTAATTGACCATCACTGACGTAAACAGTCAACTGTGAGTCACTGACTGCAGTCACCCGCTCACTGACCGCATTTGGATATATGATACCTTATTCTCACCACATCGCCCCTGACATACCATGGTCTCAAGGAATGAAACCTTGTCGTTTTATTCATCCACCCATTCGAGCAGCTCAGTGGTCGACTAGTTTGAACTTCTACTTCTCGCTGCAATTTAAAACGTTCGATTTGAAGCAGCTCGTGTGTACCCAGCTTTAAGTGTGTACTGGACTTACAGGCATGGAAGACTAAGTTACCGTAAGTGAAACTGGTCTCCAACGTCTAATAAAATTACAAGAGCTCGTATAATGAAGTCTAAACATTTAATAAAAAACTGCAGTGTCTGTAATGGACAAGGCATCCGTCTAAAGCGTATACCTAGAAGAGGTCACGATGTAGATTAGCGATATGTTAAGGGTGTTAAACGTATTAAAACTTTCATTTTGTCAACAATTTTGCAAAAGAGACAAGTTAACTTAACTTATGTATGTATACTGGTTTAGAAGACTCTGCAGAGTCTGTATACAGCCAGTTCCTTGGAGGGTGGTTAACCGATGTGATATTCCATCTTAATAGACTCAAAAACTAGAGCAAAGTAGACTCACTGTCTGTTAGGTGTCATCTATGCTGCTCTTAACAAACCACTTAACCATGCCAAGTGTTATGTCATGTCACACAGTCGCTTGCTACGACATGCTCTTTGTGGGGCAGTGATGCTATTCTTATATTTGTCATATACAAAGACTCCGATAGATCACTCAAAGTTAGCTTGCCAAAAATATCAATTTAGCATGCGTTAATCTATGCAGACAAGGCAAAACTAGCTGGACAGGTTACATGTTGCACCGAACCGACTGTCAATGGAACACGTCTCCAGTAATCAGAAATCCCATGTGTAAGAGAGACCGCGGAGAAGACCTCCAATGTGCTGGTCAGACTTCATTGATGTCCTCATCTGAGACGGCCACGGAGGAGTGCTTACTAGACTTCTGTGCCTCAAGCAGAAACAGGCATCAGACTTTGTTCTTGGCTTCGTTCGTTCTCCATCTCCCGCTACCAAACCCTCATTCGGGCTTAAGTAGCAGAATGTAGTCCAGAGAACGGAATGCGTTGTGTCGTAGTTTACAGCTTGACTGCGATATTTGCACGTTTCGGTCCAACACATCCGACTTCAGCAAGCATTTTTTGAGAACCGGGTTAGCATTTCCTCTTTGATCCCTTCTCCTTAGCCAGTCTGCTCTGTTGCAGCCTGTTATCCAGGATCACCGCTAGGAGGTGTAGAAGGGTCTTGGCAGCCCTTGTTCGCTGGCCCTGACGCAAGCAGTCAGCTATGGGTCACTGACCGCTGCAGCTCATGCGCTGCTCAGCATCTGGATCCCTGAGATCTAGCATGTCGCATTATTCATGGCGGAGTAATGCTGAGTGCCCTCCTACTTCAAAACGAATTGTGGGAAAAATGATCTTATGTATTTGGGAAACTCAACTCTTTCGCTCCATAATATTTTGGACGTCTGGAGAGATTTTTTTTTTGCATTGTAAACTGCCAGTAAGAAGTACATGTACATTAATAAATGTAAGAAAACTTGAAATCGAGAAAGTTTTATGTACAGTCTATGTACAAGTATGACAGTTGCTTAAGCCAATGTATACGCTTTGTGGTATGGTAGGAAAGTTTTGAGCTGGTATATCTGCTCCTCGGAAAGAACCAGTTAATACAAACGTTGTTTTGTTATGTTACTTACTATTGCGACTCTAAATAAATTGAGCTGTTTCAAAATTGTTGCTGTTAATTTTTTCTGCATAGCTTCTGTTTTTTAAATGTTAAAATTTATATTTGGGGGGCTGAGAGGGGGAGGGGGAAGATAGTCTGGCACCGACCTTGAGTACGGGACTACTTTCTCTCTTATTTTATCACATCATTTGTACGTCACCTTTATGTGGACATCCATTCGGCTGTCAATCAGAATCGCTGCTCCACTCTGTCGGAATTTCACATCTGTTATGTAAGCGTACTTAGTATACAACCTTCACTACGCCCCATCCTCACACCCACCATCTGGTGTTGTCAGTGAAATAAAAACATGCACCAGTCATCACGTTCAAGGTTGGGAGAGAGAGAGAGAGAGAAGAAAGAAATACGAGTGTGTGAGAGAGTGTGTGAGAGAGAAAAGAGGGCTTGAGGAACCTGGGTTAGGAGTCGTGATGAAGGTAGGAGAGAAACCTAAGAATAATTTGCATGCTAGCACTTTAAACGACATGCCAGGAGACACAGGGACTCGTATCTGCCAGGCTGGTATATTCTTCATAAGAAAAAATAGCCCAGGAAGGACATGACCTCCCGACGTCACGAAGGACGGGGGATAATTAATATAGCACGTGACGAGATAGTGTGGAATACGTTCTTTGAAATTGTGGAAGCTTGAGGTGTTGGTGGTGATGTGTTCGGGGAGGGAAAGGGGAGGGGGGGGGGAGTGAAAAATGTGTTTTAGAGGGAGAGTGGAACATGTGTTCTAGGGGGAGAGTGAAAAATGTGTTCTAGGGGGAGAGTGGAACATGTGTTCTAGGGGGAGAGTGGAAAATGTGTTCTAGGGGGAGAGTGGAACTCGATTTATATAGGTGAGAGTGAAAAATGTGTTCTAGGGGGAGAGTGGAAAATGTGTTCTAGGGGGAGAGTGGAAAATGTGTTCTAGGGGGAGAGTGGAACTCGATTTATATAGGTGAGAGTGAAAAATGTGTTCTCGGGGGAGAGTGTAAAATGTGTTCTAGGGGGAGAGTGAAAAATGTGTTCTAGGGGGAGAGTGGAACATGTGTTCTAGGGGGAGAGTGGAAAATGTGTTCTAGGGGGAGAGTGGAAAATGTGTTCTAGGGAGAGAGTGGAAAATGTGTTCTAGGGGGAGAGTGGAAAATGTGTTCTAGGGGGAGAGTGGAAAATGTGTTCTAGGGGGAGAGTGGAACTCGATTTATATAGGTGAGAGTGAAAAATGTGTTCTAGGAGGAGAGTGGAAAATGTGTTCTAGGGGGAGAGTGGAACTCGATTTATATAGGTGAGAGTGAAAAATGTGTTCTAGGGGGAGAGTGGAAAATGTGTTCTAGGGGGAGAGTGAAAAATGTGTTCTAGGGGGAGAGTGGAACATGTGTTCTAGGGGGAGAGTGGAAAATGTGTTCTAGGGGGAGAGTGGAAAATGTGTTCTAGGGAGAGAGTGGAAAATGTGTTCTAGGGGGAGAGTGGAAAATGTGTTCTACGGAGAGAGGGGAAAATATGTCCTAGGGGAGAGTGGAAAATGTGTTCTAGGGAGAGAGGGGAAATGTGTCCTAGGGAGAGAGTGGAAAATGTGTCCTAGGGGGAGAGTGGAAAATGTGTTCTATGTGGGAGAGTGGAAAATGTGTTCTAGGGGGAGAGTGGAAAATGTGTTCTAGGGGGAGAGTGGAAAATGTGTTCTAGGGGGAGAGTGGAAAATGTGTCCTAGGGGGAGAGTGGAAAATGTGTTCTATGGGGGAGAGTGGAAAATGTGTTCTAGGGGGAGAGTGGAAAATGTGTTCTAGGGGGAGAGTGGAAAATGTGTTCTAGGGGGAGAGTGGAAAATGTGTTCTAGGGGGAGAGTGGAAAATGTGTTCTAGGGAGAGAGGGGGAAATGTGTTCTAAGGGGAGAGTGGAAAATGTGTTCTAGGTGGAGAAGCGAAAATGTGTTCTAGGGAGAGAGTGGAAAATGTGTCCTAAGGGGAGAGTGGAAAATGTGTTCTAGGGGGAGAGTGGAAAATGTGTTCTAGGTGGAGAAGCGAAAATGTGTTCTAGTCGTAGAAGTGTAGACTAGTTTGTCTTCAAGCTGTGTGTGGTTTGTTGTGTGATGTGATGCAATTTGATGTGAGTGATGTGTGGAAAGGTGTGTGTGGTTTGTTGTGTGATGTGATGCAATTTGATGTGAGTGATATGTGGAAAGGTGTGTGTGGTTTGTTGTGTGATGTGATGCAATTTGATGTGAGTGATGTGTGGGAAGGTGTGTGTGGTTTGTTGTGTGATGTGATGCAATTTTATGTGAGTGATGTGTGGAAAGGTGTGTGTGGTTTGTTGTGTGATGTGATGCAATTTGATGTGAGTGATGTGTGGAAAGGTGTGTGTGGTTTGTTGTGTGATGTGATGCAATTTGATGTGAGTGATGTGTGGGAAGGTGTACGTGGTTTGTTGTGTGATGTGATGCAATTTGATGTGAGTGATGTGTGGGAAGGTGTACGTGGTTTGTTATGTGATGTGATGCAATTTGATGTGAGTGATGTGTTGGAAGCAGCGGGATATTGTTCGGCAAATTACAACGGGCGTTCAAGTTAGGCCAGAACATATTTTTTTAAATATTTTTTTTATCAAACCAAAATGCCATTTATTTTTCGATGTATTCCAGTGTTTAAGTAAGGTTTAAGAAGCTTCAGGGTAGAAAGATTTGTCAGTATGTCTGAAATAATCCAGGACAGCCTGTTTCATTTTGTCATCAGTGATGAAATACTGACCTCCCAGGAATTATTTTAGGCATCCAAACAGGTGGACATCGATAGGAGTGAGACCTAGACTGTGAGAGGATGTTTGAATACCTCCTACCAAGCCAAGTTTCTGCAGATGGCACACAGTCCGGGTAACCGTATGAGGTCGGTCGTTATCTTGCAGGAAGCAGGACGCACTTTGTGATAAAACCAGGCCGTTTTTTGTCGCAGACGGTTATGCACGTCACTCAAAATGCGAATTTACTGTTCACTGTTGATAGTGGTACCATGAGATAAAAAATCAACATGAATAACGCCAAGTTTGTTCCCGAAAACACTCGCCATCACTTTACCTGCAGACGCAATGGTCCGAAATGTTTTGGTTTGTGGTTTTTGCATGCTTCCATTGCTTGGATGCTCGTTTTGATATAGGAGTATAATGATGCGCCCAGGTTTCGTCCCATGTAATGAAGCCAGCCCCCCAAAAGTATGTCCTTGCATGTCAAAACGTTCCTTCAATTCAGTGCAGGCTTGAACTCTTCTATGTTTGTCAAAAGCGAAAACACCCAACGTGCATTAACTTTGCGAATATGCAAATATTCATGAATAATAATGTTCACCGCACCAAAAGAAAAACTTCCCTTGTGTGCAATTTCGCAACAGGTTATGCGTCGATTTTCCAGGATATGGCGCTCCACAATCTGCGAATTCACAGGAATGACTGTGGTAGTTTGAGAGCCACCACGGCCAGGATCATCACTCACGGATGTACGGCCTTCTCTTAAACGTTTACATCATTTAAATGTCTTACTACGACCGAGTGTCTCATCGCCGTATTGTGGTTGCCGTCTTCTGTAAATGTCCATAGGTTTCACGTCTTCTTTCACAAGACACTTCATCACAACACGCTGACCCATGCAAACACTGACAGTGGTGTTCGCCATTTTTATTTAACTGTCACGAGACTGGATAATGGCAAGTGGACCACCTAGAAGTAAAAGGCCCCTAACTTATAATAGTTGTTCCAGCACGGTATAACCTATTCAGGTAGTACTAGATCCAAAAGTTTCGGTTTGATTTGAACGCCCCTCGTATATGTTGTTGCGATATGTGTTTTATGTTGGGGGTTGGGGTGGTCGAGAGGTAAGACACTCGTCTATCAGATGAACGGAAAGCGTGTGATGGAGTCCTGCAGGTTTCAAGCGATCTCTGGTCTCAACGGAAGTGGGACCAGAGAGCCTACATCCCGAGTTACCTTCCGTCGTCTCGGTTTATCGTCTTGCCACTGGTCTAAGATAGTTCGGGACCAGAGAGTGAGGTTAATGACCGGCGCAGTTTCTTTCTGACTATAATCCAAATACAGAGCAAATTACATCATCAAGACAAACATCGTTTGATGATGAAGCCTTAATCTTTTGCGATGGACAACTAACTAAATCCTAGACATACCCACCTTCTTCAGTGTGCCACAGGGTGCAGGAAGAACCACAACATGACCTAACCAGAGACAATTCACGAAGACAAGTGTGATATAATTTGACCAACCAGGCCTGAGTTTTCGTCCATCATAGCTCGCAATCCGTTAATTGTTGTCATTCAAGAAAATTTATCCCAACTTAATCCAAAATTTTTACAAAACCAATTAATGCATTTTGAAAATGTCCACCATCAACACACGAAACAACAAAATGAAGCCCATGGTGGAAAGCCTAAGCAAAGGCAATAATGCAAGCCGCCACTGAAACCATCCCAAGAGGGGCTATGAAAAACTATAAGCCCTATTGGAATGATGAGTTGCAGAAAGCGGAAGATGCAGTCATAAATGCTAGGAACATGGCAGAGCGAGAACAATCTATGGAGGCAAATATCGCCCTCAAAGCCGCCACGGCGAAATACAAATACACTCTCAACCAAAAAGCAAAAGAGAGCTGGAAAAACAAAACTGAAAGTCTCAACCTGGACAAAGAAGGGAACAAGCTATGGAAGCTAGTCAGAGCCATGAACGACGAAACTCCTTCAAACAAACAAATTACCATCAAGCAGGGCGAAAACCTGCTCACAGGGAAAAAAGCCGCAAACGCTTTTGTAGAACACTATGCCAAAGCAAACCACATCGAGGTGCCTGCAGATAGGCATACAGACATTAGTGAAGAGCAAAAGGGGCACGACAACATCAATACGGCACCAGAAGAGCATATGATGGCCAAATTAACATTGAGTGAAATGGAAGAGGCCATGAGAAGATTAAAGAAAAGGAAATCTCCCGGAAAAGAAGGGATAAAAAACGAAATGCTGATGGGGCTGGGCCAAACAGCGAAGAGGAAACTTCTATCGGTCCTGAACCAAAGCTTGAAAAGGGGAATTGTACCCCAGGCATGGAAAGACGCAGTACTCGTACCAGTACCAAAGAATGGAAAGGACAAAACAGATCCGAATGGATACAGGCCTATCAGCCTATTGAGCTGTGTCGGCAAACTGATGGAACGTATGATAAACACCAGACTGATGTGGCATCTGGAAGAAAAACGAATACTAATTCCACAGCAAGCCGGCTTTAGACAGCACAAATCCACTGAGGACCAGGTCATCCTCATAGCCCAGGAAATAGAAGATGCCTACCAGGCACAAACACACACAGTAGCGGTTTGGGTGGACCTGGAGAAGGCATTTGACAAAGTCTGGAAAGACGGACTTAGAGTCAAGCTAAGGAGAAGTGAAGTTTGTGGGAGAATGTACAAGTGGATCAACCACTACCTCAAACAAAGAACGGCCAGAGTCCAAGTACAAGGGCAGATGAGCAAAAAGGTGACACTCGAGCAGGGAGTACCCTAAGGGGGAGTACTGTCACCCACACTCTTCCTGGTGTATATAAACGACATTACAGAGAATATACCAAGAAGAGTCCATAGCTCAATGTTTGCAGACGATCTGGCTATGTGGACCTCTGAAAAGAATCTCACCATAGCAAGAAATCGGATGCAGCAGGCCCTAACATCGCTGGAAGAGTGGGCGAACTCATGGCTGGTCAAAATAAACGAGGAGAAAACCACATGCACAATATTCTCGCTTTCAATCAGACCACAAAACACCAAATTAAGCCTAAATGGCAAATTCCTGCAGCCAAACGACAACCCAAACTATCTGGGAGTCACATTTGATCGGCGCATGACATGGAAAAGTCAGATCGAAAGAAACCGAATGAGAGCCAGAGAAAGAATGACAATCATGAGGAAACTTGCTGGCACAAGCTGGGGAGCAGACGAAAGCATACTAATGAAACTGTACACTGGAAGAGTGAGACCAGTTCTCGAGTATGGCATTGCGGCATGGACAACAGCAGCAAAGGCGAACTTCGATAAAGTTAGCAAACTTCAAAACCAAGCCATGAGAGTTATAACAGGAGGCATGAAGTCAACGCCAATTGTAGAACTTGAAAAGATTACAAAACTGCAATCCATGACCGATAGAAGAGACTGCAGAGCCCAGCTGCAGTCAGAGAAACTCCGAAGACTGACTGACCATCCAATGCATCAGAGACTAAACAATTTGGGAAATGGGAAACTAAAGCGGAGAAACTTTGCACAAATAGCCAAAGCAAAGATGCACGAAGATCCCATAAACGCACTAACAACACCAAAGCCCATCACTACTGTACGAAAACCTACCTGGAGGCAGCATATATTTCCAGAGGTGGTAGAAAATATACCAGGTATTGGAAACAAAAACTGCCAGACTGAAAAAGAAAGGAGAGATACTACCCTAAGCTTTATATCGAAAAAATACCCAAGCATGGATTGGACCCATGCATACACCGACGGTTCTGTAACAAACACTACACAGAACGGAGGGGCAGGAGCATTCCTGAACCTACCAAATGGCAGAAAAATAACACTGTCATTTGCTACTGGTAAGTACACAAGCAATTTCAGAGCGGAGGCAGAGGCACTGAGGGCGGCAGTAGAAGAAATGGTGACACATAAAGAAAATGAAAGCCATACAGTCCTGCTTACAGATGCTCTGGCCGTAGTCACAGCGCTAAAAAGCCAGAAAAACACTGAGCTTAATGACTTAAGAGCAGTACTCTGTCGACTAGGCCAGCAGTCCGCACCAAAAAGGGTAGTGGTACAGTGGGTCCCATCACACTGCAACATCCAAGGCAACGAGGAGGCAGACAGACTGGCAAAAGAAGGTGCAAGACTACCACAAACAGATACTAGTATGACGTACGAAGAGTCAAAACGGCTTATTAAAGCCAGATACATGACCAAATGGGAAACCGAACATACTGGTTACACCAAAAACGATGCCTATTACCAGTTGAACAGAAGAGAGCAGGTCGTTGTCTTCAGACTTCGCACTGGCCACAATAGACTGAGCTACCACCTATTCAACAAATTAAAGATAGGTGGAACCGACCAATGCCCGTGTGGTACCGGGAAAATGACCGCTGAACATCTGCTGCAGAACTGCCCGACATACGAGGATCAGAGAGAGCAGATGTGGCCATCACCAGTGGAACCACAAGACAAGCTCTATGGCAGTGTCGACAGCCTCTATGGCAGTGTCGACAGCCTCAGGATGACCGCCGCTTTTTTCGAAAAAATAATGGTTACTGTCTGACTGCGTACGAAGAAGAAGAAGAAGAAAAAAATGTCCTCGTTTGAAATGGAGCCATCGAGTGACTGAAACACTATCATATCTTACATGATGTTGACGAATTTGTTGATGACCTTATAAAAATAACTAACAGCCCTGTCTGTGTCTGTCATTCTTGTTGACGGAGAATGTTACTTAATTCAATGCACACTGTCTTAAGTACGCTCTTCCATTTTGTAGTTCATGGTTCCGTCAGTTCTGGGTGTTAAACTTACTTGATCAAACATTTTGCCTTTATTAGGGTACAGCACTTTTTCCTTGAAATGTTCGTTGACAAATTCTCCATCAGAAAATAGTTTTGAACTATTGTCCATTGTGTTTCCACAAATGAGATCAGCTCACCGACCAACAACATTGCCTATATTAGTATTTGAAAAACACATTCTGCTGATTTTCTAATATTTCTTCAGATTATAAATGTGTGCCTGTCTTTCTTATCCTTGCCCCTGTGTTAGTTTAAAAAAAATGTTTTTGGCCTTCGTCTCATTTTTCTATTCCCTAGGGCGGTGTGTTACACGATGTTATTTTGCGCCTGTCGGTCCAGTGCATCCGACTTTGTTATCATTTTCATGTAAGTGTCTTCTTCTTCTTGCATTTTCTAAGTGTCTGCTTCTCCCTGCATTTTCTAAGTGTCTGCTTCTCCCTGCATTTTCTAAGTGTCTGCTTCTCCCTGCATTTTCTAAGTGTCTGCTTCTCCCTGCATTTTCTAAGTGTCTGCTTCTCCCTGCATTTTCTAAGTGTCTGCTTCTCCCTGCATTTTCTAAGTGTCTACTTCTCCCTGCATTTTCTAAGTGTCTTCTTCTCCCTGCATTTTCTTAGGGTTTGCTTCCTCTGGATAACGGTTAGTGCTGGAATGGGGATCGAACCCATCACCTTAGTGTTATGAGCCGTGTCATTAACTAGCCGACGCCATCCCCTTGTCTGTCATATAAACTGTAACTTTCATGTTTGGATTAGAAATGACGTTTAAGAGTATTCTTTAAGAACATCAACTTAATTACAAATGAAACACACGAGATACATAGTAAGGAATAGGAAATTCATTTCTCATGGATAGTGTGAAATTATTGATCAACTACCCATGTTTTTCTTGATATTACAATTGTCTAACTAAAGTGTTAGTTAGTTTTATTTCCAATTGTGCCGTTAAGCGTTGTGGGAAGCTTAAGTCTTCTATCCTGCGCCAAGTGCGTTGCGTTGGTTAATGTGAGCCCTTGTCGCTGCACAATCACTCTAATGTCATCTATCCACCTACCTCGCGGCCGCCTCCTTGCCCTGTAGCCAGATCTACCAGCATTGTAAGCCATCAGTGGAAGATGATGAGGGTGCATTCTCATGAGATGACCAAACCAACTTATTTTCAGCCTGGAAATGTATTCGACACAAGACGTAGTGCCGACCATACTTCGAATGTCGTCGTTCCGCATTCTGTCTCTTCTGGTAACACCGATGACTTTCCTCAAACACTTCATTTCACAAGTCGAAAATCTACTCTCGCGCGCCGTTGACAGAGGCCATTGTTTGACACTGGTAGCACAGAATCGGCAAACATATACTGTTTATCAGCTGTTGCTTTGTTTCCAAACTAATGCTCGGGTGTCTAAGCAGTGGGGGCAGCTGATAAGTCACCGCAAATGCTTTTTGACACCTAGTCTAAATTTTCCTGTCGAAAAGATAGTGCCCAACTAAGGTGACAATTGATAACAAATTTTAAACGCATTCCTTATTACACTGTGCCTACCATCCATCTACACTATCACAATGTATTCCTCGTATCCATACATATACCAAACAGAAAGGTACACCACAGTTTTAATCTCAAGGCCTTGCCAACTGTTGCAAAAACTGTGGTCGCCTAAGTTTCTCATTATAAAAGACTCCGACTGACACTGTTTTCGCACGTTTTAGTTGGTTCCTAACACGTGTTCAACCGGCAGGATCACGCATTTAACGAAAAACGTTTCCTTTTTCTTGTGACACATTTTGTCCGCAAGTTTTATTCTTATTGTCTGTTTTTATTTTAATTTGGGAAGTTTTTGAAGACAAAAATTGTGTTTTTGCAAGTGTTTTTTACAATTATTTTGTTTATAAACTGACGGCTAAAAAATGTAGCAATTATCAATCAACCTTGGGAACCTGTCAAAGTTGTTTGACGGGCCGATTCATATCCTCGGACCCTTGGTTGTTCACAGTGTTGTAGAGCCTGGTCACAGGAGTTGTCCGGTCATGAATGATTCTGGCAAACATTCCCAGCTTTATAAGATTACCAGCGCCACTGATTGCGTGCTGACAACATCGTCAGTATCGTCTACGTGTGTGGATGGATGTGCGCGTGTGTGGATGGGTGTGCGCGTGTGTGGATGGGTGTGCGCGTGTGTGGATGGGTGTGCGCGTGTGTGGATGGGTGTGTGGGTGTGTGGATGGGTGTGCGCGTTTGTGGATGGGTGTGCGTGTGTGTGGATGGGTGTGCGTGTGTGTGGATGGGTGTGCGTGTGTGTGGATGGGTGTGCGCGTGTGGGGATGGGTGTGCGCGTGTGTTGCTGGGTGTTCGTGTGTGTGGATGGGTGTTCGCGTGTGTGGACCAGTGTGCTCGTGTGTGGATGGGTGTGCGCGTGTGTGGATGGGTGTGCGCGTGTGTTGATGGGTGTTCGCGTGTGTGGATGGGTGTGCGCGTGTGTGGATGGGTGTGCGCGTGTGTTGATGGGTGTTCGCGTGTGTGGACCAGTGTGCTCGTGCGCGCGTGTGTCTTTGTCAGCACGTGCAATCATTTCAATTTCAGTTTGCAAGTTTTTGAGGAATAAAAATCTCTTAATAGCTTTTATTGACGTTCACAGGAATACAATCTGTAATAAGCTTGCATCAAAGTTTCCATAAGTCTGCGTAGATTGAGTTTGTCACATTGACATGTGCTTATAATTTCCTGGACTTCTTCTTTCTTCTTCTTCATCATCTTCTTCTTCTTCTTCTTCTTCTTCTTCTTTCTTTTCCTTTTTTCCTTCCCCTTTTTCTATTATCTTCTTCTTCTTTATCCTCTTCTTCTTCTCATTTTCATCTTCTTCTTCTACTATTTTTTCTTTTTCTTATTTCTTTCTATTTTTTCCTTCCTCTTTTTTTCTTCATTTTTATCTTCTTCACAGGATTCACACCGACAGTTAGATATTGATCCCTTCCTCTTCCTTTTTGCCTCACCCTGTTCAACAATCTCACTCTTGCACAACTTACACACGCTCTCAGTCTGAAACCCTTCCATTGCACTTTGGTTGGGCTAACTTCTAAGAGTGCACAAACCTAGCATAGGTACATACACACGCACACATACATCGAAGCACTGGTTTGTGCGTACTAATATCGCCTATTTGACTAATAGAAACTAGTCAGGCAAACACGTGAAATATAAAAAAATAATAAACAATATTGATGACCGTTCGTCACATGAAATAAAGACCACTCTCTTTGTTCAGCAGCGTGGACAGTCTTTTCCCTTGCTGTGTCCGCTGAAATCGGTGACTTGCAAGGAGATTTGGATTAAAGTGAGGGTGAAACTTTTGTAAGTCTGACTAACTCGTCCTGAGCTACATATGAACAGGGGCAAGACATTATCGGTAGCACAGGATGCAGATTTTTCCTCAGGGTTTACTTCCAAAGCCTTTTCCGTAAACAGGTACTCCATAAGGCAGTGTAGGGTGATGACACTCATTGTTGTGTGTCGTTCCTTTCCCATAACTGCAAGCGGTCGTAGGGACATTGCTCAGCGTGTGAGTGATGTGTTGGGCATCTCTCCCGGGCCGTGTTTCAGTCCAATATAATCGTATCTAAATTTTAGTCACACCAAAACCGACGCTGTCTGCAGCTAGGCCACATGGTGTCAATCTCGAGAAATTGAGCCGTGCGAGAATGAAAATTAGCCACGGGATTAAGCGTAGTGCTAATAAATAATTAATATAACTGATGTCCATGTTAGGCTAATCAGAGGGAATAAAACACAGATAACTAACGAATTAACCATTCTAAATGGAAAACAACGACATGTTACCGTGAACACACAAGCGTGAGTCCTCGACTAGTGTGAATTCCAGGAAAATCCGTAGCCTGGCAGAATTTATAATGAACTAACACACCAGAGCAATGTAGATCCACAGCTGGAGGGGCGCCATCTTTGACGTTCTTCAGATATATGCTGGCACGTATGAGGGCTGAGCTCACATAAATCTTCTGCCCTGAACCATTATCTACAACATCTGACATATGTTATGGACGTTGCTCTTAATATGGATGTTTTGGACGGTAATCTTAGTATGGACGGTAATCTAAACATAGACGTTTTGGACGGTAATCTTAGTATGGACGGTAATCTAAACATAGACGTTTTGGACGGTAATCTTAGTATGGACGGTAATCTAAACATAGACGTTTTGGACGGTAATCTTAGTATGGACGGTAATCTAAACATAGACGTTTTGGACGGTAATTTTAGTATGGACGGTAATCTTAGTATGGACGGTAATCTAAGCATAGACGTTTTGGACGGTAATCTTAGTATGGACGTTAATCTTAGTATGGACGGTAATCTTAATATGGACGTTGCTCTTAGTATAGACGTTGCTCTTAGTATGGACGTTGCTCTTAGTATGGACGTTGCTCTTAGTATGAACGTTGCTCTTAGTATGGATGTTGCTCTTAGCATGGACGTTGCTCTTAGTATGGACGTCATTGATGTTGCTCTTAGTATGGACGTCATGGACGGTGCGTTTAGTATGGACGTTGCTCTTAGTATGGACGTTATGGACGTTGCTCTTAGTAAGGACGTTATGGACGTTGCTCTTAGTATGGACGTTGCTTTTAGTATGGACGTCATGGACGTTGCTTTTAGTATGGACGTTGCTCTTAGTATGGACGTTATGGACATTGCTCTAAGAATGGACGTTATGGACGTTGTTGCTCTAAGAATGGACGTTATGGATGTTGCTCTAAGAATGGACGTTATGGACGTTGCTCTATGGATGGACGTTATGGACGTTTCTTTAAGTATGGACGTTGCTCTAACTATGGACGTCATGGACGTTGCTCTTACAATGGACGTTCTGGATGTTGCTATTGGTATAGACGTTGCTGTAACTATGGACGTCATGGACGTTGCTCTTAGAATGGACGTTATGGATGTTGCTCTTAGAATGGACGTTATGGACGTTGCTCTAACTATGGACGTCATGGACATTGCTCTTAGAATGGACGTTATGGATGTTGCTTTTAGTTTGGACGTCATGGATGTTGATCTTAGTATGGACGTCATGAATATTGATCTTAGTATGGACGTTGCTCTTAGTATGGACGTCATGGATGTTGCTCTTAGTATGGACGTCATGGACCTTGCTCTTAGAATGGACGTTATGGATGTTGCTCTTAGTATGGACCTCATGGACGTTGCTCTTAGAATTTACGTTATGGATGTTCCTCTTAGTAGGGACGTCGTGGACGTTGCTTACAGTGTGGACGTTGTAAACGTTGATCTTAGTATGGCCGTTGCTCTTAGTATGGACGTTATGGACGTTGCTCTTAGTATGGACGTTGCTCTTAGTATGGACGTTATGCATTTTGCTCTAAGTATGAACGTTATGGATTTTGCTCTAAGTATGGACGTTATGGAAGTTGCTCTTAGTATGGACGTTGCTCTTAGTATGGACGTTTTGGACATTGCTCTTAGTATAGATGTTATGGATTTTGCTCTAAGTATGGACGTTATGGAAGTTGCTCTAAGTATGGACGTTGTGGACGTTGCTCTAAGTATGGACGCTATGCACGTTGTTCTTGGTATGGACGTGGCTCTTAGTATGGACGTTATGGACGTTGCTCTTAGTATGGACGTTATGGATGTTGCTCTTAGTATGGACGTTGCTCTTAGTATGGACGTTACGGACGTTGTTCTTAGTATGGACGTTATGGACGTTGTTCTTAGTATGTACGTTGCTCTAAGTATGGACGTTATGGACGTTGTTCTTAGAATGGACGTTATTGACGTTGCTCTTAGTATGGACATTGCTCTTAGTATGGACGTTATGGACGTTGTTCTTAGTATGGACGTTGCTCTTAGTATGGACGTTATGAACGTTGTTCTTAGTATGGACCTTGGTCTTAGTATGGACGTTATGGACGTTTCTCTAAGTATGGACGTTGCTCTTAGTATGGACGTTATGGACGTTGTTCTTAGTATGGACGTTGCTCTAAGTATGGACGTTATAGACGTTGTTCTTAGTATGGACGTTATGGACGTTGGTCTTAGTATGGACGTTGCTCTTAGTATGGACGTTATGGACGTTGCTCTAAGTATGGACGTCATTGACGTTGCTCTAAGTATGGACGTTATGGACGTTGCTCTAAGTATGGACGCTGCTCTTAGTATGGACGTTGCTCTAAGTATGGACGTTGCTCTTAGTATGGACGTTATGGACGTTTCTCTTAGTATAGACGTTATGGACGTTGCTCTAAGTATGGACGTTGCTCTTAGTATGGACGTTATGGACGTTGTTCTTAGTATGGACGTTGCTCTTAGTATGGACGTTATGAACGTTGTTCTTAGTATGGACGTTGGTCTTAGTATGGACGTTATGGACGTTTCTCTAAGTATGGACGTTATGGACGTTGCTCTTAGTATGGACGTTATAGGCGTTGCTCTTAGTATGGCCGTTATGGACGTTGTTCTTAGTATGGACGTTATGGACGTTGTTCTTAGTATGGACATTGCTCTTAGTATGGACGTTATGATCGTTTTTCTTAGTATGGACGTTGGTGTTAGTATGGACGTTATGGACGTTTCTCTAAGAATGGACGTTATGGACGTTGCTCTAAGTATGGACGTCATAGACATTGCTCTAAGTATGGACGTTATGGACGTTGCTCTAAGTATGGACGCTGCTCTTAGTATGGACGTTGCTCTAAGTATGGACGTTGCTCTTAGTATGGACGTTATGGACGTTGCTCTAAGTATAGACGTTATGGACGTTGCTCTAAGTATGGACGTTGGTCTTAGTATGGACGTTATGGACGTTGCTCTAAGTATGGACGTCATGGATGTTGCTCCAAGTTTGGACGTTATGGATGTTACTCTAAGTATGGACGTTATGGACGTTGCTCTAAGTATGGACGTTATGGACGTTGCTCTAAGTATGCACGTTGCTTTAAGTATGGACGTTATGGACGTTGCTCTAAGTATGGACGTTATGGACGTTACTCTAAGTATGGACGTTATGGACGTTGCTCTAAGTATGGACGTTATGGGCGTTGCTCTTAGTATGAACGTTGCTCTTAGTATGGACGTTATGGACGTTACTCTTAGAATGGACGTTATGGACGTTGCTCTAAGTATGGCCGTTATGGACGTTACTCTTAGAATGGACGTTATGGACGTTGCTCTAAGTATGGACGTTTTGGACGTTACTCTTAGTATGCACGTTATGGGCGTAACTTTTACTATGAAAGTTGTTTTTACGCTAGATAAAATGAATCGCAAATACATATATTTCTTTCGTTTTTGTGAGAAGTTGTGGAAGAGATTACTTTGTCAGAATATTATGTCGTAAACACAAGGCTTGAATTTAGTCACTGAGTAATACCCAACGCTTCCAGCTAATGCGTTCAGTCAATCCCTTCGACAATCCTCTGAGTCAAACCCTTCAGTCAATCCTCTCGATCAATCCTTACAGTCAATACTACCGTATCTGCGAAATGGAGACTCTGAGATTTAGCTAATGAAGGATTTGTGTGGGAGGCAGTATATGCGCGGTCAGAAACATCACTCACACACCCTTGATCTTTCTCTCTCTCACTCATATACACATACACACACATTATCTCTTTCTCTCTCTGTCTCTCTCTCTCTTACACACACACACACCCACACACACACACCCACACACACACACACACACACACACACACACACACACACACCCACACACACACACACACACACACACATTATCTCTTTATCTCTCTGTCTCTCTCTCTCTCTTACACACCCACACACAAACAAATACACACAATCTCTCTCACTCTCTCTCTCTCTCTCTTACACACACACACACACCCACACACACACACACACACACACACACACACACACATTATCTCGCTCTCCCTCTTACAGACACACAAATACTCGAATTCGCACATATATACACGGACATACACATACACGGACATACACATACATACACGGACACACACACGGACACACACACACTTACATGGACACACACACTCACACACTTACACGGACACTCACACACATGCATGGACGCAAATAAACATACAAACTTTTACACGGGGACACAGAAAAACCCACATAACACGGACACACACCCACAACAGAAGGTCACAAGAGGTCAGAGAGAGAAGACAAGTACAAGAACCTGTGGTACTCACCTAAGTGGTTTAACGGCTTCCCGTGCCATAAGACGGAGATGCCGACGGTGATGGCTGTCATGCCAGGAATATGCGTGCTCACTCTGAGCTGAGGTGAGTACATTTGGGAATGTCAGGAGTGGGACTGAGTTCAGGAAGGGTCAGTCAGGTCAGGAGTGGGACTAAGTTCAGGAAGGGTCAGTCAGGTCAGGAGGATTAACTAAAATAACTGGATATCTTAGAGCGGCGGATACATTTGTCAGCAAGGTAAATAAATTGAGGGATTGAGACATTGAAGGCCTGAGAAATGCCGGCCGGAAGATTTGACGCTGATACAATAAACAACACACGACAAGCTGATAACGGAACAGGATAATCTGAGAACGAGTGGGTGACGACTGCCAGAAATGACAAATTAGCAGTTGAAAAAGAGAAAGACAGCATCAGAAATGGACGCGAGAAAATGAAAAATGAGATTGACAGCGAGAAATCAAAAATGAAAAACAAAGAAACTCACAACGGAAAAATGAAAAGCGAGAACAAGAAACGAAATACGATCACTTGTCAGCAAAGTAAGACACGAACAATGAGAAGTTGACAGCGAAAAACGAAAAATGAAATGCTAAAAACCAGAAACAAACTCCAGCGGCTGATGACAGGGGGAGGCCTGGAACGAGAGGATGCCAACCCATAAAAGGAAAGAGAGAAACTAAAAACAAACTTATGGCAATAGCGAAAAACGCGTCCCATACATATCAAACTGAAACACCCAGTTAAAAATAGGCTAAAGAGAACCAGCTTCATTCATATATCCAACCACCTACACCAAAACCAACCTACAGAAATAGAAATGCTTATGAAGAGCCAAGCTGTAAAATAAACAACATCGAAATAAGTACAGAGATCCCAGGAATAAAAAGAAAAGACCAACACAGTGTCCACGAGCTGAAAATTTTAGCACAAACAATGATTGAGGAGAAATATAATACCAAGGAATGGACACAGGTGTACACAGATGGTTCAGCAAAGGGGGCAGGCCGAATCGGGGGAGGAGGCATATTCATAAGACACAAAAGTGGAAATATAACAGAAGAGGCCCTCCCAACAGGAAAGTTGTCCACAAACCTCACAGCAGAATCAATGGCCCTCCTGCGAGCACTGAGAATACTTCAAACAGAAAGGCAACCTCCAACAAAAATAGCTGTATTCACGGACTGCATAGAACTATTAGAGACAATTCAAAAAACAAACAACGAACCACTGGTATCAGAGATCAGAGCAGAACTGGGAAAACTCCAGAGATCCTCAACAATAGCGCTCCAGTGGCTACCCTCCCATTGCGGAATCACGGGAAACGAGAGAGCTGATGCTCTGGCAAAAGATGGCAGCAAAAAAAGGCACAATTTAATCATCGAGTACCATACAGAGAAATCAAGAACATCATCAGAAATCTATATATACACAAATAGAGAAAAGACAGAAACATAAGCAGTACACCAGACCCAATTCACCAACTCAATAGAAGTCAATAAATACCTTATTTCGCCTGAGAACTGGACACTTCAGACTACTAGAACATCTATACCGACTGAAGATCTCACACGCCGATGAGTGCCCTTGTGGAAAACAGGAGGCCAGAACCCTGAGCATATTCTACAGGAATGCGCAATTTATAGGGAAATGAGATGCCAGACCTGACCAGAGGGTGCGGAGCTGAGACAAAAGCTGTGGGGCAGCCACTCCGACCTGGTGAAGACTACAGACTTCATCATGGCGACTGGCTTGCAGATATAGCATGACCAAAAGATCCTGAACGCAAAGAAGAAGAAAGACAAAGATAGAAAATATATACTACATAAATATATAGTCCGCATCACGAACGGGATTCAATCAGACAGAATTAGATCCACCTATTTCCTGGATTACTGGACGACTCGTTCCTCGGTTACACCTCTGCGGGTCCCAACTTCGGTTCCATTGTCTTCTGCCTTTGACCATGGTGGACCAGTGAGTTATAAGTCTCCCGTCTGTAGCATAGTATATATTGTTGCTGAGTTCGAGGGGTCGGACCAACGCGGAGGTGGTCTTCGCCGTGGTCACTTTCTGTCTCGTGAGTACCAGACTGGGGTCCCCTGTGCTCCAACGGTTATCAATTCTTCGAGGCAGGTGACCAGCCCAGCGATACTTTACCTTGTTTGCCTATGTAACTTCATCCTTTACCAATGACATTTGCCGTACGTCAGTGTTATGAAGAGATTTCTAAATAGGTCACATTATATTGAACTTGGGATCAAGATGCTGAGCAGCGCATGAGCTGCAGTGAACAGCGACTCATAGCTGACTGCTAGCGTCAGGGCCAAGCGAACCAACGCTGCCAAGACCCTTCTATACGTCAAAGCGTTGATCCCGGATAACAGTCTAAATCAGGGCAGACTGGCTAAGGAGAAGGCATCGAAGAGGGAATGCTAACCCGGTACTCAAAAAGTGCTTGCTGAAGTTGAATGTGTTGGACCGAAAGGTGCAAATATCGCAGTCAAGCTGTAAACTACGACACGGCGCATTCCGTTCTCTGGACTACATTCTGCTACTTAAGCCCTTTCAGTGTTTGATAGCGGGAGATTGAGAATGAACGTAGCCAAGCCATATTGAACTTAACTAGACGTTATTATACTGGTTTAGAAAACTGTGCAGAGTCTGTATACAACCAGTTTCTTTTACATTTTCTTGATCTAAAACCTATGCGGATCCAATCTATTCTCGAACGCATTAATTGACCTTGTATGCACTATTCCCTGTGCTAATGCTTTCGAAACATTCTCTGACTAATATAATATTTCCTAATATCTAATATCATTTTGCATTGCCTAATATATACCAGTGCTGGTAGAAGTCGGATAGCATAGGTAACGTCCTTGAAACACCACAGTTTTCCAATTTTCTTGTCTTAAATTGGAATGCCAAGTTAAGTTCAAGCCACGTCATCTGAACTGCAACTTAAACAGCTATAGTGAGAGAAAAAAAGGCCTCACGAAAACAACCGAGTGGAAAACAGCTGAGACGAATACAGCCGAGGTCTTGACAGATGGCGCAGTTTTAAGGACAACCTTGAAGTTCAAATATTTAACTCAAAATCTTGATGATTTTAGCCATGCATAACATTTTCTTATTTTTATTTTTATGTGTTTACAGGGGTCAAATTTTCTCGTCTCATCTACGTTCCGCGGAAGGGTTGAAAATAAAATTTTGTTTGCTGGTGAACAGACTTAAAATTTATCTAGTGCTTGTCTTGTTCCGTCAGCAGTGTAAAAGCACTGGTTCTCAAGTGTGCACTGTGAGTACAGCTGGGATGAAAACGGGGGTGGGGTAGAAGGGAAGGACGCTCTTTGACAGTCTTGTAGAGTGAGGTAAAGGTAGTCGCATAGCAGACATTACTGTCAGGGATGAAGTAGTCATGTGGGATTACTGTCAGGGATGAAGTAGTCATGTGTGATTACTGTCAGGGATGAAGTAGTCATGTTTGTGATTACTGTCAGGGATGAAGTAGTCATGTTGGTGATTACTGTCAGGGATGAATAGTCATGTTTGTGATTACTGTCAGGGATGAAGTAGTCATGTTTGTGTTGAATGCCAATAATGAGTAGGATTACTCTTTTGTGCGCTGAAATGGACGTTAAGTGGCTGGTTGTCGTAGCTTTTCTCACATCCCGAGCATGCTGATGAAGGTGGACCGGGGTCCTACAGGCGGTTATGCTATGCTTGGCTTCATCTGCGTATCGCGCACTACTTTGGGGATCACGTCGATCCCTTCGTTAACCAGGCTGTCGTGAAAACAGCCCGTTTCCAGGGAGGACTGCGGAAAAGGTTTTTCCAGTACATTTTGCCTGACGCTAACTAACATGTCTGATAAGTATATTTTACCTGACCCTGACTAACATGTCTGATAAGTATATTTTACCTGACCCTGACTAGTATGTCTGAACAGTATATTTTGCCTGATCCTGACTAGTGTGTCTGAACAGTATGTTTTGCCTGACTAGTCGTTAGTCTTCGTCTTCATGACGTGGTCTAGACACTACTGTAATCATCTTTTTATGAGGTGGGATTGCCAGTTCCCTTCTTCGTTGTATTTCTTCCGTGCCAGTCTAATCGGTGTACCAGCTTTCTAGCTGTAAATACTGAAGCAGTATGGCAAAGCAGAAATATTCATAGGAATTATACAATATTTATGTAAAGAGGTCACATTTAGAATAATATACAAATATAAATTGTTAGACCCATTTACAGTTCAAATTGGGGGTCAGACTGGGATGTCTGCTATCTCCAACAATTTATCTTGTAGTCTTGGACTGGTTGATGTGACACATTGGGGGTCAGACTGGGATGTATGCTAGCTCCAACAATTTATCTTGTAGTCATGGACTTGATGATGTGACACATTGGGGGTCAAACTGGGATGTATGCTAGCTCCAACAAACACAGATGTGTAAGAAGGAACACGACATGAACAGTACAGCAGGACATTGGGGAAAGAAAATACGGATCTGTAAGGCACTCTTTCAGAAAGAACCCAAAATAACATAAGCAGACATGCACTTGATTGGAACCCATAGGGAAAGACAAGCGTGATAGCCAAGAAATCCATGGCGGCGAACAGCTGAGCAGGAAGTCGGTTTAATCGGCGTCACGTGGGCGGAACTCGATAAGACGGTACAGAATAAAAACAGATGGAGAGCAAAAGTTGTGGCCCTAAGTTTCAAGGGGAACCAAACACGAAAATGATGATAGTGATGCTGCGATCCATTCTTGGAATTACACGGGGGGACATAGTGACAAATGCAGAGGTGCACTCTCGTACTGGTCTTCCAAACATGTACACTCTACTTAGGCAGCGACGACTACGGTGGCTTGGTCATGGTCGTCACATGGAAGATGGCCGCATTCCCAAAGATATCCTCTATAGACAGTTGGTGAATGGTACGAGAACAGTCGGCCGACCACAGTTGAGGTTCAAAGATGTGTGAAAGCGTGATATGAAGGCCCTGGACATGCATGAATCTGACATCCTGGGAAGACGAAGCTGCAGACCAATCCAGATGAGATGTACCCTGATTGGCCAGCTCACGCTTGGTGAAGCGAAGCTCTTGCAACACAGAGAAGTGAAAAAAAAACGCCGCAAGGAGAAAGACAACAAAAGCTAAGACTACATTTTGTTGTTGTTGTTTTTTGTTTGTTTTTCCCCCATTCCAAGTCATTTCATCCTTTAATCAGTAATGACTGAAATTGGCTATTGTTGCTGAGGATGAACATAATTATTATTTATGATGATGATGATTATGATAATAATGATTATGAAATTGATGATGATGATGATTATTTACAACTGTGTTGACTGGAGCTTGTCAGTTTCGGTATCGAATCAGGCCCATTTACGGCAAGTAGTGACCACTCAACCGATCTCTGCTATCCGAAACTCTCATTGAAGACAGCAAACAAATCTGGCTGCTGACGTCAGGATCTGGATCATAGCTGACCGAAACCTACTAGCGCTTCAAGTGGCTGCCCTGGAACAGGTGACAGCCATGTAGTCTGGCTTAGAAAATAGAGATCAAAGTGGGGAGGCAAACTCGGTCCCTGAAATGCCATAACAGATCCCTGGTCACTCAAATACACCTGGCAATGACAAGGCAGACATACTGACTAAGAAGGGATCAAGTCAAGAACAACAATACACACCGACAACCCTACAGACAGTCAAACAACTAGTGAAAACTCCGAATAAAGTGGCCTGGCCGAATAGATGGGCAATGGGAAATACTGGGAGAGAAATCTACAAACATATGGCCATCTCAAATCACGAAGACAACATCAACTTCATGAAAAGCACCATTTTCAACTTCGCATTCAACACATACAACTATTCATTCCCGCACTCAACACATACAACTATTCATTCACGCACTCAACACATACAACTATTCATTCACGCACTCAACACATACAACTATTCATTCACGCACTCAACACATACAACTATTCATTCACGCACTCAACACATACAACTATTCATTCACGCACTCAACACATACAACTTTTCATTCACGCACTCAACACATACAACTATTAATTCACGCACTCAACACATGCAACCTAACATGCACTTGAACATAATCCAACCAGAACATACTCCAGAGTGCCGGCTGTGCACGTCCCTATGAAACTGCCAAGTACCATCTTTTTGAACATGCCGGTGTTAAGAAAAGGCTTCTTCCCCTGAGGCCAGACAAATGGAACACTTTGTGTGGAACAACTAAACAACAACTTACAAACACTTGCAGAAACACTATATGGCATCGGGCTAAAGGGAAAGAGCCCATAGGCCACTGGATCAATAACCAGCCAACCATAAGATGTGGTGGACCGAAATGGGTAGTTATCACAGCTTTGTTGTAAACTACGACACAACTTCATAACGTCCTGTTCAGGACGATCACAGAAGAAGAAGAAGTAGAAGAATAAAAAGAAGAAGAACAACAACAACAACGACAACAAGAACAAGAATATGGAAACAGAAGAAAAAAAAAAGAAACAGAAAAAAGAAGTACGAAGAAGAAAAAAGACAGAAGAAAAAAGGAAGAAAAAAGAAAAAAAGAAACAAAGGAGAAGATAATGAAAAATAGGTACAACAACAGGAAAATAACAAGAAATCCTGATGATAACGTTTTTAAAATTAGTTTTGATCTCTTATCATTAACATAATATACATTTTTTTTGTTCACAATTTGCGGTCAAGGAGGTGTAAATCGAACGCAAGCTTGGGTTGCTGTCCCAACAAACTGGGTTTTTTTTTGGTATGAACACTTCTCCACGTACAGAAAGGCATGACAGAACTGCTGTATGGAGACGAATCACCACAGAAACATTTTCCCGATGTCTAGTAAGCTGCATGAAGGAAACCACACACAGATTTACAAGAAATAGCCAAATGAAAGTCCCAGAAGTAAAACAAAGGACACTGGACGGAACCTTCTACGGACCGACCACAGCAATTTGCAGACCAAAACCATAACCTTTGGCCATTAGACACTGATTTTGGTGATTTTTATTCTCTTTACCTTTGCTTTTAGTTTCATATGCAAGTTTTATGCCACTCCATGAAGTGACATGTCAGTCGTAGGTCCTAGATGCTCCACAGTTTGTCTCGCATGCTTCATTCTTCGGACCAGGTCTTCTCACGAGAGCTAGCTTGCTGTGGACATGTTTACAAGATGTGTTCTGGTGTCTGGGCCGCTTCTGACATGTGCATTGTGCAGTCTGTTCTGTTGTCATTTTGTTCATAGTTGCATTTAAGCCTTGATTTACCTTTACTATGGCAGAAAATTGTGTTATACTGTTTCCTGTTCAGTGTGCTGAATGAGTCTTGGGGGTGTTCGCTGTTTGTATCTTTTTTGCAGAGTTGTCTATGTTTGTTTTGGATGTGTACCTTAACGTCTGGCAGTGATATAGGGTGGGTTATTGTTGTGAATAGCCACAATGAGCAGATTTACTCTTTTGTGCACTGTGAAAAGTACCTTTACTGGAAGTTAGCAGCCGCTTTTCTCAGCATCCGATCGTGCAGATGAAGGTGGACTGCGGCCCTCATGGTAATTGTGCTTTGCTTCGCTTCATATGTGTGATGCTCAGTACTACGGGGATCGCGTCGATACCCTACATCGTAAGCCAGATTTCTAAGGACATCCTGTTTCCAGGGAGGACTACGTGGAAGTCGAGGTGAGGGCTTGACCACTGCATTTTGCCTGACCCTGGCTAACATGTCCTATCAGAATGCTGTGCCTGACCCTGACTAACATGTCCTATCAGAATGCTGTGCCTGACCCTGGCTAACATGTCCTATCAGAATGCTGTGCCTGACCCTAGCTAACATGTCCTATCAGAATGCTGTGCCTGACCCTGGCTAACATGTCCTATCAGAATGCTGTGCCTGACCCTAGCTAAAATGTCCTATCAGAATGCTGTGCCTGACCCTGGCTAACATGTCCTATCAGAATGCTGTGCCTGACATTGGCTAACATGTCCTATCAGAATGCTGTGCCTGACCCTGGCTAACATGTCCTATCAGAATGATGTGCCTGACCCTGGCTAACATGTCCTATCAGAATGCTGTGCCTGACCCTGGCTAACATGTCCTATCAGAATGCTGTGCCAGTAAGCTGTTAATCTTCCTCCCCAGAAATTGGGTAGGTGAATTGTTCTCCCTCCCATTCTGGCGTTCATGACCAGTCTGTCTGCCCTCAATAATCAGTCTGTCTACTCTCCATGACCAGTCTGTCTGCTCTCCATGACCAGTCTGTCTACTCTCCATGACCAGTCTGTCTACTCTCCATGACCAGTCTGTCTGCTCTCCATGTCCAGTCTGTCTACTCTTCATGACCAGTCTGTCTACTCTCCATGACCAGTCTGTCTACTCTCCATGACCAGTCTGTCTGCCCTCCATGACCAGTCTGTTTACTCTCCATGACCAGTCTGTCTACTCTCCATGACCAGTCTGTCTGCTCTCCATGTCCAGTCTGTCTACTCTTCATGACCAGTCTGTCTACTCTCCATGACCAGTCTGTCTACTCTCCATGACCAGTCTGTCTGCTCTCCATGACCAGTCTGTCTACTCTCCATGACCAGCCTGTCTGCTCTCCATGTCCAGTCTGTCTACTCTCCATGACCAGTCTGTCTGCTCTCCATGACCAGTCTGTCTACTCTCCCTTACCAGTCTGTCTACTCTCATGACCAGTCTGTCTGCTCTCCATGAGCAGTCTGTCTGCTCTCCATGACCAGTCTGTCTGCTCTCCACGACCAGTCTGTCTGCTCTCCATCACCAGTCTGTCTGCTCTCCATCACGTATCTCTGACCTCTCTGGTCAGCATGTCAACCCTTTCGTTTCCCGATATGCCCAGAATGAGCTGGGATACACCGACGAATGATTTATCTGGGAATCTGAAACCTCATGCAGTACACATATCAGCTTTTTGTCTATGGTATATCCTGTTCCCCTGTTCATGGCCTACAAAACATTTGGCCGAACGAATACCAGTATTCCAGTGTTGAGACAATTTCCGAATCCCCTAAGTCAGGCCTTTCTTTCAACGAGACGCATTTTTCACCTGACGGTCTGGGATTTAATTCCAGAGTGCCTATTACTCCACGTTCTTTTCCGTTGTCTGGTGTATATATTTTCTGAGTGCTTAAAATGTACATGTCCCTGCGATCGTTGCTGACTTTACTTAATATTTACGATTCACCAAATTGCCTCTTGAGGCTAAACTTACTACAGGAATGTTAACAGATGCTGTGAGGCAATTATAAAAAGTGGAATTTTGAAAATATAGAAACTGTCTGGAAACGCTTTAACTTGGAGATGGCTGTTAACGGTACCGAGATCGCGTGGAAGTCTAGAAACGGTGTTGGGTCGTTGAGAAATATTTGATCCGTTTCTGACACGGCGTGTCTGACTTAAGACGGTTCGTTTCCGGAAGTCAGGGGAGAGTTTCTGCTAGCACTCACCCGGAGAGATGAGGGCATGTGAGCTGGAATGTCAAGAGGGGATGTTTTGGCTGACCAGCATTTAACAGACACTTTGATCAAGTAGTGGGTATAACGAGTTTAACGCTGCATGCGTCAAGAGTTGGGTTAAACAAGTTTAATGAACGTGTGTTAAAAGTTGGGTTTAATGGGTTTAATGAGCGGTTACCAATAGTTGGGATTAACAAATTTAACGCAGCATACGCCAAGAGAGGGGTTTAACGAGTTTAACACCGCATGCGTCAAGTAGCTGCGTGGTAGGTTCATCATTTCTCACATAAAAGACACCGTGTTCGATCCTCGGCAATGACATCCTCTGGATGACCCAACTGTAACTGGAGACTGCACATTTTAGGGGACGAAATGCAGCAAGGAAGGGAACTAGCAGCCGCACGTCAAGGAAAGCTGAACTACGAATAAGCCAAAATTCCATCTGTTCAACAAATAAAACAATTGGAGACTGGCATGTGCCATGTGGGAGAAAACCAAACACATAAACTATGGAAAATATTCTCTAGGTCTACCGGCTCCACGCGAGGAGTAGAGTGACAACATGGCCCACCTCAACCCAGTTCAGGGAAAAACTGTATAGCGACGAGAGAGAGAAAGAGACACGAGACAGACCACCAAGTGATGACAGCGTGGACTAGTGATTAAGTGATATTGCTGACAACACCGAAGGTGCTGGGTTCGATCCCCATCACAGAACCGACCGTTATCCCGGGGAAGCAAACCTTAGAAAATGCAAGATAAAGCAGACCGTTAAATAAAATGGATGATGAAGTCGGATGCACTGGCCCGACAGACGCAAAATAAAAACCACAATGGAACGCACACCGCATTGGGGAATAGAGAAATAAGGCGAACGTAAAATAAAATAATTTAACAACAAATTAAAAAAAGACCGCCAAGTTAATGAGTGAAATAGCTGGGGTTATTTGAGAGAGAACGAAGAACAAGAAGAAGAATATAAGTTTGAGATTTAATACAATAAATTCTTCAACACTTGATACCCCACAACAGCCGTTGGGATTAGGCCACATTTACTCTCTACTGTGGCAACTGCTTCTATCGGACTGGGAAAACCTTCTAAGCAAATCTTGGTATCATAGCTGTCCGTGTCCCCGCCCCTACCCCCTTTGCACACACGCACACCTTCATAGCCTACGTCTGTCGTTAGACTATCTGCAAGATGACAGGTGATTTGAAAAGTCCTGGATTAATTACCACGTTCTGCTTACCGGCCTCATCTATCGAGGTTATTCTGATCTATAAGGCCCCCATGGACTCGCACTTCGTCTCTGTTAGGGGAAGTTGGACTGTTGTTGTCAGAACCCATATGTTGTGTATGTGTTTGAAATGTTCAGTTAGGATTAAAGATTATTATAAATTCTACTCACGACAAAGACAGCATTGGCGACCGATGTCTAAACTGAGTCAGTATTGATGACAAATAGAAAGCTGATGTTCATCAACGAAATTCTTAATTAAACAAAACCAGATATCGGTTGTATTCTGGTTTTATAATTTACATAACACGTATATAGTGAGCATAAAATAATATAACAAATAGGTGAAACGGAACAGTTCACGATCTTCGAGTATCTAGGCCCCCAGAATGGCGAGTATCTGGCCCCAGAATGACGAGTATCTGGCCCCAAGAATGGCGAGTATCTGGGCCCCAGAATGGCGAGTATATGGGCCCAGAATGGCGAGTATATGGGCCCCAGAATGGCGAGTCTATGGGCCCCAGAATGGCGAGTATATGGGCCCCAGAATGGCGAGTATATGGGCCCCAGAATGGCGAGTATATGGGCCCCAGAATGGCGAGTATATGGTCCCCAGAATGGCGAGTATCTGGACCCCAGAATTGACAACAATAGCGACTGCTCAAAGGAAATCCAAATGAGATTGGTAATAGGGGATCAAGATGCTGAGCAGCGCATGAGCTACAGCGGTCAGCGACCCATAACTGACTGCTAGCGTCAGGGCCAGAGAGCTAGAGCTGAGCAGCGCATGAGCTGCAGTGGTCAGCGGCCCATAGCTGACTGCTGCGTCAGGGCCAGCGAACCAGAGCTGCCAAGACCCTTCTACACCTCCACGCGGTGATCCTGGATAACAGGCTGCAACAGGACAGACTGGCTAAGGAGAAGGCATCGAAGATGGAATGCTAACCCGGTACTCAAAAAATGCTTGCTAAAGTCGAATGTGTTGGACCGAAAGGGGCAAATATCGCAGTCAAACTGTAAACTACGACACAACGCATTCCGTTCTCTGGACTACATTCTGCTACTTAGGCCCGTGTCAGGGTTTGGTAGCGGGAGATTGAGAACGAACGAAGCCAAGCCAAGCCAAGATTGGTAATTGCAATGCAAAGGCTACACAATCTGAGGAAACTGGCAGAATACCAGCAAACCAATAAAAGTAAACATTATGAGACTCTGAGCAGCATACCGATGTGGTGGATTCCAGGTTTAGCTGAGTAGTTTGCTTATCTACCGCAAATATCTACCCTACGACATGACTTCAACGCAGTAAACAATAGCCTGACCATAGATCAAAACAATATCATTTATTACAAGTATAATCGTTGCACAATATTAAAAAAAGCAAAGAACTTATAAACTAACTAATCATAATATAAATATATATGAAATACTATCCAGGGCATGGATAGTATGATGGCGTCCCTCAATCAACATCGTAAGCTTTGCGGTGATATCTTTCTCTTTGACAATGCGATTGGCACGGAGTAGTTCGTCCACGCGAGCTTGGTGCTGTGCATCCACAGTTGCGATCGGTTTTCCATTGGCTGCCTGCCATACAGGTTCGTCGTTACTGAATTGCCGCCTTTTACAGTCTATGCCCACCTTCTGTCAGTTCTGACATCCACACAGGCGTCACCATATACCGCAGTCATTGTTCGATGCATGTCGATGGGCACACAACCTTTCGCCATCAGGAATTCAATCAAATCATGTCTCTTCAACCGTACTTCCATGTGAGCCGCCATTTTACTATCTGCTGTGTGCATGTGTTATGTTCCATGCGCATGCCACTTCACGCCCTATAGTCACTTCAATAAAGATTATTTTCACATAGATATTCCGTGACTCTGAGTATTGTTACCAAATGTCATTGCTCTTTTCAAATCGTCTAGTTTATATATATTTATAAATCGTTTATTGGAGGTCTGTTATTCTTTCCGTAGAGGAACATATAAACCAACTTTGTGTATATTAGCCTCATAGTAAGGTAACACATAAGTAAGTTACATCGCTGATATAGCCCAATAGGTACCTTCTATCTCGAAGAGTGCATGAAAACAAATGCGACAAGCCGAACACTACGCAGTGACTACCCGGGCAAATAGCTGATCAATAAATCCGTCTGGTGTATCTGAGCATTAATCGCCGGAATGAATAATGACGACTTTGTTTTAACCTTTCGCCATTAACTGTAGTCCAGTGATTAACGACAGTTAAGAGATTAACGACAGCCAAATGATTAACGACATTCCATAGTTTAACGTAAGTCCAGAGATTAACGATAGTCACGAGAGTCCAGTGTTTAACCACAGGTCCAGAGATTAACGACAATCTAGCACTTAACGACAGTTCGTCACTTAACGACAGTCCATCACTTAACAACAGTACAGCACTTAACGACAGTCCATCACTTAACAACAGTCCATCACTTAACGACAGTCCAGCACTTAACAACAGTCCATCACTTAACAACAGTCCATCACTTAACGACAGTCCAGCACTTAACGACAGTCCAACACTTAACAACAGTCCATCACTTAACGACAGTCCAGCACTTAACAACAGTTCAGCACTTAACAACAGTCCATCACTTAACAACAGTCCAGCACTTAACGACAGTCCATCACTTAACAACAGTCCATCACTTAACAACAGTCCATCACTTAACGACAGTCCAGCACTTAACAACAGTTCAGCACTTAACGACAGTCCATCACTTAACGACAGTTCGTCACTTAACGACAGTCCAGCACTTAACAACAGTCCAGCACTTTACGACAGTTCGTCACTTAACGACAGTCCATAACTTAACAACAGTCCATCACTTAACAACAGTCCATCACTTAACGACAGTCCAACACTTAACAACAGTCCATCACTTAACGACAGTCCATCACTTAACAACAGTCCATCACTTAACAACAGTCCAGCACTTAACGACAGTCTAGCACTTAACGACAGTCGAGCACTTAACAACAGTCCAGCACTTAACAACAGTCCAGATTAACGACAGACTACCGATTAGCAACAGTTCAATCAATTAATCACTGTTCTGCAAGTAGCAACAGTCTGGTGGCTTACTGTGACTACTTTGTTTAGGACTCCATTCGTCTCAGGGCCGTACAAGACTTTATAACTTGACACAAAATAGTTTTAATGCCTCCAGAGGCAGTGATATAACCGAAGATATTATTTATGTGATTTAAAACAGCGCTCATTCACCAAAAGAGGATTAAAAGCGGAACAAATAATAATAACTATGCACGAGGTCCAAGGCCTGCATCTCCATTGAGCCCAAACGGCAGAACAACTTTCCTGTCTCTAGCCCCTGATTGTATCCGGGAATGATGGCAGATAACACGCGAAACAGTCGTACTAGATCAAATTACGGACAGAGTACAAGCGATCCGGGGTCAAATACTCGGCACACAAATCAGGAATACGTTCAGAGGTCTTGAAATCTGCTTCCCATTCTTCTTCGCTCGTTCTCAATCTCCCGCTACCAAGCCTGAAAAGGGCTTTGCAAGTAGCAGGATGTTGTCCAGAGAACGCAATGCGTTGTGTTGTAGTTTACAGCTTGACTGCGATATTTGCACCATTTGGTCCGACACAACTGATTTCAGCATGCATGTTTGAGTACAGGCCTGCTTTCCCTCTTTGATACCTTAGCCAGTCTGTTATGAGGCAGTATACTATCCAGGATCACCACATAGAGGTGTAGAAGGGTCTTGGCAGCTCTATTTCGCTGGCCCTGACGCTAGCAGTCAGCTATGGGTCGCTGACCACTCCAGCTCATGCACTGCTCAACATCTTGATCCTCGAGAGCTGAAAATAAATAGAAAACTGTAGAACATTTTAGGAGAAAGGCAAAGTAGTGAAAACAGGACAAGCCAGTGAATTGTTTATACGCTCGGATACAAGATGGCTTAAAGGGCAAATGGGAATCTCAAAGATCAAAGGGCACAAAAAGACTGAAGAAGAAAATAACGAAAACGTAGAGTAGATACGCTGTTTTCACTGTGTGAAAGTATAACACCAGATATCGTGGATTCATAGCAAGAGGAAGACAAGGGCCAAGACAGATTGATGATGTTATAGGAACTCCCACGACGCATGTGTTGAAAATAAAATATCAACTGACATGCATATGGTGCATCAAGATGTTTGCACCCCCCTACACCAAGTAGCGTCATAATCAGATAGATGAGACGATGACATCGGAAAGTAGAGGGATCGAACTACAGCCCTGTTACTTTTCCTGCGCGTCCCATTGATCTATGCTGTGTTCTTTCTTTCTTTCTTTTTTTTCATTGTTTGTTTCTTGTTGCCTTCCTTCCTTCCTTCCTTCCTTCCTTCCTTCCTTCCTTCCTTCTTCTTTTATTCGGCGTTTGTCACAAGGATGTTGCGTCGTAGTTTACGGCGAGTTTGCAATATCTGTACCTTCCGTGTCGACACATTCGATTTCAGATGGCTTTTTTTGTTATCAGGTTTGCGTTCCCACTGCGATAATCATTCTCTTAACCAGACTACAAAAGTACAGCCTGTTTCCAGGACAGCCACCTAAAGGCGGAATAAGCTGCCATTCACTGACCCTGAAGCAAGCAGCCATCTGTCTGCTTCCAGCTCATTCACCGACCTATCTTCGGTCTCTGTTATTGTATTGGAAGCGTAATGTTGTGCGTTTGATTACTTCCTCTGTTTTGAATTTCTTATATGTGTATTTTTCTTGCTGATTCTTTTCTCTTGTATCACTGTTTCTTGCAGTTGTAACTGTCATAGATTACAAATGTCTAATGGTAGGGAAGAATCTGGCCTAGGAGTTGTGTGCTTGGTTCCTAATCTCAAAGTACTATGTTCAAATCACGTCTCGCTGGGTTTCGCAGACGAGCTTCTCCGTGGTTTCTTTAATTGTATGGCCACTTATCATAGTAGATAAAGGTCAATGTCAGTGCCATTGCAATAAATGCCGTCGGGGATGAAGATAAATATTCATGTACTAAGTCGTCCCAGCATATGTGAGGTGGGGTGGCCAGTTCTCTTCCTTGCTGTTCTTCCTTGGTTTTTTTTCTGCCCGTCCCTGATTTCGAACACTGACATGCTTTAATCCGAGCCTAGCAAGCCAGTTCACTATCTAGGCTTTACGCTCCACTAACCCAGCTGTAAATCCGTAACCTGGTCAAGTCAGGTGGACATTTCGGAACTTCCGCGGTCACGGCAAAGCTCTGACGTCGGCGTTTCAGCAATGAAAGGAACTGACCGTGTATAAAGGGGCAAGGTGCAGTAAAGTTGGCTACATGGGGCATTAAGAAATATTGTGTCCATATGTTTAATGATATAACAAGAATAGGCCTGGACTGATCGAACATAAATGGTTCTGGGCTGCTCGAGAGATGCCCCGATGATGGTGATGATGTGCATACTAGAACTTCTCGCTGTGTCATCCAGATATGAAATGGTGCAAGCTAAAGTCTAGGTGCGAGTCAGCGCGGGCAGAAAGAACCCGCTGTACAACAACACTTCACATTTCATGGGACCAAAAATGATATATCTTGGATGGTGCAGTGAGAGGCACAGAGTGAGATAGAAACATAGAGAGAGAGAGAGAGAGAGAGAGAGAGAAACAGAGAGAAACAGAGACAGAGAGAGAGAGAGAGAGAGAGAGAGTGTGACCACAGTTAAAACGATAGTCAAGGGAGAAGGATGGGTCTACTTCTTTGCCGTTCGTTCTCATACTCCCGCTACCAATCCTTAAATAAGACTGCAACTAGTTGGATGGGTTCCAGAGAACGGAATTTGTTGTGTCGTAGTTTACAGCTTTACTGCGATATCTGCACCTTTCAGTCCGACACATCCGACTTCATCATGATATTTTTGCCTACCAGGTTAGCCTTCCTGCTTTGATTCCTTCTCCTTAGCCAACCGTGTTGCAGCCTGTTATCCACGATCATCACGGGAGGTGAAGAAGGGTATTGGTAGCTCTGGTTCGCTGGCCATGACGCTAGCAGACGCTGAACGCTACAGCTCATGCACTGCTCAGCATCTTGATCCAGACATTGGTAATAAAATGACAGATTGCCACATATCCATCATTACTCTAGGCGAGAAATGCAGAGTTGTGCAAAGGGAAGGCATATCTTGAGATCAACGAACCACCTGACAAATGATAACACTGAGGCTAGTGATGCAATCATATATATCGATGGATCGATGCTGTGCAGTTATAAATCAGTTTGTAGCTTCTTTAATAGAGTGAGATGCCAGGTTGTTACCGAGTGGAGAGTGGTATACAGCACAATAACCTGCATTATGAGAACTGAGATGGAGTCAGGGACGTTAAGGGATGGCTTTTTGAGACATCTTTCACAAGATAATGGTAGTCATCGTGTAAGATTAATAATCCTTACTTTGGAAGGTACATAAGAGCTGTAAAAGGCAGGCCCGGATGGCAACTCTAGAGGCTACAAATCTCTAAGGCTAGATGTGGATCTACTGTCTTGGTCATGCTGGGGTTTAGAGCAACAAGGCTTCAGAAACACATATCTGAGCCCATTAAGCATGGATAGGAGTGCCATTTTGAAGTCTATCAGTGATAATCTTTTGGATTGTTACACTACGATAGAGGAAACAGCAATTCACGGACTACAGTTCTTTGAAATCAGAAGAGGGTTGAGCCGAGTAGGGCGCTGGAGAGAACAGAACAGAAACGTACAATCACAGAGCTGCAGTGCTGATGTATCAGTAACCCCATATTTTGTCATTTATTGTCAGAGACTGAGCATCTATGGGTATATCCGGAACGCAGTTAAGTGGATTCTTAGTAACATACCGCTGCCGAAGACGGATGTGTCGGACCGAAAGGTGCAAATATCACAGTCAAGCTGTAAACTAGCGACACAACGCATTCTGTTCTCCAGACTACATCCTGCTACTTGCAAAATCCCTGTTCAGGGCTTGGTAGCGGGAGATTGAGAACAAACGCAGAAGAAGAAGAAGAAGCAGAAGATGAAGTAAAAGGTCAGAAAAGTTAGTCCGGCTTCTACCAATCCACGCTGGTCATTGGCCTGAAATGGCCTTAATATAGCTTCTCATACGCGTTCATGCAGATCTTATTATGGCGCAGCCAAGAGTCTATTAGGCAAGTGACGAAAGTTCTTTAGAAAAAATGTTGAAGAAATAGATGGCAAAGGAAAAAAAATTAAACGCCTGCAGCGTACACACATGCGTTCTGGGCACTTGGCATACATAACACAGGTAAGGACCGATAATGATCTAAGATTTATAACAACGATTGTTTCCCCTGAATGTGGGCTCGGAACTGAGAGAAAAAATAGATGGAGGTTGAGATAACGACTGACGAAAGTTTTCTCTCTTTTCTTTACCGTTATCCTTCTGTGACACGGGATGTAGAGGCTCCTTTATAACACGTTCTTCTTCTTCTTCGTTCGGTCTCAATCTCCTACTACCAAGCCCTGAACAGGGCTTTGCAAGTAGCAGGATGTAGTCCGGAGAACGGAATTCGGTGTGTCGCTAGTTTATAGCTGGGCTGTGATATTTGCACCTTTCGGTCCGGCAAATCCGTCATAACTTGCAATCTAGCGTGTACACAAACATGATTGGTAGTTTCTTTTTTGTTGTACGATGGAAGGCCGCCTCCTTTTGGTCTCTCTATGGGCTATTGTTTGGTATGATTTCAATTGCCTTTTGAATATCTATATGAACAGCAATAAACATCCTGGTCTTTTCGATTTTCAACTAACAAGGGTCTTTTACCTGCAAAGCACGTACGCGGGACTTCCGAGTTTAACTTCCATCTCTGACAGGACTAGGTACCCGATGCCACCTCCATTGGGACCAAGTAACACATTAAACTTTTGGGATTCGAACCTCCATCGTTTCCCGCTAGCTTTGCTTGAAAGGTGACCGTCTTTCTTTCCAGCTATATCTCCCCTCCTACAACCCTCAGCCCACACCCTTCTTCACTTTATTCGTATTATTCTTTCCATTTTCGTAGGGCCGCCACTGCAACCAGTACTCAAACAAGAAGCCTGCACTAACTACTTGCAGGAGTGGTTTCTGTTATGACTTACATGATGAAGTTGCTAATCCTACGCACCACCTTCTTTTATCGCCTGTTACTGCAGGCTTTAAAGTTTCAATTGATGCAATTTGTTTGTTATCCGGCATTACCACTCAGGCTATGAAGAGTCTACTTAGCATCGTTACCTTCCAAGCATTTCGTAAAATGCGGCTACACAAAGTTGTGCATGGGGCCAGCAACATCACCATGTAAATTCAATGCTTTTAAAATGCCCCAGGAAGTGCTCGAATACAAACTCATTGTATGTGTAGCACTGTACTTGACATGAAGCGACAAGATGAATTGAAAAGTGAATGGAAGCCCTTCTTAAGTATCACATTTGAAGGCTCAATGAACTACCGTGATCTCTCTCACACAAATTGTTGATGTAGCGTTGCTGGCAGACTCTTGCTAGAACTATCTGAACTTTAGCTATTAGCCTGGCTTGTCTTTTACCGTATCCAAGGTAAACATTACACGCCATCTGGCAGGAAGTTCTACAGGATTATGGGATATGTGCCTGAAAATGCTCACGGACGCCAGTTTCTAAAACATAGGTGTCCAACTGCTTTTAGACTTGGGGCCGAAACTTTGCTTATGAATCGGGTTGAGGGCGCATCCTGATTGATGTGTCCTTAGAGTCGTACCTTCAATGATGCAGACTGAGATAAGTGCACTGAGGGACGCACTGAGGGACGTACTGAGGGACGTACTGAGGGACGCACACCCAGAGACGCCGACAGTGTTAGAAAGTCTTAGAAGCACACTGAGATAAGTACACTGGAAAACGTACTGAGGGACGCCCACCCAGAGACTCCGACAGAGTTAGAAAGTCTTAGAAGCACACTGAGATAAGTACACTGGAAAACGCACTGAGTGACGCACACCCAGGGACGCAAATAGTGTAAGAAGCACACTGTTAGAAGCACACTGATAGAAGCACACTGATAGAAACACACTGATAGCAGCACACTGATAGAATCACACTGATAGAAGCACACTGATAGAAGCACACTGATAGACGCACACTGATAGAAGCACACTGGTAGAAGTACACTGATAGAAGCACACTGATAGAAGTACACTGATAGAAGCACACTGGTAGACGCACACTGATAGAAGCACACTGATAGACGCACACTGATAGAAGCACACTGATAGAAGCACACTGATAGACGCACACTAATAGAAGCACACTGTTAGAAGCACACTGATAGAAGCACACTGATAGATGCACACTGATAGAAGCACACTGTTAGAAGCACACTGATAGAAGCACACTGATAGAAGCACACTGTTAGAAGCACACTGATAGAATCACACTGATAGAAGCACACTGAGATACCAACACCGAAAGACATACCATGAGAGCCGCATATTTACAGACGTGCACTCACAGACACATTGTAAGAAACATACTGACAGATAAACAGTGAGAGACGAACACTGAGAGAGGCACAATGAAAGACACAGCTGAGGTACACTGGCGGTCGCACACCCAGAGACGCACCATGAGAAACACACACTGACTTTCGCTAACTGAGACGCACCATGAGAGACACACACTGACTTTTGCTAACTGAGACGCACCATGAGAGACACACACTGACTTTCGCTAACTGAGACGCACCACGAGAGACACATACTCACTGTTGCTAACTGAGACGCACCATGAGAGACACACACTGACTTTTGCTAACTGAGACGCACCATTAGAGACACACACTGACTTTCGCTAACTGAGACGCACCATGAGAGACACATTCTCACTATTGCTAACTGAGACGCACCATGAGAGACACACACTGACTTTTGCTAACTGAGACGCACCATTAGAGACACACACTGACTTTCGCTAACTGAGACGCACCATGAGAGACACACACTGACTTTCGCTAACTGAGACGCACCATGAGAGACACACACTCACTTTCGCTAACTGAGACGCACCATGAGAGACACACACTCACTTTCGTTAACTGAGACGCACCATGCGAGACACGCACTGACTTTTGCTAACTGAGATGCACACTGAGAGACACACACTGACTTTCGCTAACTGAGACGCACCATGAGAGACACACACTGACCTTTGCTAACTGAGATTCACACTGAGAGACACACACCGAGGGACACCACGAGAGTAGCACTCTGAGGCACGAACACCGAGAGACGCACACTGAGAGACGCACACTGAGAGATGCACACTGAGAGACGCACACCGAGATACACCACGAGAGTACCACACTGAGGCACGCACACTGAGAGACACCACGAGAGTAGCACATTGAGAGACACCACGAGAGTAGCACACTGAGAGACACACGCCGAGAGACACCACGAGAGTAGCACACTGAGAGACGCACACCGAGAGATACCACGAGAGCAGCACACTGAGGCACGCTCACCGAGAAACGCACACTGAGAGACGCACACTGAGAGATGCACACTGAGAGACGCACACCGAGAGACACCACGAGAGTAGCACACTGAGGCACGCACATCCAGAGACACACCACGAGAGTAGCACACTGAGGCACGCGCATTCACAGACGCTTAGTAAGAGACACACTGAAAGACAACAATGAGAGACGAATACTGAGAGACGTACCTTCAGGTACGTGAATTTAGTAGCGCAGTTTGATAAACACTAAATGATAGAATCACATCGAGCGACTCGCCCAGTGGGACACACACAGATGAACAAACATTATGGGACGCATATTGAGAGATGCACACTGATGGTCGCACCCTGGCGGGTGAACTTTGAGAAACGTAAGTAAAAGGCTTCAGACTGTGGTATGAACTTTGGTAGATGTACGTTGAAGGCCTCAGACTGTGGTATGAACTTTGGTAGATGTACGTTGAAGGCCTCAGACTGTGGTATGAACTTTGCTAGATGTACGTTGAAGGCCTCACACTGTGGTATGAACTTTGGCAGATGTACGTTGAAGGCCTCACACTGTGGTATGAACTTTGGTAGATGTACGTTGAAGGCCGCACACTGTAGTATGAACTTTTGTAGATGTACGTTGAAGGCCGCACATTGATGGATGAACTTTAATCTGAGCTTGTAATATGCTTTTAGTTGCTAATCGCGAGCGATGACGGGGAATCATCATACGTTCTTTGTCATGATGATGTTACTTGTGTTGTATTTGGATTACAGTGAGGAAGCAATTGCGCTGGTCATGTCAACATCACTATCTTGTCCTTAGCTACCTTAGACCAGTGGCAAGACGATCAGTCGAGACGACGGGAGGTAACTCAGAATGCATACACTCTGGTCTTTATCTCCCTTGTAGCTAGGTATTGCGGGACTCTATCGATCACCATTTCCGTGCATCGCATTGAAAGGCGAGTATCTTACCACTCGACTACATCGACCCCAACACTGTAATATACCTAACTGTATTATGTATGTCAGGATACTCTGCTTCAAACTTGTATATGCAAGAAATAAATAGCGACCGAATATATAACACATAAAATCAGTTGGCAGCCGCCAGCGACTCATAGCTGCCTGCCTGCATCAGGGTCAGCCATTCAGAGCTGATTAGACCCTATTCCGTCTTCAAGTTGCAGCCCTGGAAACAGCTGCACGAATACTTCCTTAATATACGTGTCCTGGGCACATGTCAGACATCATGTTTCTAATGCTCAAACACCCGGATTGCCTTGCCGTTCCTCCTCAACATATCATCTCTATTTGCATGTTTTCAAAAGGTTTGGGCAGATGATCAGGTTTTCTTTGTGTTTTGTTGCTTCACAGTAGCGTGTCTTATAATTCATGTATCCTCATCTCGTTAAGTAATTCCTACATAGCGACACACCAGTTCGGAGGCTATTTAGTGACTTCCAAGTTATGAAAGACAAGTGGTGTCCAAGCACAGGCTCTTGCCGAATCTCGACCCAGGGGGCCTGTGTCAGTTAATTCCATTTTTATCGATGCTGCGTTTTCCGGGACTAGTCTACAGGGGCTCTGTCGACAGTAAAAAACTGACTTCTAGATTACAGGTCTTAAAGCTGGTGTTCAATCAGAGGGTGGGTACATTGGGTCGTTTGCCTGTTTCTCTCTTTCAATTTCTGATGCGACACTTCATCGTGTCTTATACTGTGGAATATTTGTTCAGATGGCGTAGGTTTTAGGTACCCTGTAGCTATTCTGTCAGTCTTATTTATTGCTGTATCAATCAGTTTGACGTGTGAAGTGTTTTTCCAAACTAGCGCGGTGCACTCAGCTACAGAAAAGCACAGGGGGAGTGCTGGTGTTCCGAAGACAACTGGCTGTGCTCTCCATGTTTGTTTTGTTTTTTGGCGTTCGCCTTATTTCTCTATTCCCCAAGGCGGGTATGCGTTGCACTGTGGTTTTTATTTTGCGCATGTCGGCCTAGTGCATCCGACTTCAGCATGCATTTTATGTAAGGGTCTGCTTCCTTCTGCATTTTCTAAGGGTTTGCTTACCCAGGGTAATGGTCGGTGCTGTGATGGGGATCGAAATGTTCTCCATGTAATGCTAGTGAATTTTGGAATATTATTTCTCTCATGAATCTGATATTTTGTTTCCTGATAGTGTATCACACAGGATAGTGTGCGATCCAACCTTACACACATGAATTGTGGGATAGTACTGTGTTACAGCTCCTGTCCTTGCCATTTGAGCTGTAGTTTTCTATTCGTCTCTCTATTTCTAAGATCGAAATCACATATTTTTATGTTTTGATGTGGTTCAGTTTGAGGTGATTTTTGTGGTAGCATACGATAAGGACATAAAGAGCGCTTGTTAATTTGTGTTCGTTCTCTTCAAAATCGTTTCCTCGGGCACCGAATTCTATGTCGTCGGCATAAATGAATTTGATGGCTCATCGATGGTATGTATGTTATACAACATAGGTGCTATGAAGTTTCATTTGGCCATATCGTGTTTCTTTTATTTGACCATTAACGTCTTCTATTTCCCAAAGTGCACAAGTGCAGTCTGGCTAAAGGAGGGGGATCGCAATAGTGACGGAAAACGGTTCCCAAAGAAACAAAAAATAAATTTTAAAAAGTCAGCTGAAACCAGATCTGTTGGACCGAAAGGCTCAGAGATCGCAGCCTCGCTGTCAAGGGGGACACAACTTCACAAAGTTCTTTTTCGGTCAGACTCCGAAGAATAAGACGAAGTTTGTATTTGTTGGTTTGTTGGTTTTGTTATTGAGCAATAGTTTGTATATTGTGTCTCTCGATATTTTGTCTATTTATGTTGTAGTTTTTTTAAAGTGGTACTTTTTGTGTGAATTGTTCATGTTTTTATATATTGTTGTTTGTTGTCTACACGTTATCATAACGAAAATGTCTTGTTTGTTGTCTACACGTTATCATAACGAAAATGTCTTGTTTGTTGTCTACACGTTATCATAACGAAAATGTCTTGTTTGTTGTCTACACGTTATCATAACGAAAATGTCTTGTTTGTTGTCTACACGTTATCATAACGAAAATGTCTTGTTTGTTGTCTACACGTTATCATAACGAAAATGTCTTGTTTGTTTTCTACACGTTTTCATAGCGAAAATGTCTTGTTTGTTGTCTACACGTTATCATAACGAAAATGTCTTGTTTGTTGTCTACAGGTTATCATAACGAAAATGTCTTGTTTTTTATCTACACGTTATCATAACGAAAATGTCTTGTTTGTTGTCTACACGTTATCATAACGAAAATGTCTTGTTTGTTCTACCTTTTTTCAGAACTAGCATACACTGGCTCACACGTTCCAGGCCACTTTCAGATTTGCCTGCTAACTTAAACCGTTAATTTGTTCTTTTTCTTATGATTTGTTAGTTGTTTTGTTTTCTTTCCTTGTCCCTGGCAAAGGCCTTATGGCTGAAGCGTATGTGTCGTTTTGTTTCGGTCAAAGTGCGATCTATTTCTGTCATAGTGTGATCTGCTTCTGTCATAGTGCGATCTGTTTCTATCATAGTGCGATCTGTTTCTGTCATAGTTAGATCTGTTTCTGTCATATTGCGATCTGTTTCTGGCAAAGTGCGATCTGTTTCTGTCATAGTGCGATCTGTTTCTGTCAAAGTGCGATCTGTTTCTGTCAAAGTGCGATCTGTTTCTGTCAAAGTGCGATCTGTTTCTGTTATAGTTAGATCTTTTTCTGTCATAGTTAGATCTGTTTCTGTTAAAGTGCGATCTGTTTCTGACAAAGTGCGATCTATTTCTGTCATAGTGCGATCTGTTTCTGTCAAAGTGCGATCTGTTTCTGGCAAAGTGCGATCTGTTTCTGCCATAGTGCGATCACACAGTGCCAATACATGTATATATTTATATCACCTGTATCTACGAGGGACGTTCAAGCCAAACAGGTACTTTTATTTTGATGAAAAAAAAAATTTTTGAAGAAGTCAAAATGCCATGTATTTTTCGATAAATTCTCCTGCAACGTTTATACACTTATCCCAGTGTTTAAGTAATGCTTGAAAAGCTTTAGTGTAGAAAGATTTGTCAGTTTGTATGAACCAGTTTAGGTCAGTCTGTTTCACAGTGTCATCGATGCTGAAATGCTGATCTCTCAAGAATTCTTTTAGGGGTCCAAACAGGTATAAATAGCTTGGAACGAGGTCTGGACTGTAAGGTGGATGTGGCAATACCTCCCAGCCGTGTTTCTGCAGGTAGGACATAGTGCGGTGAACAGTATGAGATCGAGCAGGCTTGAACTGTTCTCCGCCGGTGAAAAGCAGAAAGCTGTCTTGGCCTTCTCTAAAACGTTTACACCATTCTTCTTCTTCTTCTTCTTCTTCTTAGTTCGTTCTCAATCTCCCGCTTCCAAACCCTGAAAGGACTTAAGTAGCAGAATGTAGTCCAGAGAACGGAATGTGTTGTGTCGTAGTTTACAGCTTGGCTGCGATATTTGTACCTTTCGGTCCAACACATCAGACTTCAGCAAGTATTTTTTGAGTACCGGGTTAGCATTCCCTCTTCGATCCCTTCTCCTTAGCCAGTATGCCCTGCTGCAGCCTGTTATCCAGGATCACCGCGTGGAGGTGTAGAAGGGTCTTGGCAGCTATGGTTCGCTGGCCCTGACGCTATCAGTCAGCTATGGGTCGCTAACCACTGCAGCTCATGTGCTGCTCAGCATCTTGATCCCGTTTACACCATTCAAATGTCTTACTGCGGCTGAGTGTCTCATCACCGTATTATGATTGCAGTTCAGTTCGTCCCATCACCCATCAGGTCGCTGGGGCACACTTGAAGACATTCTCACAATGCCACGCCATCTCTCCATGTCTGCTGCCGCCAGTCGTGCCTCACCAGGACGAACTGATTGCAGTCTTCTATAAACTTCAGCAGGCTCCACGCCTTCTTTCACAAGAAACTTCTTCCCAACATGTTGTTACACGCAAGCACTAACAGTTTTTGCCGCCGTTTTTATTTATCTGTCACTTCACTGGCCCATGGCAAATGGGCCACCTAGCAATAATAGGACACACTTGCCCCTAACTAATGATAGTAGTTCCAGCACGCCATAACCCATTCAGAAAGAACTAGAACAACAAATTCCGTCTAGATTTGAACGCTATTCGTACATCTAGCTAGTCAGTTGGATACAAAAAATAAAAAACGAACCATTGTTATCAGAGATCAGAGCAAAACTAGGAAAACTTCAGAGATCCTCAACAATAGTGCTCCAGTGGCTACCCTCCCATTGTGGATTCATAGGAAACGAGAGAACTGACGCTCTGGCAAAAGATGGCAGAACAAAAGGCACAACTTAATTATCGAGCAACATACAGAGCAATCAAGGACATCTTCAGAAATCAGTATACACACCAATGGAGAGAAGACAACATAAGCAGTACACCAGACCCAATTCACCAACTCAAAAGAAATTAACAAACTACCTTATTTCGTCTGAAAACTGGACACTGCCGACTACTAGAACATCTATACCGACTGAAGATCTCACACACCGATAAGTGCCCATGTGGAACAGGATGCCAGAACCCTGAGCAAATTCTATAGTAATGCACAATCTAAAGGGAAATGAGATGCCATTCCTGGCCAGAGGGTGCGGAGCTGAGACAAAAAGCTGTGGGGCAGCCACTCCGACATGGTGAAGACTACAGACTTCATCATGGCGACTGGCCTGCAGATATAGCATGACCAAAAGATCCTGAACGCAAAGAAGAAGATGATTATGTCTAGCAGAGATACTAATTTTCACCTTCCTTTGACACGATGTCGACCTCCTAATGACACGAGATATGGTCATAATAATGTCTATAATCATTGTAACAGAACTCGAGTCAACAGGGAATATAGTTTTAAGATAAGAGATGAAGATAGTCACACAGGAAACACTACCGTCAGGGATGGAGTGTTGGAGACTTCATTGTACTAGTCTACATCTTGTTCATGAGCCGTGTCATTAGCTCGCAGACTTTCCTTTTTTCTAGAGGTAAACCAGGTACACATTTACAGATGGGTCGACTAGAGAGTGCTGATAACAGGAGTCGAACCTAACTCCTGTCCGGGAAAAGCGAGCGTTCTACCACGACATCTGTCATACTTCTTTTAGTTTATAGAGGATTACTCGTAGGTCGTTTAGGTCTGCATTATTTGACTCCTCACTGCAACATCCACTGACAGCACGTCCGTGTGACGTGTACGTCTTGTCTTTCCCGCCCGTCATGTCATTATGACCTTTACGTTGTTTTCAAGATCTGCACTTCTGCTGCCCTCTACCCGTGCTCTTAGCTGCTTACTCGCTTTGATGTTGTGACATAAAAAAACAAACATTTTGTGGTTGAAAATAACTTCTGTTCATGTTCCATCTCTACATTAAAGATTGGCTGTTGTGTACTGTGTATCTTCATCGTCATCTGCATCTTGTCGTGATGGTGCAATATGTCTCCAACGTCATCTGTATAATGTCGTGATGGTGGAATCTGTCTCCAACGTCATCTGTATCTTATTGTGATGGTGCAATCTGTCTCAAACGTCATCTGTATCTTGTCGTGATGGTGCAAACTGTCTCCAACGTCATCTGTATAATGTCGTGATGGTGGAATATATATCCAACGTCATCTGCATCTTGTTGTGATGGTGCAATCTGTCTCCAACGTTATCTGTATCTTATATTGATGGTACAATCTGTCTCCAACATCATCTGTATAATGTCGTGATGGTGGAAAATATATCCAACGTCATCTGCATCTTGTTGTGATGGTGCAATCTGTCTTCAACGTCATCTGCATCTTGTTGTGATGGTGCAATCTGTCTCCAACGTCATCTGCATCTTGTTGTGATGGTGCAATCTGTCTCCAACGTTATCTGTATCTTATATTGATGGTGCAATCTGTCTCCAACGTCATCTGTATTTTGTCTTGATGGTGCAATCTGTCTTCAACGTCATCTGCATCTTGTTGTGATGGTGCAATCTGTCTTCAACGTCATCTGCATCTTGTTGTGATGGTGCAATCTGTCTTCAACGTCATCTGCATCTTGTTGTGATGGTGCAATCTGTCTTAAACGTCATCTGCATCTTGTTGTGATGGTGCAATCTGTCTTCAACGTCATCTGCATCTTGTTGTGATGGTGCAATCTGTCTTAAACGTCATCTGCATCTTGTTGTGATGGTACAATCTGTCTCCAACATCATCTGTATAATGTCGTGATGGTGGAAAATATATCCAACGTCATCTGCATCTTGTTGTGATGGTGCAATCTGTCTTCAACGTCATCTGCATCTTGTTGTGATGGTGCAATCTGTCTCCAACGTCATCTGCATCTTGTTGTGATGGTGCAATCTGTCTCCAACGTTATCTGTATCTTATATTGATGGTGCAATCTGTCTCCAACGTCATCTGTATTTTGTCTTGATGGTGCAATCTGTCTTCAACGTCATCTGCATCTTGTTGTGATGGTGCAATCTGTCTTAAACGTCATCTGCATCTTGTTGTGATGGTGCAATCTGTCTCCAACGTTATCTGTATCTTATATTGATGGTGCAATCTGTCTCCAACGTCATCTGTATTTTGTCTTGATGGTGCAATCTGTCAAGAATTTAGTTTTCCGCCCGTTGAGATTACCTTCTAACTTGCAGCGATGTTATAGGATTGCTTTACGCAAGGTGTTATGCTTCTCAGATTATGTCTTTTGATGAGACCAAAATATCTGAACTGTCTCAGATTGCCTTTTAATGGAACCAAACTATCTAATCTGCTTGACTCAGATTATTATTTTAAATGGGACCAAAATATCTAATCTGCTTGACTCAGATTATGTTTTTAAATGGGACCAAAATATCTTTATCTGCTTGACTCAGATTATGTCTTTAGATGGGACCAAAATATCTGATCTGCTTGACTCAGATTATGTCTTTAAATGGGACCAAAATATGTGATCTGCTTGACTCAGATTATGTCTTTAAATGGGACCAAAATATGTGATCTGCTTGACTCAGATTATGTATTTAAATGGGACCAAAATATGTGATCTGCTTGACTCAGATTATGTCTTTAAATGGGACCAAAATATGTGATCTGCTTGACTCAGATTATTACTTTAAATGGGACCAAAATATGTGATCTGCTTGACTCAGATTATGTCTTTAAATGGGACCAAAATATGTGATCTACTTGACTCAGATTATGTCTTTAAATGGGACCAAAATATGTGATCTGCTTGACTCAGATTATGTCTTTAAATGGGACCAAAATATGTGATCTGCTTGACTCAGATTATGTCTTTAAATGGGACCAAAATATGTGATCTGCTTGACTCAGATTATGTCTTTAAATGGGACCAAAATATGTGATCTGCTTGACTCAGATTATGTCTTTAAATGGGACCAAAATATGTGATCTGCTTGACTCAGATTGTCTTTTCGTGGTGCTAGAGTTAGGGCCGGCGACTCTGAGTTGCCAAGACACTTCTCCTTCACATGGTGACCTTGGAGAACAGGCTGCAACAGGGCAGACTAGAAGATGAAAAGAATAGTGGGGGGCGGGGGGGGGGGGGGGATTACACGTTACCTACAATTGTGCTGAAGGCGGATGTCACTCTCTTTATTTTTATTCTTCTTCGTCTTTGCAGATCTGGTTCGCTGACCCAGTTGCAAGCAGTCAGCTCCGGTTCGCTGACCCAGTTGCTTAGCAGTCAGCTCTGGTTCGCTGACGCGGTTGAAAGCAGTCAGCTCTGGTTCACTGACCCAGTTGCTAGCAGTCAGCTTTGGGTCGCTGACCCAATTGCTAGCAGTCAGCTCTGGTTCGCTGGCCCAGTTGCTAGCAGTCAGCTCTGAATCGCTGACCCAGTTGCTTAGCAGTTATCTCTGGTTCGCTGACCCAGTTGCTAGCAGTTATCTCTGGTTCACTGACCCTGTTGTTATCAGTCAGCTCTGGTTCGCTGATCCTGTTGTTAGCAGTCAGCTCTGGTTCACTGACCCTGTTGCTAGCAGTCAGCTTTGGGTCGATGACCCAGCTGCTAGCAATCAGCTCTGGTTCACTGACCCTGTTCCTAGCAGTCAGCTCTGGTTCACTGACACTGTTGTTAGCAGTCAGCTCTGTTTCGATGACCCTGTTGTTAGCAGTTAGCTGTGGTTCACTGACCATGTTGTTAGCAGTCAGTCAGCTCTGGTTCGCTGACCCAGTAGCAGTCAGCTCTGGTTCGCTGACCTAGTTGCTAGCAGTCAGCTCTGGTTCGCTGACCCAGCTGCTAGCAGTCAGCTCTGGTTCACTGACCTAGTTGCTAGCAGTCAGCTTTGGGTCGCTGACCCAGATGCTAGCAGTCAGCTCTGGTTCACTGACCCGGTTGTTAGCAGTCAGCTTTGGGTCGCTGACCGAGCTGCTAGCAGTCAGCTTTGGGTCGCTGATCCAGCTGCTATCAGTTATATCTGGTTCACTGACCCAGTTGCTAGCAGTCAGCTTTGGGTCGCTGACCCAGCTGCTAGAAGTTAGCTCTGGTTCACTGACCCAGTTGCTAGCAGTCAGCTCTGGTTCGCTGACCCAGTTGCTAACAGTCAGTTCTGGTTCACTGACCACTGCAGCCCATACACTGTTCAGCTTCTTGATCCAGATTCCCATTAACATCTTCCACCTCTGTTGTATTTCCAAGTTAAGCGAAGCTTCTCACCTGTTCCAGTGTTTCTTCTTCTTCTTCGTTCGTTCTCAATCTCCCACTACCAAACCCTGAAAGGGTAAGTAGCAGAATCTAGTCCAGAGAACGGAATGCGTTGTGTCGTAGTTTACAGCTTGGTTGCGATATTTGCACCTTTCGGTCCAACACTCCGACTTCAGCCAGCATTTTTTGAGTACCGGGTTAGCATTCCCTCTTCGATCCCTTCTGCCCTGCTGCAGCCTGTTATCCAGGATCACCGCGTTGAGGTGTGCAAGGGTCTTCGCAGCTATGGTTCGCTAGCCCTGACGCTAGCAGTCAGCTATGGGTCGCTGACCACTGCAACTCATGCGCTGCTCAGCATCTTGATCCCGTTCCAGTTTATGATCTTCTGTTGCTAGCACTTGAGCAGGCTTGATATCACAGTTTTTCTTTATCTGTTTTATCTTTATTAGTGTTACCAATTCATAGACTCAGCGTTTGTTCTTTGTTTGCATCACCAATTCCTGCGGTTCTTGTTCACTCTCAACTTGTACAACTGGGTCATTCACCCATACGAGAGATTATGTATTGATACTACACCGATAATGAGTACTAGTGTTTCCACTATTTGTCGAAATATTCCTTCTAAGTAAATGTTAAAAAGACAATCGGACATCCCATCTGCTTATTACATGCGAGGCGTGTTCAAATGAAACCGGACCTAAATGCACCAAGTGAACATACGTATGATGCGCATGATGACGTAACTTCTAGTGTATACAGCAAATACCAACCGTCAAGTTTGCAAAATGTCATTATCCTCCAACTCATAGTTTCATCAGCAGACTGTTGAAAACATGGCGGGTGTGATACGGAGTCCGTCCAGAGTTGATAGCGGTGAATCTAGATAAAGAAAGGAACAAACTATGAAATTTATTAATCATGAATGACGAAACACCATGAAATAAACAAATACCATCAAGCAAGGTGACAACATGATTAATGAAAAAAAACAGCAAACGCCTTTATAGAACATTATGCCAGAGCAAACCACATTGATGTTCCTACAGACAGGCATACAGACATAAGTGAAGAACAAAAGAGCCACGACAACATCAAGATTGCACCAGAGGAGCACATGATGGCAAAACTAACAATGAACAAATGAATGAGGCCATGAGAACTTTAAAGAAAAAGAAATCGCCCGGAAAATATGGGATAACAAATGAAATGCTGATTGGGTTGGGCCAAACAGCAACGAGGAAGTTACTTTCAGTTCTGAACCACAGCTGGAAAAGGGGAATTGCATGGAAAGATGCTGTACTTATACCAGTACCAAAGAAAGAAAAAGATAGAACAGATCCAAATGGCTACAGGCCCATCAGTCTACTGAGCTGTGTAGGTAAACTGATGGAGCGTATGATAAACACGAGACTGATGTGGCACCTGGAAGCAAAACACATACTAATTCCACAGCTAGCAGGATTCAGACAACATAAATCCACTGAGGACCAGATCACTCTCATAGCACATAAAAAAGAGGATGCTTACCAAGAGAAAAAGCATACAGTAGCGGTTTGGATGGATCTTGAGAAGGCATTTGACAAGGTCTGGAAAGAGGGACTTAAAGTCAAGCTACGAAGAAGTGAAGTATCTGGAAAAATGTACAGATGGATCAGCCACTACCTCGAAAACAGAACAGTCAGAGTTCAAGTACAAGGGCAGATGAGCAAAAAGGTGACACTGGAGCAAGGAGTACCTAAAGGGGGAGTACTGTCACCGACACTTTTTCTGGTGTATATAAACAACATCAAAGAGAATATACCAAGAAGAGCCCACAGCTCCCTGTTTGCAGACGATCTGGCTATGTGGACCTCTGAAAAAAGTCTCACCGTAGAAAACAATCGGATGCAGCTGGCCCTAACATCGTTGGAAGAGTGGGCGAAATCATGGCTGGACAAAATAAATGAAGAAAAAACATCATGTACAATATTCTCGCTTTCAAATAAACCACAGAACACCAAAATATGTCTTAATGGCAAATATCTGCGGCCAAACGACAACCCAAAGTACTTGGGCGTCACATTTGATCGGCGCATGACATGGAAAAGTCAGATCGAGAGAAACCGAATGAGAGCCAGACAATGAATAGCAGTCATAAGGAAACTTGCTGGCACAAGCTGGGAAGCAGACGAAAGTATTCTAAAGAAACTGTACACTGGAAGAGTGAGACCAGTTCTCGAGTATGGCATTGCGGCATGGGCAACATCAGCAAAGGCGAACTTTGATAAAATTTGCAAATTTCAAAACCAAGGCATGAGAGTTATAACAGGAGGTATGAAGTCAACGCCAATTGTAGAACTTGAAAAGATTACAAATCTGCAATCCATGACCGACAGAACAGACTGCAGATCCCAGCAGTAAGCAGAGAAACTATGAAGACTGACAGATCATCCAATGCATCAGAGACGAAGTAGATTTGGAAATTGGAAACTAAAGCGGAGAAACTTTGCAGAAATAGCCAAAGCAAAGCATAGACCGTATGAACACCATAACAACACTAAAGCCCATCCCTAATGTACGGAAGCCCACATGGAAGCAGCATATCATTCCGGAGGTGGTAGAAAATATTCCAGGTATTGGAAACAAGAACAGCCAGACTGAAAAAGAAAGAAGAGACATAACCCTGAGGTACATAGCGGAAAACTACCCAAGCATGGACTGGACCCATGCATACACCGACGGTTCTTTAACAAACACAACACAGAATGGAGGGGGAGGAGTATTCCTGGTCCTAACAAATGGTAGAAAAATAACACTGTCAGTGGCAACTGGAAAATTCTCTAGCAATTTCAGAGCGGAGGTAGAGGCACTGAAGGCTGCAGTAAAAGCAATGCTGACAGGCGAAAGCAATGAAAGCCAGATAGTCCTGTTTACAGATCTCCTGGCCGTTGTTACAGCCCTAAAAAGCCAGAAAAATACTGAACTTAATGATTTAAGAACAGTACTTTGTCAACTATGCTAGCAGTCCGCATCAAAAAGAGTAGTGGTTCAGTCGGTTCCATCCCACTGTAACATTGAAGGCAACGAGAACGCAGACAGACTGGCAAAAGAAGGTGCAAGACTACCACAACCAGATTCTAGTGTGACCTACGAAGAGTCCAAAAGGTTTATTAGGGCCAGATACATGGCCAAATGGGAAACAGAGCATACTGGCTACACAAAGAATGATGCCTATTACCAGTTGAACAGAAGAGAGCAGGTCGTGGTCTTCAGACTCCGCACAGGCCACAACAGACTGAGGTACCACGTATTCAATAAATTGAAGATAGGTGGCACTGACGAATGCACCTGTGGACCGGGATAATGACTGCTGAACATCTGCTGCAAAACTGCCCGACATACAAGGACCAGAGAAAGCCCATGTGTCCATCACCAGTGACAACACTAGACAAGCTCTATGGCAGTGTCGACAGCCTCAGGATGACCGCTGCTTTCTTCGAACAAATTCAAGTTGATGTCTTACAGCGTACGAAGAACAAGAAGAAGAAGAAGAAGAAGAAGAAGAAGAAGAAGAAGATAGCGGTGATTCAGTTTCTAACAGCTGATGGATGTCGACCAGTTGAAGTTCATCTCATAATGTAGGAAATGTATGGTGACAAAAGTGTGTCGAAGACAACAGTGAAGAACTGGACAGCGATTTTTAATGAAGGATGTGAGTTAACGAAAGATCTTCCGAGACCAGGTCAGACGCATATCGTTGCGTCAGATGATAACATCGCCAAAATTGATGCAGCAATTTGATTTGACCGTCGTCGGAACTTACGTTTGCTAGCAGAGGAATGTCGCTAGGGACAGTTCACATGGTGGTTAGCAAGAAACTGAAGTATCGTAAGGTGCGTTTACAATGGGTACCTCGGTTGCTAACTTACCACCACAAGGAAGAACGCATGGGATGATGTTTGAACTACTTGTTGCGATACGAAGTGGAGGGTGGTTCGTTTCTTTTGCGCATAGTAGCAAGTGAACACGCCTCGATCGACATTTTTCATTTGTTAGAAACCGAATCACCACTAGCTGATCAACTCTGGGCGGATTCCGTATTCGATCCTCCATGTTTTCAACGGTCTGCTGAGGAAACTATGAGTCGGAGGATAATGAAATTTTGCAAACGAAATGAAATATGCTGTGTACATCAGAAGTGACGTCATCATACGCATCTTAAGTTTGTTCACTTGGTGCAGTTAGGTCCAGTTTCATTTGAACACACTTCGTATATACACGGAGAAAAACAATGCCATATCTGATACATTTGGAATTGTAAAACGTACATTCGCCACCAAGGAGTTCAAACACTAAGGACCAACAACTGGTTACTACATTGAAACATGAACATTCAAATTCTGATAGCTCGTCTCTGAATAATTTATTTTCATTTATTGTTGATGGATCAGAACATGATGACCTAGTTTAGGACGAAATAAGGCCACCATGAAAGCCGTTTCCTGACACCAGACCACGTGCCTCAATTAGCTGATGAACCAGCCAACTATTCGATCAATTTAACTGACCAGCGGAGATCTCTTCTATCAGTTCAGGTGACACTGACGTGTCTATCAGACAATAACCATATGGCACGACGTCTATATTTTCACTAGGCAGGCTTAGCATTCTTGCCTTACGTTAACATGATCACTAGAAACGTTCACAACAAATTGTGTCCGTATTTAGGTTAAAGGTTATTAGTCTTGATGAGTTCATTTCCTGTCAGGTAGCCATAATTAGTTCTCATTTCGCACCAATCAGTGTCTGAGCAGTCCATGCTGTAGCGGTCAGCGACCCAAAGCAGACTACTAGCGTTAGGGCCTGCGACCTAGAGCAGACTGTTAGCGTCAGGGCCTGCGACCCAAAGCAGACTGCTAGCGTCAGGGCCTGCGACCCAAAGCAGGTTGCTTGTGTTAGAGCCTGCGACCCAAAGCAGATTGCTAGCGTCAAAGCCTGCGAACCAAAGCAGACTGCTAGCCTCAGGGCCTGCGACCCAAAGCAGGTTGCTTGTGTTAGAGCCTGCGACCCAAAGCAGACTGCTAGCGTCAGAGCCTGCGACCCAAAGCAGATTGCTAGCGTCAGAGCCTGCGACCCAAAGCAGACTGCTAGCGTCAGGGCCTGCGACCCAAAGCAGATTGCTTGTGGTAGGGCCTGCGACCCAAAGCAGGTTGCTTGTGTTAGGGCCTGCGACCCAAAGCAGATTGCTTGTGTTAGGGCCTGCGACCCAAAGCAGGTTGCTTGTGTTAGGGCCTGCGACCAAGAGCAGACTGCTAGCGTCAGGGCCTGCGACCCAAAGCAGATTGCTTGTGTTAGGGCCTGCGACCCAAAGCAGGTTGCTTGTGTTAGGGCCTGCGACCCAAAGCAGATTGCTTGTGTTAGGGCCTGCGACCCAAAGCAGGTTGCTTGTGTTAGGGCCTGCGACCAAGAGCAGACTGCTAGCGTCAGGGCCTGCGACCCAAAGCAGATTGCTTGTGTTAGGGCCTGCGACCCAAAGCAGGTTGCTTGTGTTAGGGCCTGCGACCAAGATCAGACTGCTAGCGCCAGGGCCTGCGACCCAAAGCAGACTGCTAGTGTTTCGGCCAGCGACTCAGAGTTGCCAAGATCCTTCTTCACCCTCACATGGTGATCCTGGATAATAGGGCAGATTGACTAAAGAAAAGAACTCGAAGAGGGAAGGCTAACCCGGTACCCCAAACTGGCATGCTGAAGTCGGATGTGTCTGACCAAAAGGTGCAAATCCAGCTTTAAACTCAGAGATAATGCATTCCGTTCTCTGGACTACCTCCTACTACTTGCAAAACCTTTTTCAGAACTTGGTTGCTTGAGTTTGAAAAGGCACAACGAAGAAGACGATTACACAAATCATTGACTCAATTTATCTTTTCCAGAAGGATAGAAGGAACAACATAGCTGGCTCCTAACAGGAAGCTTATACTAGAGCCAGCCAGTGCCATCTATTCGTGACGCTTTTTTTTTTAAGCATTCGACAAAAATTATGAAAAATGTTCACCAATCTTCAGTCCACTGTACTAGTATTTCACAAGAATAAGTCAGTAAGTAGGTCACAAACTGATATGGGACAGCCGCAAAATGTAATTGTTATTTTCTAAAAGTGTTATTAGGTGGCAGAAACATCCAGCTTTGTGATCATTGTGGGTAGCAGACGCTAGGTGACGCATGCACGTGCGCAGCTAAGATACAGCAATGCATACGTGCTCACAGTGTACAATCAAAGACCAGAGTGCTGCTTTGCGGTTTGTTTGTTTGAGAGAAGCACTTTCTGCAAAGAATATTCATAAGGAAATGCTTCTTGTTTACGTCGAGAAGTGTTTGTCTCTAAAACGGTGCATTACTTGGTCAATCATTTTCTTAAGAACGCTCAAACATTGCTGATGAAGCCTGACCAGGTCGTCATGTTCAGATTTCACCAGAAGCATGTGTGTGGTAGATGTGGGAGATGATTCGGGCTCACAAACGAGTATAGAATATAATAGGGTGTTTGCATGGCTTAGCCAGTAGCATGATCCATGATCCGACCTTGTCGAGGACGTTTCGTGAATGACAAAGGGATGGAATATGAAGTGCAAATGTTGTTGAGACAGCAGACCAAAGACTACTATGTTTTAGGTTTGGGTAAACTGATACAAGGATGGGATAAGTGTATTATTGTTGGTGAAAATTATATTGATAAATATTCTTCCTTATCTTCGTTGTTCGTTTTCAGACTCGGGCTACCAAGCTCTGAAAAGGGCTTTGCAAGTAGCAGGATGTTGTCTGGATAGCGGAATTCGTTGTGTCGTAGTTTACAGCATGGATATGACATTTGCACAGTTCGGTTCGACACATCCGACTTTAGCATGTCATTTTTGGGTCCCTCTTAGATCCCTTCTCCTTAGCTAGTCTGCTCTGATGCAGCCTGTTATCCAGGATCCCCACGTGAAGGTGTAGAAGGGTCTTGGCAGCGCTCGTTCAGTGGGCCTGACGCTAACAGTTAACTTTGTATCGCTGACCCCTGCAGCTCATGCACTACTCAGGTTCTTGATCCCATGTTGAGAAATAAGGTATCATAAAAACACAGTCAATGTTTTCCAAATTCATGTCTGATTTTTAGCCCCTGATAACCCGTTGTGACCTATTTACTGACTTGTTCCCGTTTAATGATTGGAAAGCTACAAGTAGTACATTTCCTTCCCACAAGGGACCAATTGGGTTAGTCATCTGCACGACCCACATATCTAGACTGTGTGCTTGTCCATCGTGTATTGAGAGCTCTCATGCCCACAGTTCCGACCTTCAATCGGCGGACACCAGTTACAAGTTGTTTGTGGAGGGCGATGCCCTCTGTTTTCCGACTCAAATATTTAGGTCACGCAACATAGAGATCCTTATCCTCTAGTCTATTATCCCCCTCAGTGGCAGTCGCATAATATAGCTGCTCTCTCCCTCCCTCCCCCTAGTCAGTTCATAACTACAATACTTAGTTCACATGTGTGGATGAACAGGAGTAGGGGGCTACTAGTCGGAGGAAACGGGTTCGAAACTCAGATCGTGTCTATGATGTTTCGATGGGATGAAATAAACATACTTAGCCTGTGAACTTCTTCTTCTTCGTTCGTTCTCAATCTCCCACTACCAAACCCTGAAAGGGCTTAAGTAGCAGAATGTAGTCCAGAGAACGGAATGCGTTGTGTCGTAGTTTACAGCTTGGCTGCGATATTTGCACCTTTCGGTCCAACACATCCGACTTCAGCAAACATTTATTGAATACCAGGTTAGCATTCCCTCTTCGATCCCTCTTTCTTAGCTAATCTGCCCTTCTGCAGCCTGTTATCCAGGATCACCGCGTGGAGGTGTATAAGGGTCTTGGCAGCTCTGGTTCGATGTCCCTGGTTCTGCTCTTTCAGGGTTTGGTAGTGGGAGATTGAGAACGAACGAAACCAAGCCAAGCCAACCTATTTATACCTGGCGCCCACTTTTATAACTTTCGTGAGGGTTATTCTCCTTACCGCCCACTAAAATCTCAATTGAAGAACATCCAATGAGAGAATATTTTTGATGTTTTTATTACATCTTCATCATCTACACAGAACGTCGTTCGCATCTCATTCTGACTCGATCTCTTGCCAAACTTTTAACCTGCTCCAGACTCATGTACACGCATTCCTTGACATCTCTGCGCCATCGCCTTCCTGGTCTCTCTTTGTCTCTCTTGTGCGGCACCATACCTTCTATAACCGTTCTGTCAAGATGTGGCCAAAGTATTTCCATTTTTTATTTTTGGTACAATGTATAATTTCAGATCAGGTCAGGTCATCCCGTAACTGGAGAGGTCGTTGGGGCACACATGAAGACATCCTCACAACACCACGCCACCCTTCTCTGTCAGCGGCCGCTGTCTGTGCCTCTTCTGGTCGGAGATTGGTCCATTCTGTTATGTTGTCCTCCCATCTCTTTTTGCGACGGCGTCTTCGTCGTCTGCCTTGAACCTTTCCGTGGAGGATTGTATTTGCAAGACCATTTGATCTCGATATGTGATGGAATTTATGAACAAGTTTTTCTCTATCCCAAACCCTTGTCCAATTCTTCTTTTTTCCGTTCATGGTATTCTGAGAACCTTTCTAGAACATTTCGACTCGAATGACTCGATTTCCTTACTTGAGGTTTAGGTAACTGTCCATGTTTCAGGTCTGTTCGCTTGCTGGTATTCTACCATAGTTTCCTCAGCCTGTGGAGCCTCTGCCTTACCATAATAATAATATGTTTGTAAAACAGAATGCCATGATTCTGCTACCTCAAAGCCAAAATAGCCAATAAGTGGAAGCTAGTGCCCAGGTTGAAAAGCACTGATTCAATGAAACCAGTATGGCTGTTGTTGTTGTTGTTGTTGTTGTTATTGTTTAATGCCTACGATGACTAGGTTTACTGTTATGTGCACCTTGAAAAGCGCGTTAAGTGGCGAGTTAAAGTACCGGTCCGTACATCACGAGCGTGCTGATGAAGGTGGGCCAGGGCGGTTCTCTAGGCTGTTGTGCTATACTTGACTTCATCTGCGTAACGCTCACTACTATGAGGATAACGTCGATCCACTTTTCGTAAGCCAGACTATCTTGAAAACTGAAAACGGTTTACATGCAATAGAAGTAAGGTCTTAGCTATTTTTTATAGCATATTCCGCTTGACCTTGGAGTAACGTGCTGGTCAAGTCTGAACATGGTAAATAATGAGGTTGCGAGTCCTCCTGGAAATGAAATGACTTTCTTGATTCATTGTTCACACTACCTTTGGCAGGAAAGCGGGACGGTTATTTCAAAATTTGTAGTGAGGATGTTTCGATTTAACCTTGATATATCTTCTCCAGGTCACTTGTACCGAAAACAGGCATGTTATGTCATTATAACGCTGAATCGATTGCCCAAAGGAAATATACGACTGAGAGACGGGTACTGAGCAAATATACATTATGAGAGATTTCATACTCACGGCCCTCAAGCTACCTATGGCCTTCAAGCTTCATGCGGCCCTCAAACTACCTACTGCCCTCATCTGGATAAACCAGCGCGTCCTAAACTGTTTAGACCAGCAGTTGCTGGGAGCTCTCATAACACGATAGACAAGCACACAGTCTAGATACGTGGGTCCTGCAGGGACCCGTACTTCATTTATTAGAAAATTCTGGTACTTGCGTCTCAATGAACCCAAACAAAAGAAATAAATATATATATTTAGCCCCCAGTTTGAGGTAGTCACGTGACAGAATAGTCCAATGTGTAACTGTTGAAGGTGTCAAGCATTCTGTGGGAGGGTGAGAGATTATGCTCCCGCTCAATTCCTGCCGTCTTAACAATGAATTCCTTCAATCTGTCAGGGTTGGTCCATGATAAGGAGAGTAGCATCCAGTTCATACAGCAGCATGACATTATATGTGCTGTCAGACGATGTAATAACAATCATGTTATCTAATCCTAGACATAAACCTAACCATAATCTTTACCCTAATCATAATCCTAACCCTAAACCTAACCTTAACCCTAACAATAACCCTAACCATTCCCCTGCTATAACTCTTTGCAAAACTGAATATAACCATCTTTCTACAATCCTATCTTTATCTAATACTGTACTGATCATTTAAAATTTAAAAAAAAATTGGCCTGTCCTCGTTTTAACCCAAAATTGAAAGTCTCGTTACCCACGATGGAAGCCCATGGAATTCTGTTTGGGGTCAATTAAGACGGAAGTCCAAACATCTGTTTTTCTTTCATCTTAAAATTGGAACAAAAATTGTCTTTAATGCATATACGATATTCGGAACATTGAAGACAACAAATCACGGACAGTAGAGCAAAGATTTCAATCTGAAATTTCCACCAAATTCCTGGACCTATGGATATACGGATGGCTCAACATAAGACGCCATAGAAAAAGAAGGCAGGGGTGTCGTCATTAAACAAAAATATGAAGTTTACTCAAAAGCAATTGCTAGTGGGAGCTAGTATAAAAACTGCAATGCTGAAGCTATAGCAACGAAGCAGGCTGCTGAAACCTCATAAACTACAAGAAAAACAAGTGTTTGTTTTCACAGAAGTTCTTTCGGTGTAAGCAGCCCACAAGATCCAGCACATACATCCATTCGGTCTAACAGAATCACTCGACCGATTTGTCTGGGTTCTTTAAAAGAGGTACAATTCAGTGAATATCAGCCCATAAGATCCAGCACAGACATCCATTCGGTCTAACAGAATCACTCGACCGATTTGTCTGGGTTCTATTAAAGAGGTACAATTCAGTGAATATCAGCCCATAAGATCCAGCACAGACATCCATTCGTTCTAACAGAATCACTCGACCGATTTGTCTGGGTTCTATTAAAGAGGTACAATTCAGTGAATATCAGCCCATAAGATCCAGCACAGACATCCATTCGGTCTAACAGAATCACTTGAACGATTTGTCCAGTTCTACAAAAGAGGTACAATTCAGTGAATATCAGCCCACTGCAACATCCCAAGCAGCATCGAAGCAGACAAACTTGCCAAAGAGAAAGATGTGCTGCAACAAAGTGATACACCAACAACACAAGACTAGACAAAAGCAGTTATCAAGGTCACTTACAGATCAAATTGGAAAAGAGACCACCGTGGTCATACATAAAATGGCACCTGTTACCAACTCTCCAAACGAAATGTTTGTTTGGATATTTTCCAGACTACGCACAGGACATAACAGACTGGGATGTCATCTTTATAATAAATATACATTTGTACCTATATGGCAGCTACCATGACATCGAAATGAAACAGATTTATACTACAATTCTAACAACTATATATTCGAAGCGTTTTCAAATGAAACCGGACCAAACTGCAACAAGTGAACATATGTATGATGCGCATGATGACGTCACTTCTTGTGTAAACAGCATATACCAAAGGTCAATTTTGCAGAATTTCATTATCCTCCGACTCATAGTTTCCTCGGCAGACCGTTGAAAACATAGCGGGTGTGGTACGGAATTCGTCCAGGGTTGATCGGCGAGCTGTGATTCGGTTTCTAACAGCTGAAGGATCTCGGCCAGTTGACATTCATCGCAGAGTGCAGACAGTATATGGTGACTAACGTGTGTTGAAGACAACAGTGAAGAGCTGGACAACAATGTTTAAAGAAAGCTGTGAGTTAACGCAACAATATGCCCCTGACCTGGTCTCGGAAGATCTTTCGTTAACTCACATCCTTCTTTAAACATCGTTGTTCAGTTCTTCGCTGTTGTCTTCGACACACTTTTGTCACCATACACTGCCTGCATTCTGCAATGAGTGTCAACTGGTCGACATCCTTCAGCTGTTAGAACCCGAGTCACCTCTAGCTGATCCATTCTGGGCGGATTCCGTATTCGATCCGCCATGTTTTCAACGGTCTGCCGAGGAAACTATGTGTCGGAAGACAAGGACAATTTTTAACGAAGACGGTTGGTATATGCTGTTTACACCAGAAGGGACGTCATCATGCGCATCGCACGTCTGTTCACTTGTTGCAGTTTGGTCTGGTTTAACTTGAACACGCCTCGAAATTCACTGTTTTGTTCGTCCACCTGTTTACTTTTCTAATCACTCTTGCTAACATACTGACACTATTTACGATATAACAAAAACGCAGACTGGTTTGGTACATTAATGGTAAACACATTTCTATTGAATTCTCCACACTCTCCTTTTCATTGATCTAGCACGCAAATATATAGCTCAAGCGATATCCTTAAAATGTATACCCCCTGCCTACTCTAACTATCGAGACACGTGATGAAAATGCACGTATGCTGCTCTTCTACAAAACCCAGAATTCTATCCCGTTGTCAGTACCCTTAGCTACCTCTATATGCTCTTGTTGCTTCTAACTTTCATTTGCCTATTCTAATTATTTAGCTTTTCAGCTCACAGTTCGTCTACTTAATGGTGAATCAATAAGTGGGACTATGTAGATCTTCAAAGATCCTGCAGGATTTCTGTAGGGTACTACGAAAGGGAATAGTCACAACTGGCACTCTCTCCTATGCGTTGAGTTAATAATGTGTCTGCTCTTGTCCGTGGATATCTAACCACTTCGTCACCTCAATGAAAGAATGTTTAAATTATTAACTTGCTACTACTAATTTGAATCCCCGTGTGTCCCTTCCGGTGTGACGGGGGCCGCCCTCCCCCCCCCCCCCTCTCTCTCTCTCTTCTCTCACTTCTCAATTAATAATTCTTTTCCTTAGAACTTGCCTGGCTTCAGTCATTTTAAGCCTTATCTGTACTCCTCTTGTCCTGATAGACTGACCGCTCGCATTTCCTTCTCGATGAATAATTAATTTTCTCAGCAGAAGTTACTTGGATTTTTTGGTATCTCTCTATGTCCCTACTGATGAGACTGGGCCTCTCTCTCTCTCTCTCACTTCTCAATGAGTAATTAATGTTTTCATAACGTCCTTTGGTTCATCTGTATCTTTGTATGTCTCTGCTGATGAACTGGACCTCTCTTTCTCTCTCTCTCTCTCTCTCTCTCTCTCTCTCTCACTTCTCAATGAGTAATTAATGTTTTCATAACGTCCTTTGGTTTATCTGTATCTTTGTATGTCTCTGCTGATGAAACTGGACCTCTCTTTCTCTCCCTTTCTCTCTCTCTCTTTCTCTCACTTCACAATGCGTAATTAATATTTTCAGAACTTCCATTCGTTCATCTGCATCTCTGTATATCTCTACTGATGAAACTGGACCTCTCTTTCTCTCCCTCCCTCTCTCTCTCTCTCTCTCTCTCTCACTTCCCAATGCGTAATTAATATTTTCAGAACTTCCATTCGTTCATCTGCATCTCTGTATGTCTCTACTGATGAAACTGGACCTCTCTTTCTCTCCCTCCCTCTCTCTCTCTCTCTCTCTCACTTCCCAATGAGTAATTAATATTTTCAGAACTTCCATTCGTTCATCTGTATCTCTGTATGTCCCTCCCGATGAACTCAACTCACTCAATGAAAATCTCTGGACTTCTGCTCTCGTTTTAAATGGACACGCTTTCTTTTTCCGACTAATCACCGTTAAGTCGTCTCACCACACGTTCAAGGCAACTGATCTGATGCTGGAGATTATCCTTCGCTCCAGTCGCTATCTTGATGATCGCCCCGACTAGCTCAGAGGTTCCGATCTGGGTATTCCATTACCTCTAGTGTCTGAGTTCGTTCTCCGCTCGCCCACCGGATTATTACGTGTTTCACTGGTTGTCTTCTGCCTTGATCAGCAGAGGATGAAATCGTCGCTTAAGGAATTTTTACGTTCTTAGATCTTAGTCGATCTGTACTTCTGCAGATACAGATGCTCCTGTGCACGTCTTCGTCCTGGCATTAGCTGGATTTACTGCTTAGTGGGCTAGGCTCGAGTAGCGTATTACTCCGCTGTGTTGTGAAATGTGCCTCAGAGTGTGGTTAACCGATGTGTGAGTCCATCTTAATAGACCCAAACACAAAAGTAAGGTACAACCGCAGCCTGTTAGGCACTATCTATGCTGCCCTTAACAAGCCACCTGGCCACGGCCGGTGTTATGCCATGTCACACAGTTAGTTGCAAATTACGACATGCTCTCTGTGGGACAGTAGTGCTATTCTTGACCTTGTCGTACACAAAGACCCCGGCACACATTTAGGCCCTTTGGCATTCCCACCTCAAAGCACCAAGCTTTAATGATATGATAACCGCATAGATTCCCAAACCTATGTACCTTGGTGGCGGTTTTGAAACCTCTGGGTCCCTAAATTTGCGGATCGGATATCTGTTGGTGGGTCAAAGATCTTTTACAGGAAGACCTGTTGTAGTCCAGGCTATCATACATTAGTGAAAGAAGTAGCACATGACAGTTACCAATGTCCTTCATGAAAAACTGTATGGGAGTGTACCGAGCTTCGAGCTGACCTTTGTCTTTGTTAAAGTCATTGAAGTTCAAGTCTGAATACGAGCGAAAATGAAATCCACGTTTAGTAAATGATGTGCTCTTAATACCATTTAGTGACAGCAGTTATTTTCGCGTGTTTTTTTGTTTTTTTTTGTGTGTGTGTGGTTACGACTGTTTAGAAAATGGTGTATATATTTCTCTGACAACCCTTCCGGCCCTGCAAGCGATGGCCCATCTGCCGGCACTGGTTTGCAGACCACCATTTTATAAAGCATTGGGATAAACAGTATGTGCTTATCATTTTGGAAACAAAGCATGTCACATAAGTTTGTCTAAGCCTGTCACATAGTGTGTCTAAGTCTGTCACACAAGCGTGTCTAAGCCTGTTACATAAGCGGGTCTAAATCTGTCACACAGATGTGTCTAAGCCTGCCTGTCACATAATTGTATCTAAGCCTGTCACATAAAAGTATCAATGCAACAATGCTTCCAGATTAATTTTTTAAATTAAAGGTTTGCCTTTTCAGGATTCTACTGGCAGAGACAGTCCCTTTACACACCAGACCGTAGTCCTTTGAACGATATCAGGACGCATTGGACATTGCATGGATGTGTGTGTTTGTAATGTTCCACTATGTCAGTTTTACAGTACAGTAGTTCTGCCAATCCTTGATGTACGCGGAGATGTGGTCATACCGAAAATACGCACCGACATACCCAGTCAAACTGGACACGAAGTGAATTCAAACCCGGTATGATGGAATTGTAAACCAAATCATCAAACGATTTACACCACTATATCACGTTCTCCGCCCCTGCCAGATTCAGCTGGCAGAGATGTTTATATATATACATTTATTGCTCCAGCAATAGCTAAACGACCTTTTTGTAGAGCATTAGTAACATTGTACAAACTATTAATACATATTTTCTTATTATCCACTTGCGTCGCGCGATTTACAAATAAATAAATGTCCACTTTTCTTGCTTTTCTATTAGATTATTCCATATTACTGTTATTATTATGATTGTTACCACTTATTTAAATAAGGATACGCGGTGAACACAACTTGACATATATTTTATATAAATGTGATCGTCTGTGAGACGAACAAAAGCATGTAATGGATGCGAGCCGCTATCCAGGCAAAAACTGTAGATAAATAAGCAAATTCCCTCCACCTTCCCTCAGGCCTAGTAAGCCATCGGAACTAAAATCGAAATAATAGCGTACAACAGATAGTCCTCGGTTACCCGGTTGAAGACATACGCCTGTCTGTTTGAATAGCAGGATTCTAAGTTTTTTAAGTTGTTGTTGAATGACCACAATGAGTAAGTTTAATCTTTTGTGCGCCCTAAAAAGGAAGTTTAAACAAAGTATGTTTTGCCTGACCAGATATTAGCCTCATCGTTCTTCTGTGTCTACAACACGTGGTGCTCCCAAGCAGTCACCCATCTATGTACCAGCCACGCCCGACGTTGCTTGACTTCGGTGATCGGACGAGAACCGGTATTTTCAACGTGGTATGGCACGACTAGGATGGGCCGAACACCTCGTCCGTATGTCAGACGAGCGGCCCCCAAAGAAGCTTCTCTACGGCGAGCTGAGAGAGGGATGGCGCGAGAGAGGGCGCCCAAAGAAACGTTTTAAAGACGGTCTGAAGGACTCACTAAACAGTTGCCAGATAGACATCGACACCTGGGAATGTTTTGCGCAAAACAGATCTGACTGGAGAAGTGCAGTCAAATCGGGTGTAGCTGCCGGGGAAGACGACCGTGTTGTGAAAGCCCATAGCAGACGCGAGACGCGGAAATCTCGAGCAGCGGGAACACCATCCCCTTCTACAAATCTCGTGTGCCCGATATGTAGCAGATGTTTTCGTGCTCGCATTGGCCTGTTCAGCCACACCCAACAGGGAAATCTGTGACAAGGATGATGTCGGCGGTCCTCATCGACAACGATGGACAGCTATTATTATGGCTGTAGACAGTTTTTTTTTAAGTACATGTACTGGTTTTTAAAAATCTTTTTTTATTTTACGTGTTTGCCTCATTAGTTTATACTGGCGGAGGCGCGCCTATTCCACCATAGACAGTAGTCAATTTGGGGCAATAACCCAGTGCTTGGATGTATGTGTGCATCTGTATGTACCTATGCTAGGTTTGTGCGCTCTTAGAATCCAAACCAACAAAAGTGCAATGGAAGGGCTCACCCTGAGGGCGCGTGTGAAAGTTGTGTAAGAGTGTGATTGTGAGTCAAATATGAAACAGAGTGAGGTGAGAAGAGAGATAAGGGGCAGAGTTCTCAGAATTACAAGTAATGTTCGCTGACTCTTAACTCACTTAACTGAACCTAACTTAAGGTTTTTAAACCGGTTTTATAAGACTCTGCAGAGTACGTGTACTGCCAGTTTCTTTTACTTCACTTGATTTTAAAAAAACTCTGCGCATCCAAATTATTCTTGATTGTATTTCTTTACCCTACCTCCTTTATTTCTTTGGGTAAAGAATTCCAAGCATTCACCACTCTCTGACTAAACGATAGTTCCTAGTATCTAATCTGGACCTTTCTTTAATTTATTTGTAGCTGTGCCCTCTTCTCGAATTCTTCTTTATTATACACAAACACACACACACACACACACACACACACGCACGCATGCACGCCCACACACACACATACACACACATACATATATACACACACATATATATATATATATACATACACATATATACACACATACACATATATATACACACATACACATATATACACACACATACACATATATATATATATATATATATATATATATATATATATATACATTCACACATACACATATATATGTATGTGTAGTATACACATGGGTCCTGATATCGTCCAAAGGACCACGGTCTATAGTGTAAAGGTACTATCTCTGCCAGTAGAATCCAGAAAGGCAAACCGTGTATGTGTATCATATATATATACATATATACATACACGCATATATATATTTACATATATACACACACACACATATATATACATATATAAACACACACATATGTATATAAACATATATATATACACATACATACATATACACATACATATAAACACATACACAAATACATATAAACACACATACACACACATATACACATACATATATACACATACACACACATATATACATATATATATATATATATATATATATATATATATATATATATTTATATATAATCAGAGCAAGGAGCATAAAACTTCAGCAAATACTTGCCAAGTTATCAAATGATGACTTGCTCGGAAACTTTTGAATCTTTGAGGCTTTTAGTTTCTACGGGATGAGTGTAGCCAACACAATGCCCCAATGTGTTTAGTCGCTTCTTGCGACATTCCTAGCAGGTTGCATCATTACTATTCTGTGCTCCCTTTTCATCGTCTGGACTGAGGAACGAGTAGCTATGAACAATTGTCAATTCTGAACTGAAGAATTATTTGACCGAAAATACGAAAGCAACACCGGAACGATGACCGGCCTTGAACTTTGCGGGTTATGACCTATGACCTTTCCTGAAAGGCACGCGATGGAACAATTTTCCTGGCTTCCCCCTCAATTATTTGGAAGCCGTCTTCTTAAATTGTGTTTCTACCTGCCTGGGGAACATAATCTGACCAGGTCTGGCTATCATCTGCTGTAGTCAGGGCTTTCGCGTCCAACTGTCTTAACATTTTCCGACCTCCTGAGTCAGCAATTTGTTTCTGTAACCGTAGTAAACTAAGGTCTCACAACTGGTGTTTTGTGAAGGTCTGCGTGTGTTCTGTAAAATACCGCATGTAGATTTTATTGGTCTGAGCTACTTCAGTTGAATTATTAAGTCTTGACTACGCTTATTTTGTAGTGGGATACATCTCTTCGTATTTCCCACAACGAACTGATGAAAATGAATCTGGGTATTTCTGGATGTAGTGATATGAGAAGGCATCTGAATAGGCTTACCATTTTGAGGTTGACAGTGCCGTTACCCACCTGGATAGACAGGCTGCTGTAAAACACACGCTGATTTAGGAGAACCGCGTTGAAATCAGGTCGCGGGGGAGGAGGGGGGAGGGGTGGGGGGTTATAGGGGAGCGGAAAGGGGAGAATGAGTTCTTTGTCAGTCTATTTCACGTGACATTGGCGTTAGACGAGGTGTTGGTCAGTATGTTTCACTTTGAGCCTGACGTAAGCTAAGGTCTTGGTCAGTATGTTTCACTTCGAGCCTGACGTAAGATAAGGTCTTGGTCAGTATGTTTCACTTCGAGCCTGACGTAAGATAAGGTCTTGGTCAGTATGTTTCACTTTGAGTCTGACGTAAGATACGGTCTTTGTCAGTATGTTTCACTTTGAGCCTGACGTAAGATAAGGTCTTGGTCGGTATATGTCCAATTCGATGGTAATACATCACCATACGTACATCAAATATTGCATATGATACAAAAAACGTCGGTTGATTTGGCTGGGTGACAATATGAGACATAAAAGTCTTCTACAGAAGATACTAGAGGGAAAGATTCAAGGGAAGAGAGAACCAGGGCGTCCATGATTACATTTTACATCACAAGCATGCAGGGACATTAAAGTACGAACCTATGCTGAAATGAAGAGAGCTGCAGAGGATAGGGTCAAATGGAGAGATTTACTCAAACAACCTTACAACCAGAATATAGGGTCAAATGGAGAGAAATACTCAGACAACCTTACAACCAGAAGATAGGGTCAAATGGAGATATATACTCAGACAACCTTACAACCAGAGGATAGGGTCAAATGGAGAGACATACTCAGACAACCTTACAACCAGAAGATAGGGTCAAATGGAGAGACATACTCAGACAACCTTACAACCAAAAGATAGGGTCAAATGGAGAGATATACTCAGACAACCTTACAACCAGAGGATAGGGTCAAATGTAGAGATATACTCAGACAACCTTACAACCAGAGGATACTGTCAAATGGAGAGATATACTCAGACAACCTTACAACCAGAGGATAGGGTCAAATGGAGAGATATACTCAGACAACCTTACAACCAGAGGATAGGGTCAAATGGAGAGACATACTCAGACAACCTTACAACCAGAGGATACTGTCAAATGGAGAGATATACTCAGACAACCTTACAACCAAAAGATAGGGTCAAATGGAGAGATATACTGAGACAACCTTACAACCAGAGGATACTGTCAAATGGAGAGATATACTCAGACAACCTTACAACCAGAGGATAGGGTCAAATGGAGAGATATACTCAGACAACCTTACAACCAGAGGATAGGGTCAAATGGAGAGATATACTCAGACAACCTTACAACCAGTCTCCGGACTGAGCAAGCAAATGATGATGATATCACCTTAATTTAATATTCAACGTGGTGTCCTGGCTCCAACACTGTTGGGAATCATCTTTGCTACTGCAGCACGCATTTGGTAATGTAATAGAATGGATTTGCCTTTACATTAGATCAAATGGCCGTCTGCTTAATCTTGAAAGACTCAAAGCTAAAACCAAGATCAGGGAAGTTACTGTCAGGGACCTCTTATTTGCAGATGACGCTGCAATTGTCACACACAGTCTACATGAACTCCAGAGATTGATAGATCACTTCTCCCAGGCGTGCAAAGATGTCGGCCTCACAATGACCTGAATAAAATAAATGTGCTTCGACAATACGTAGGTACCACCCCAAACCATCACTATCGATAACTATGAACTGGCAACTGTGGACCAGTTCACTTACCTGGGGTCTCTAATCAATGACAAGCCATGGTCTACAATGCCTGTGTCGTCGGTTCGCTTCTATATGGCAGCGAAACGTGGACAACATATGTCAAACAGGAGCATAGGCTCAACACCTTTCGCATACATACCATGAGATTCATCCTTGGCATCTCATAGAGAACATGGTGACAAATGAGGACGTGCATTCTCGCAACCGTCTGCCAAGTATGTACACCCTCCATCGACGACGACGACTGCAGTGGTTTGGTCATGTTCGTCGCATGGAAGACGGCCACATTGCCAAAGTTATTCTCTATGTGCAGCTGACGTGTGGTGATAGTGCGGCTGGCGTATGGTGATAGTGCAGCTGGCGTGTGGTGATAGTGCGGCTGGCGTGCGGTGATAGTGCGGCTGGCGTGTGGTGATAGTGCGGCTGGCGTGTGGTGATAGTGCGGCTGGCGTGTGGTTAAAGTGCGGCTGGCGTGTGGTGATAGTGCGGCTGGCGTGTGGTGATAGTGCAGCTGGCGTGTGGTGATAGTGTGGCTGGCGTGTGGTTATAGTGCGGCTGGCGTGTGGTGATAGTGCGGCTGGCGTGTGGTGATAGTGCGGCTGGCGTGTGGTGATAGTGTGGCTGGCGTGTGGTGATAGTGCGGCTGGCGTGTGGTGATAGTGCGGCTGGCGTGTGGTGATAGTGCGGCTGGCGTGTGGTGATAGTGCAGCTGGCGTGTGGTGATAGTGCAGCTGGCGTGTGGTGATAGTGTGGCTGGCGTGTGGTGATAGTGCGGCTGGCGTGTGGTGATAGTGCGGCTGACGTGTAGTGATAGTGCAGCTGCCTGACCACAGGTGCCGTTCAAAGACGCATGTAAGTGGTATATGAAGGATCTGGGTATGGATCTGACATGGCTGCAGATTCAAATGGAGATGTAACCTCAAGAGCCACCCCAGCCTGGGTGAAAATAAATTCCTGCAATGCAAGGAAGTAAAGAGAACACCGGAAGGGAAAGGAAGGCCAACAACTCAGTAGAGAGTTGCTACTCCAAGATCCCATAAACCTGTAGTCAGACATGACTAAAAATGGGCTACTTTAGTCAGACATGAATGAAAAGAGGCTACTATAATCAGACATGACTGAAATGGGGCTACTATTGTCAGACATAACTGAAATGGGGCTACTATAGTGAGACACGACTGAAAAAGGGGCTAGTACTGTCAGGCATGACTGAAATGGGGCTACAATAGTCAGACATGACTGAGAAGGGGCTACTATAGTCAGAGATGACTGAAAAAGGGCTACTATAATCAGACCTGACTGAAATGTGGCTACTTTAGTCAGACATGACTGAAAAGGGGCTGCTATAGTGAGACACGACTGAAAAAGGGGCTAGTACTGTCAGACATGACTGAAATGGGGCTACTGTAGTCAGCCATGACTGAGGAGGGCCAACTGTAGTCAGCCATGACTGAGAAGGGGCTACTACTAGATGTGTCATGAGACCCTGCAGTCCAATATTGTTGTTGTTGTCATTGTTGTTGTTGTTATTTTTATTGTTGTTGTGAATGACCACCATGAGTAGGTTTACCCTTTTGTGCGCCTTGAAAAGGTCCTTTAACTGTGGGTTGCAGCAGCTTTCATGACATCCCGAGCGTCCTGATGAAGGTGGATTGGGGTCCTCCAAGTGGTTGTGATATGCTTAGCTTCATCTGCGTGTCGCTCCATACTACGAGGATAACGTTGATCCCCCATCTCGTTAGCCAGACTGCCAAGAAGAACAGTTTTTTTTCCATGTCAACCAACGTGGAAGTCACGGTGGGGGGTCTTGGCCAGTATGTTCTGCCTGACCCTGACTAACATGTCTGATCAGTATGTTCTGCCAGACCCTGACTAACATGTCTGATCAGTATGTTCTGCCTGACCCTGACTAACATGTCTGATCAGTATGTTCTGCCTGACCCTGACTAACATGTCTGATCAGTATGTTCTGCCTGACCCTGACTAACATGCCTGATCAGTATGTTCTGCCTGACCAGACGTTCTAACTAATTCGATGATGGCATATCCAAACTTCATTTATTCAATGATGTCATATCCACACCTCATTTATTCAATGATGTCATATCCACATCTCATTTATTCAATGATGTCATATCCACACCTCCTTTATTCAATGATGTTATATCCATTCTGTTTTCGCCTGAGATTCTAAATAGAGTTACCGAACTTCTGTGTAAGAATTATAAAGCGACATAACCATCCCTCTAGTATTACCGGGGACGGAAAGCGGAGATAAGAAAAGTAACACTGTTACATTCCTGGCACATCGTAAGCAGCAACTTAGTAGGGTTGTGTATGGGGCTATCTACACCATCTTGCAGAATCTTTAAACCACCAAAACGGCAATATTTATAGACTTGGATCAGGTCACCATTTTATGACTAAACGCGTATTTCTTGAAAACACATGTCTGATAGGAACTGAAACGGTGTTGATTTGTTAATGGTAGGAAGCTGTTTAAACAATGAAGAGGCCGACAGACTGTCAAGAGGAGGTGGAAAGCTGTCTCAACATGATATTAGCGATGTTTAAGTTATGAAAAGGTCAAAGGGTTTTCCAGGTAAGCAGAGCACATATGTCAGCAACTAAATGTTGCATATTACCAATTCATCAGAGGTGAGCAGGTGGTAATCTTTAACTGCACATGCTTAACAGAATGCGATAACGTCTGTTCAACAAACTAAGGATAGGAAATACCAATTAATGTGTCTGTGTCACTGGCAAAACGACTGCCTGATTTGCTAGATCATTGTGTCTCAACCGGTCTTCTGAGACATCAGAAATCAGTGGTCTGGAGGTCGCCGCTCAACCAGTTCTATGAGATATCCTTACGGGATATGCTAGGGATTTGTTCCTGCTACAAAAGTGTCAAACATACCAGGAGCAGAGAAGGCCCATATGGACATCAGCAACACAATTCCTGGACAAGTTCTATGGAGATACAAATTGTCAGAACAGACAGTTTATAAGCGCACTAGAGACCAATAACACACTAAGGTAAGGAAAACAATAGTCCAAAATTATTCGACGCCATTTGTAGTAAAGTGTTAGGAAATCTTTGTACTACACTAGCTGTCAAATCTCTATGTGGCGGCGTGACTAGTTCAATACCTCGCGTCAACTAATTGTAAGTCAGGTACCAATTTACAGCTTATCAAACTGGAGCGTGTTAAGACTTGGAGTCGAATATCCAACCACTCTGGAATTCAGAAATGATTGATTGATTGATTGGTTGATTGATTCGGGATCAAGATGCTGAGCAGCGCATGAGCTGCAGTGCTCAGCGACCCATAGCTGACTGCTAGCGTCAGGGCAGAGCAGCCAAGACCCTTCTATACCTCAACGCGGTGATCCTGTATAACAGGCTGTAACAGAGCAGACTGGCTAAGGAGAAGGGATCAAAGAGGGAATGCTAACCTGGTACTAAAAAAATGCTTGCTGAAGTCGGATGTGTTGGACCGAAAGGTGCAAATATCGCAATCAAGCTGTAAACTACGACACAACGCATTCCGTTCTCTGGACTACGTTCTGCTACTTAAGCTCTTTCAGGGTTTGGTAGCGGGAGATTGAGAACGAACGAAGAAGAAGAATATTGATTCATTGTCCTTTTTATACAATAGCAACTGTACATCCACCCCAACTGATTCATCTTTAAGAAGAATGTGTTCGCATACTTGCAGTGATGGTTTCAATAACAATGGTTTTTAGCATGAAGAGGTTGCCAGTGGTTTTTAACATGAAGAGGTTGCTAGTGGTTTTTAACATGAAGAGGTTGTCAGTGGTTTTTAGCATGAAGAGGCTGCCAGTGGTTTTTAACATGAAGAGGTTGCCAGTGGTTTTTAGCATGAAGAGGTTACTATCCTTATGCACAACCCTCTGTAGATCTCGTTTACGACATGCCTGAGTGGTTAATTTTATCTTATTTCTTTCTGTTAATTTTATCTTATTTCTTTCTGTTAATTTTATCTTATTTCTTTCTGTTAATTTTATCTTATTTCTTGCATCTCAGGTTTCACTCCAATTTAATAATACACTGAACGCCATGATTGAAAGTAGGGTGCCCCCTGTTCGTGGCCTTTGATCATGCACAGATGGAAGACATTGTAAGAGAATGCCCACAGGGCGTTGTACAGTCAAGTGTAGGACTGATCCCTAAGAGAGTGGCGCTATCGATGGCTGGGAGGAACTCACAGGTTATTTTTGCTTCTTCTTTCACTCAAGCTCTTTTCAATTGTTCACGATCGAGTGGTTCCAACCCTTTCTGTGAAGGTGAGAATTTCTCGAGTGGATGGTTTCAGTGTGGCATTCACGTGATGCCTCGTTTTGTTTGAGAAATGGGTGTCACGAGACACCCTGACGAGTTGTTCTGAGCGGGGTGTCTCAACTGGTGTTCTGAGACATCCTAACAGGACGTCCAAGAGTAGCGTGTCTCACCTGGTGTTCTGAGACATCCTAACAGGACGTCCAAGAATGGTGTGTCTCAATCTATGTTCTGAGACGTCCTGACAGGACGTCCAAGAGTGGTGTGTCTCAATCTATGTTCTGAGACATCCTGACAGGACGTCCAAGAGTGGTGTGTCTCAATCTATGTTCTGAGACATACTGACAGTACGTTCAAGAGTGGTGTGTCTCAATCTGTGTTCTGAGACATCCTGACAGGACGTGCAAAAGTAATGTGTCTCACCTGGTGTTCTAAGACATCCGAATAGGATATACTAGACCGTTGTGTAAGGGTCTCAACCGGGTCAACCGGTCTTCTGAGACATCAGAAATCGGTGTTCTGGAGGTCGCCCCCTCAATCAGTTCTCTGAGACATCCTTACAGGATGTGCTAGGGATTTGTTTCCTGTTTCCTCAGACGGAGTGCACTGTACTGTGTTTTGCCCCTTTCGACTGACCGCACCCGACATCAGCACGCATTTTAAAATGGGTCTGTTTACCATATGGGTACGACTGAAGCTATTTCCTGAATCCGTACATTAGTACGCTTAGACTACGCAACTTGCCGAATCGCTGACCAAATTAAAACAAAATGGAAGTAATTACAGAATTAAGCTCATATTTGTGGGTAAAGATTGAAGACCCGCGTATGTCATTACGCAGTTAAAAGATCATAGTTTATAACAGACAGTTTCCAAATGACAGTATCACTCAACGCACAAGGAAGGATCAGAGAAACATTTATCGGCTGAACACCAAACACATTCAACCTAACTAGCGAGGGCATGAGTTGCAGTGGGCAGTGACCCATAGCTGACTGCTAGCGTCAGAGCCAGCGAACCAGAGTTGCCAAGACCCTTCTACACCTCCACGTTGTGATCCTTGGTAACAGGATGCAGCAGGGCAGACTGGCTAAGGAGAAGGGATCGAAGAGGGAATGCTAACCCGGTACTCAAAAAATGCTTGCTGAAGTCGGATGTGTTGGACCGAAAGGTGCAAATATCGCAGTCAAGCTGTAAACTACGACACAACGCATTCCGTTCTTTGGACTACATTCTGCTACTTAATCACTTTCAGGGTTTGATAGCGGGAGATTGAGAACGAACAAAGCCAAGCCCAGCCAACCTAACTAGCACATGAACAGAATCCAACCACAACACCCTCGTAGGCGCCAGCTGTGTACACATCCACAAGAAACCATTGATCAGTATCTCTTTGAATGTTCGATGCTGAACTATGTTAGGAAGATGCTTCTTCTTCGGAGGCCATATAAATAGAAGACGTTGTATGGCAATAGACAACACTAACAAACACGTTCAGATACCTTTACATGGCATTAGACCAGACGTCGAGAGCCTCAAGGCTGCTGGTTCCGTAACAACAACAGTAATAATAACATCATCATCAGGTGCCCTGCCGGCTGTCGTTGGCGATCATGGACCTCCATCCGCTTCTATCACGTGTGTTGTTTATCAACTCTGTTGTTGACTGTCGCTAGTGTCATTCTTTCTGGCTGTCCAACATCTTCTCTCTCTCTGCCTTCAACTGTCTCTCTTTCCTGCTATATTTCCCATTGTCACAACCTGCTCCAACCCGTCTTTTCTCATAACATGCCGACAAAAAGATAACAAGAACATACCATATTGTTTTGAACTATACTTTTTAGTAGCTTTACTGATCAATATTGTCAATAAATTTGTAAGTTCTAGTAGTTCTTTTAAAAAAGATCAAGAACTTTTGAAATTGCGCGCTAATGCGATGTCAAAGAAAAGTTAAGTCATTTTTTACTTTCTTCAGCAAATTCCCGTTTCCCGCCATTTGTCTGTTGCGTCTGTTTATCGTCCTGTAGCCGACTGTTTATGTGTTTACAAATTGTGTTTGCTGTTTTTCTAGATTTTTGAATTTCCTGTTCTATGATCACGAATCAACATAAAGTTTTGTGTCAACCTGGGCAAGAGGCTAACGAAGACTCGTGAAATGTTTGAAGAAGTTAATGGGGATTAGTAATGGGGATTGGTAATGGGGCTTAGTAATGGAGATTAGTTATGGGGTTTAGTCATGGGGATTATTAATGGGGATTAGTAATTGGGATTAGTAATGAGGATTAGTACATGAGCAGTTAGGGTTGTTACAAATAGTTTAAACGTTTTATGGAAGGTCGGCAGTCAACGGATTACAGCTTTCGTTCGGACGACACACAAAACCATTTGACGACTCAGTCTGTCCAGTTTCATCGTCTGACAGTTTTGAAAATAACTGAAGAATTTAACATCTTCACAGGATCGTGTCATAGCATTCTAACATAAACATCTGTAAGAAAAATGCCTGGTGTACGGACAAGCAACTTTTGGATCCGCGGTCATGACAACGTGCCAGTCCACACATCAATGGCCGTTCCGGAATATTTGGAAAAAGCCAAGAAAAAGATGTTTCCGAGAAACTGAGATCCTGCTGAAAATGACTATGTTTTCACACTATTTAAGAAACTAAAGACAATTCGCATACGGATCTGCACATGACACCAGAAAATGCTTTATAGGACTCTTTCCAGAAATGGAATAGGATTTCTTCCAGAAGTGGATTAGGATTTGTTCCAGACGTGGAACAGTACTCTTACAACAGTGGAATAGGGCTTGTTCAGGAAGAGGAATAGGACTTCGTAAAGATATGAAACTGGGCTACTTTCAGAAGTAGAAGAGGGCTGTTTACATAAGGGGAATATGACTTCTTCTGGAAGAGGAATAGAGCTTCTTTCAGAAATGGAACAGGACTTCTTGTATAAGCGGGGTATGATTTATTCCGGAAATGGAACAGTTCTTCTTCTAGAAGAGGAATATAACTTTCTCCAGAAGTGGATTATGACTTTTTCTAGAAGTGGAATAGCACGTTTTCTAGAAGTGGAATATGACTTTTTCTAGAAGTGGAATATGACTTTTTCTAGAAGTGGAATATGACTTTTTCTAGAAGTGGAATATGACTTATTCTAGAAGTGGAATAGGACTTTTTCTAGAAGTGGAATAAGGACTTTTTCTAGAAGTGGAATAGGTCTTTTTCTAGAAGTGGAATAGGACTTTTTCTAGAAGTGGAATAGGACTTTTTCTAGAAGTGGAATAAGGACTTTTTCTAGAAGTGGAATAGCACTTCTTCTAGAAGTGGAATAGGACTTTTCTCCAGAAGTGGAATAGGACTTCTTCCGGAAGTGGAATAGGACTTTCTCCAGAAGTGCGAACACATTGGGATCGATGTATTTATGGAGATGTTGAACATTTTGATAAGCGGCCAGGGCTGACCATTCTAGTTAAGGAGACAAGGGCTGACCATTCTAATTAAGGAGACAAGGGTTGACCATTTTAGTTAAGGAGACAAGGACTGACCATTCTAGTTACTGTGACAAGGGGTGACCATTCTAGTTAAGGAGACACGGGCTAATCAGGTTCTAGTGAAGGTCACAAGGGCTGACCGTTCTAGTGAAGGAGACAAGGGCTGACCATTCTAGAGAAGGGGATAAGGGCTAATCAGGTTCTCGTGAAGGAGACAAGGGCTAATCAGGTTCTAGTGAAGGTGACAAGGGCTAACCGTTCTAGAGAAAGAGACAAGGGCTAATCAGGTTCTAGTGAATGTGACAAGGGCTAACCGTTCTAGTGAAGGAGACGAGGGCTAATAAGGTTCTAGTGAAGGTGACAAGGGCTAATCAGGTTCTAGTGAAGGACCTAAGGGCTAACATACAAACATGACATTTTCTTCTTTTCAGGACGAACGTGAAGAAGAGTACTGGAAATGTCGTGCTGTTACGTTGTATCATATTTTACAGCGAGGCTGCGCTATCTGCCCATTTTGGTCCGATACATCGAGCTTCAGCCAGTCTGCACGGGTGCAGGCTGTTTCCATGGCCACCGCTTGCTTCGCTGACTCTAACGCAAGCCCTGAGTCTTTAACTGCTATCAGCTCGTTCACTCTCCGTCGGCCTCCTGGTTTTTTAAATTTAACAACCAACCACGAAAAGGAGGTCAAAGTAGCGTAGACGGGTCAATTCTGATTGTTTTCAGTTTCAAATGGAGAAATAGTTATGTTTTCAGTCTCAAATGGAGAAATAGTTTTTGTTTTAGTCTCAAATAGAGAAATAGTTATGTTTTCAGTCTCAAATGGAGAAATAGTTATGTTTTCATTTTCATATGGAGAAATAGTTATGTTTTCAGTCTCAAGTAGAGAAATAGTTCTGTTGTTAGTCTCTAATTGAGAAATAGTTCTGATTAAGTTCAGTCTCAAATAGAGGAATAGTTCTTTTTTCATTCCCTAATCGAGAAATAGTTTTGTTTTCAGTCTCAAATGGAGAAATTGTTCTGTTTTCAGTCTCTAATCGAGAAATAGTTTTGTTTTCAGTCTCATATGGAGAAATAGTTCTGTTTTCAGTCTCAAATGGAGAAATAGTTCTGTTTTCAGTCTCAAATTGAAAAATAGTTCTGATTGTGTTCAGTCTCAAATGGAGAAATAGTTTTGTTTTCAGTCTATAATGGAGAAATAGTTCTGTTTTCAGTCTATAATGGAGAAATAGTTGTGATTGTGTTCAGTCTCAAATGAAGAAATTCAGACCATGCTTCAATTTACCTCTCAGAATTTCAGTGTGTTATTGCTGAACTTGTTGTTCGTGCAACTTTTCCAAGTTCCTCTAAACTCCCGCAGCGCATCCCAGGACGACTCGCGGCACATAAGTGTTTCATGGCATAACGGTTGAAAGGCGGTCAATTAAGGTCAGGTTACAGACCTACACAAACTTGCTGTAGAGTTCAAGATCATTTTTTTTCCTTCAAGTTTTTTTTCATTTTATTTTGTGAACCAGCAAAGCAGTGAAACTGTAATTCGAGTTAGTAAGTTGCGAAACCTGATCTAAATCTATTATAATTTATATTCTTAAAGCGTCCATTTTCGAGCAGTTTGCCCCTTCTCTACTGTTGCTGGTTGCAAGCCCAGTCAGGTCAAGGACAGCGCGCGCGGATACACATACACACACGCGCACGCAGACATCTAACACACACACCATACACAAACTATAGATAACTTACATCAATAATATGAGTTGCTGAAAAGAATAATAAACACACATGTCTGGTCTGCAGAGATGCATGTCTTTGAACACAAACAAGAAGCTTAATCAATTGTCAATAATCTGTAATCCTGATATTTATACTGTAATCCTGATCGCCGTACTGTAATTCTGAAATCCATTCTATAATCCTGATATTGATACTGTAAAACTAATATCCATAATGTAATACTGATAACATGCTGTAATCATGATATGCATACGGCATTCCTGATATTCATACTGTAATCCTTATACACATACTGTAATCCTGATATTCATACTAAAATCCTGATATTCAATCAACACGATCTTGCATCAGAATGCAGATAGTCAATATCTGAAAAAAATCTATTCCAATATTTAGCCCTTCATTACCACATTGGACCAAGATCTAAACTCAAGCCATCTCTAATGTCAATGATGGACGACCATAGTGTAGTTCAATAGTTGTAGGGCCACCATGACGTACGCTATCGTGTCTATCTATTGTAAGCCTTACGTACCACATGACAGGCTTGCATACCGTCTACCTGGGCCGATATTAATCCCTAGCAAACTATGCCGTATTTGAATGAAGCTTGAGGTCAAACTGCAGTTGTAATTGTTGTTGACGTATTAAAATGTCTTAATTATTTTTGGCCTTGTTAAATGTCTTAATTTGTTTTTGACGTTGTAAAATGTCTTAATTATTTTTGGCGTTGTAAAATGTCTTTTTTGTTTTTGACATTGTAAAATGCCTTAATTATTTTTGACGTTGTAAAATGTCTTCGTCGCCTATCAGCAATCACCGATGAATAGTCCATCTTCTACTCTTTTGTCTATGTCGTCTGTTTGTTTGTTTCCTTTCGCAAGTTCGGGTTCCCCAGTGATATGGAAAAGATTAGTTTTTTCCCTGTGTACGTCTGTCCTATTTACCCATTCCCCAAGGCGGTGTACGTTGCCCTATGTTTTTATTTAGCGCCTGTCGGCCCAGTGCATCCGACTTCGGCATCCTCACACTCTCCCTCTAGCAACGATTTGAGTGTTAGAAAACACAGAGAAGTTTCTATAACAATCGGTTGTATCTCTACCACTGGTCATTCCTCTGAAGAGGACGCAACGGCAAACTAGTAGATCGATTTACAATATGCACTTGGGTCAAACAGAAATGTCTCCTATTTCCAGGTATCATTTCTCCTTATGGACTGGTCGATGTGACAAACTGGTAGCAAACATGAATCTCTGCTATCTCCAGGTATCTTTTCTCATTATGGACTGGTCGATGTGGCAAACTAGGATCAAACAGGGATGTCTGCAATCTTCAGGTTTAACACATAAGCAGATGGGCGTACTTAGGACACCAAATAAACTGGGTACCAAAAATGAAAGACGTGTATTGTATGAATTTGATATTTCAAATATTTCAGCCTATGGACATATGTACGTGAATTCAATCAATTCTGGATAACAGAAAAGACGCAATATGTTCATACATTCTAAATTTTAGTGGCGCGATGTGTGACATTGTACAGAAGTTTAGTTTTCCGTTAAATCTGCAAGCTAACATGATCTTGTTGCGGGAAAAATTAGCACCTAGCTCCAACAAGCGGCGGAAATATATTAATTTCCCTCTGGATTTTTTCTACAATTATCGAAATTACAAAACTAAAAGTTAGCAAAACTGATATATAGGCGCCAACTGTATCCAAGGCTGGATTAATCATTAAGCAAAATAAGCACAATATAAAAATAGCCGCGAACAACAACAGCAAATGAAAATACAAGTTTTTTTTACAGAAAGTTCAAGATGTTTAGTAAGGGCTCACCATTGCTTGGCAGTCTTTTGGATACCAGCTGCAAGTATTCATACGCTGGATGTAACAAACCAAGGTCTAACAGCGATGTCTGCAACGCTAACAGACATACATTTGATACGTAACTAGAAGTTCGTCTTTTTGTAGACGGTGTGCATTGTAAACGATGTCTCTGGACTACATTCTGCTATTCTCAAAAACCCCGTTCAAGGCTTGGTAGCGGGAGATTGAGAACGTTCAGGGCTTGGTAGCGGGAGATTGAGAACGTTCAAGGCTTGGTAGCGGGAGATTGAGAACGTTCAAGGCTTGGTAGCGGGAGATTGAGAACGTTCAGGGCTTTGTAGCGGGAGATTGAGAACGTTCAGGGCTTGGTAGCGGGAGATTGAGAACGTTCAGGGCTTGGTAGCGGGAGATTGAGAATGAACAAAGGAGAAGTAGAAGAAGTAAACGATAGACAAGCTGATAGTTGAGCCAGGAAGAGCATGAATCAGTGTGGCATAAACAAAGTATGCGAGAACAACAACTAAGTACACACATGGTAATAAACATTAGTGGACAGAAAACAAGATCTGCCGACCAAATATGGCGACAGTTGTCGCTGGACACTAAATATAGAGTGTCCCACTACAAGTTAACCACTCAAGCAACAATTAAGTCTAACAATACAAGCCAGCCGAACGCGCAAATCGTTTTCTGTGTTGGTCAGTCCAGAAGTTCTGACTGACCTCAGATCACCTAAGAGATAAGCTGTCCCCTTCTCGTGTGCACGACGTCGTGCCACCACTTGAGATGCTCGCGCCTGATTGTGTAATGGGAATAGACGCGACCTAGATCCCGCTAGCGTTTGATGGAATCTTGTTTGTCCATCGCAATCGATGAGGACCCCTTTGTCAGCATTCACTGTTCGCATGAGTTCGAAGATCTCTAAATTAGCCAATCCGACCCATAAGTTGTCTGCTGCTAAATAAGCCAATCCGAGCCGGCAGTTGTCTGCTGCTAAATAAGCCAATCCAAGACCTCAGTTGCCTGCTGCATTTAGTACAAGGACATAGGAACATGAAATTAAAACAAATGTGACTTGCGCTTGATTTTACTTTAGTGAAGCAAAGTTGCGAGTGTCAGCTTCACGCTCTCGTTCTCAACTCCCCTGAATCAGTGGCAATATATAGTCAAGACGACTGAGGGCAGAAGAGGTGTAGGTTTCTCTTTGAGTTTTCTCCCAAAGCCGTTCATGCGATCAGGTATCCACAAGGCAGTGGGTGCAGAAATCCAACCACTGAGGTCAGAAGCTTCTACTCAATTGTATCACACATACATTATTCGGCATGCCCGCAACCCACAGGAGGCAGCGGAGGTAGTACAGCCGAATTGCGAGTATGATGATGTACACGAACCAAAAAACAAAATTAGAAACAGGTGTGTCTATGGAAGCGGGATAGACATTAACAATGTGTGACCCCAATTCATATCATAGAATCATTTTCTGAGAAATCGAGCCAGGAAGGCAAGCTGAACGTGTTATTGTGGGGGTCAAGAGACTGCCGGCTAATAAAAACTGACTTTGTGTTACGGGATTCTAATTACGGAACAGCTCTGGGTGATTGACAAATTCTGTATGACCTCTCTTGACGCGTGGTCATCTACTGTTTTAATGAACGCAGGAATGGCAAGATGTCGAAAACTCTTTTTGTCAGCGTGTTGTTGAACAATTTTGAGTGTCCCAAGAGGCAGTGAATGTGCTAACAGCATCCAGCGATTTATAGCTGACAAATTGCGTCCAGGTCAGTTATCTTTAACTGACTAATACCCTAGTACGTCACCAGTGACGGTCCTAGAAACAGACTGCAATCATGCAGTCTGGTTAAGACATTAGTTTGTACTTTTTCTTCTTCGATCAACGGCTACGATGCTGCTAGTCCGATGAGTTCACGAAGGAGACTGTGGTTCAGATCTTGGCCGGTTCACAGCTTTTCGAGCATGGTAGCTTCCCATGACCAGACTACCTCTCTTTGGTTTGCGTAGGGTGGGCAATCTTGCATGATTTCTTCAGTGTTTGTTTGGTGCTTCACAACCGCATGTATTCGTGTCTCTATGGAGGGGCACTTTGAGTCTGCAATGTCCCGTTCGGAGTCTGAAGATCCATGCATGCCTATATCTGCCAAGTTTGTCTATGCTGTCATTTTCTGGTTTGTATTCTTTGTGCTGGTTTCTCCTTTCCGTCGTCATGGATCGTTCGATGAGTGTCTTTGCTTCTTTATAATTCTGTGAATGGTAAGTCTATATGCCGGAACTTCCGACTTTTGCGAGCTCATCTGCCTTCTCGTTTCCAAGGATCCCACAGTTTAACGGAATTCACTAAACGCCTAAATCTGTTGTCTGAACATCTATCTCATAATATATTTTATTTCATGTAAGAGTATATGGATTGAGCAGCAAAGATGGAGCCGTAACTGGCTGCGGGTCTACATTGCTCTGCTGGTTTAGTTCATTATAGATGCCGCCAGACCACGCATTTGCCGGGAATTTACACTAGTCGACGACTTACACTTGTGTTCACGGAGACGTGTTGTGTTTTCTATTTTGACTGGCTAAATCGTTCGTTTTGTGTGTTTTCTTTCGTCCGATTATCATGGAATGGACATCGGCTATATGAATAGCACAAAGCTTAAACATGTGTCATATTTCACGGTCTAGTTCACCAGGCTGAACTTCACGTCATTGGCGCCCTTCGCCTTAACTGAAGACATGGCCAGCTTTGTTGTATCAAATTTAGACACAACTATAATGAACTGCCACCTGGAGAGATGGCCTCCGTCAGGTGTGTAGCGGCCCAAGACACAGCGTTGTTGCACAGCAGGGGCTGGTACGACAAACTGCACCAAATTGAGCCTCAATGACCTTCTAGATTATGGGACTGATGATGATGATGAAGAGTATATCTTGTCTGAGACTTGAGATGACTTGCAGTACGCACCTAGAGTCTGCTAGAACGACCGTTTTTCTTGTATTTGTCGTTTGGCTGATAAGATCGCCAAGAGATTCATGATCCAAGTGAAAAGGCAAACCGGTTGCAAATAGTGCCGTGCAAAATCAGATGTGCCCGTTCCATACGAAGAGTCAAAAAGCCTTATTAGAGCTAGATACATGACCAAATGGGAAACCGAACATACTGGCTACACCAAAAACGATGCCTATTACCAGTTGAACAGAAGAGAGCAGGTCGTGGTCTTCAGACTTCGCACTGGCCACAATAGACTCAGGTACCACCTATTCAACAAATTGAGGATAGGTGGCCCCGACGAATGCCCGTGTGGTACCGGGAAAATGATCGCTGAGCATTTACTGCAAAACTGCCCGACATACAAGGATCAGAGAGATCAGATGTGGCCATCCCCAGTGGCAACACTAGACAAGCTCTATGGCAGTGTCGATAGCCTCAGGATGACCGCTGCTTTTTCGAAAAAATAAAGGTTGATGTCTGACTGCGAACGAAGAAGAAGAAGAAAGAAGAAGAAGAAGAAAGAAGAAGAAGATGTGCCCGTTCTATTAGCGCAGATTTCGCAGCGTCACTGTAAATTCAGACACGTCTTCAGAAACGTCCTTTTAAAGGCAAACGGAGAAGAAGAAGAAGAAGAAGAAGAAGAAGAAGAAGAAGAAGAAGAAAACTGATACGAGGTTGTAGCTCATTTATCACCTGCAGTGTGGAGCGACGGTCATGTGGTACATACTGAGCAAGACCCCTTCTTTCGTTCTCGTTCTCTGGTCAACTAAGTTCGGATCGACACTGCAAGATAAGCTTACTGAAGAGCCTCGCATTGCACTACCACCAGGAAGATTTCGGTTATTTTTTCAAGCACTTGTCGGCATGTAAAAAGAGCCACTGTAACTCCTTACTATAGAAATTGGGTCAAGACGTCATACATCTCAACACGAGTTTTTTAGAACAGCAAGACAATAAAACAAAACTGTTCACAAGAAGACCAGCGTCGTTCGTATCAGATATAGTAATGATGAACAGTCCTGGTGTGAAACGACATGTCTGTCACACCGGATATTGTAGGTCATGCATTTCCGTGGTCGCAATATCCCACGGGAAGAAATCAAACACAGTAGAAAGTATCTGGTTCGTCTTAATATGTTGGGCACAGTTCGTGAGTCTGGTGTGAATCTTCTATCTAATCCTCGCTTCCGGTACACGATACTGTAGAGTTGGTCAAGCAGACATCGATCATCCGAACTGATGAATGTGACGAATCTTTAGTTTTGATTCAACACATAAATTTAGAACTTCTTCTTTTTCTTTGTTCAGGTTTTCTGACATGCACAATTTTCAGTTCTATGGTAAGATTGGCTTGGCTTCGTTCTTTCTCAATCTCCCACTACCAAACACTGAAAGGGCTTAAGTAGCATAATGTAGTCCAAAGAACTTAATGCATTGTGTGGTAGTTTACAGCTTGACTGCGATATTTGCACTTTTCGGTCCAACACATCCGACTTCAGCAAGCATTTTTTGAGTACCGGATTAGCATTCCCTCTTCAATCCCTTCTCCTTAGCCAGCCTGCCCTGCTGCAGCCTGTTATCCAGGATCACCACGTGGAGGTGTAGAAGGGTCTTTGCAGCTCTGGTTCGCTGGCCCTGACGATGGCAGTCAGATATCGTCGCTGACCACTGCAGCTCTTGCGCTGCTCAGCATGTCTATGGCAAGATTGAGTTTCTTCAGTTCTGCTTCAACTGCCCAGGTCTAGCATCCAAATTCTTCTATGGCCGGGCATTCTTGAAGTACGTGTTCAGAGTTCTAGACTCCTGTTCCTCATGGACATTCATTTGTGTGGGGAATTTTGAGCCGATATAGGTGGCCCAGTAACATGCAGTGGCCCGTTCTCCGGCGGGAGAAATTGCAGTTTGCTGGTGCCTTTGCAGCTGGTTGGTTAGGTCTGCACTGTTGCTCGCCTCCATTTATTTTTCCATTTTATTTCATATTGGCTGTGAACGAGAGTTTTAGCCACCTTATAGGGTACTTTATGAGTGTATTGTTCCATTTTTCCATCGGCTCTCCCGTTTCCCGTTATTCCACAATGAGAGGATAGCCACTGGAGTCTGATCTTTGAGAACATTTGTATGGCATTTAGCTGTTCTGATTTGATGTGTTGTGTCCTGATTTGTTGTGTTCGTTCTCCATTGTTGAAGTGATTTGCAATCTTTCTAGATCAATATCTTGTCATGTGTGTGAGCTTCGAATTTGATGACAGTTGTCAGTGTGACCAGAGCTATGTTCATGAACGCATTGTGTGTGACAGGGATGTAAATAGGGCCACTGGAACACTGAAGACGTGCAATAATAGACGGCTAACATTGGAGTTTGTTCCCTTTAGGGTAGAAGAGCAATCAACTTACATTATTGGACAGCTTTTTTTTTTTACTTTTTTTTCGTTCGCCTTATTTCTCTAATCCTATAGACGGTGTACGTTGCACTGTAGTTTTTATTTTGCGCCTATCAATCCACTGCATCCGACTTCAGCATTCATTTTATGTAAGAGTCTGCTTCCTCCTGCATTTGTTAAGGGTTTTCTTACCCGGGGTAACGGCCGGTGCTGTGATGGGGATCAAACCCAGCACCTTCGGATTTTGAGCCGTGTCACTTATCTACGAGCCTACGCCATCCCATAGGATACCTAGTCATTATAAATTTAGTTTAGAAGAAAACAAATGGAGGTCGACTTTATTGCACTTGGGCGCCTCCATTTGTGCACAAACGCTGTCATTGTTGAACGGCCGACATCGAAGCAGGACCTCCATAGCTTCGCAACGGCACCTAAATGTCCCCATGACTTCACCAGTACCTATTTAGAATTGGGTAAACTGGAACAATCGGCCATACAGTGAACAAAATTCACATAATGTTCGATCTGTCAAAACGAGCACGACAAGATTAGAACCTGAAACGGGATCAAGATGCTGAGCAGCGCACGAGCTGCAGCCGTCAGCCGAGATGCTGAGCAGTTCTTGAGCTGTAGCAGTCAGCGACCCAAAGCTGGGATCAAGATGCTGAGCAGTGCTTGAGATGCAGCAGTCAGCGACCCAATACGAGGATCCAGATGCTGAGCTGCAGCAGTCAGCTAAGATGCTGACCAGTGCATGAGCTGAAGCAGTAAGCGACCCAAAGCTAGAATCCAGATGCTGAGCAGTGCTTGAGCTGCAGCCGTCAGTGACCTAAAGCTGGGATTAAGATGATGATCAGTGCATTAACTGCAGCGGTCAGCCGGATGTGTCGGACCGGAAGGTGCAGATTTTGCAGTCAAACTGCAAACTACGACACAACGCATTTCGTTCTCCGAACTACATCCTGCTACTTACAAAGCTCTTTTCAGGGCTTGGTAGCGAGGGATGGAGAACATTCAGGGCTTGATAGCGAGAGATTGAGAACGTTCAAGGCTTGGTAGCGAAAGATTGAGAACGTTCAGGGCTTGGTAGGGAGGGATTGAGAACGTTCAGGGCTTAGTAGAGAGAGATTGAGAACGTTCAGGGCTTGGTAGCGAGGGATTGAGAACGTTAAGCGCTTGGTAGCGAGGGATTGAGAACGTTCAGGGCTTGGTAGAGAGGGATAGAGAACGTTCAGGGTTTGGTAGAGAGGGATAGAGAACGTTCAGGGCTTGGTAGAGAGGGATAGAGAACGTTCAGGGCTTGGTAGCGGGGGATTGAGAACGTTCAAGGCTTTGTAGCGGGGGATTGAGAACGTTTAGAGCTTTGTAGAGAGAGATTGAGAACGTTCAAGGCTTGGTAGCGTGGGATTTAGAACGTTCAGGGCTTGGTAGCGGGGGATTGAGAACGTTCATGGCTTGGTAGCGGGGAATTGAGAGCGTTCAAGGCTTTTTAGCGGAGGATTGAGAACGTTTAGGGCTTGGTAGAGAGAGATTGAGAACGAAGAATAAGATGCGGACTTTAGAGAAATGTGTAGGGCGTTCAAATCAAACCGGGACTTTCAGGTCTAGTTCTACCTGAATGGAATTACTTTCATTAATTAGGGGCACCTGTGTCCTATTACTGCTAGGTGGCCGACTTGCCCTTGGCCAGTCGCATGACACATAAATACAAATGACAGACAACACTGATAGTGCTTGCTCTGAACAGCCTGTTGTTATGAAGTTTCTTGTGGAAGATGTCATGAATCATGCAAACATTGACAGAAGACCGCAATCACAATACTATGATGGCACACAACCGCAGTAAGACATTTGAATGGGGTAAACGTTGAAAAGAACGCGGTACATCCATGAGGGATGATCTCGGTTTTGGTGGATCTGAACCCACCATAGTCATTGCTGTAAATATCCAGATTGTGGACGAAAGGTCACATATATTTTGAACTTATGACAACACTCCTCAGACTCAAATCACATTGACATTCTATCAGCTCTGTTTCTGATAAACTACCATCCTTCGTGAAAACTTTCCATGAAACAGTTAGAGAGTTTCTGATAAACTACAATCCTTGTGAAAACTTTCCTTCCTTAAAACAGTTAGAGAGTTTCTGATAAACTACAATCCTCGTGAAAACCTTTCATGAAACAGTTAGATAGTTATTTAGTGTTAAAGGTCATAATAGGAAGTAACAAGAAACGAGCAAGCAGCTCAACTTTTTTAAAGTCGTTAACCCGCCCTTCAAACTGTTCTCGCAAACTTGAAAGTATTCGAGCATGATTTCCAGTTTTGTAGGTGTTACAAGTTTGTTAATCTTTTCCAGCTTTTTTTGTCAAACATGGAAGAAGTTTTTTTGCTTCTTCTTGGTTAAGGTTATTCTCTGAGATTGCCAGTTTGGTGGCAAGTGCTTGAACTTCAGCTGTAGAAGGAGGTTGATGTTGGTTTATGTATCTTTGGGAGGATCTGGAGATTCAGCAGATAGATCGGGGCATGTCGATGCCGGTGAGTTTTTAAGAGTACGTTGTAGTGCTCCTTCCACCTCTTCGCTACCTCCTCGTACGACGAGTACATAGAGCCGTGTGACTTATTGATGAACTCTATACTTTTTCTGTCGTTCTGCTTGCCTCCAGTGCGGATGAGCCTAAAAGGTGGGTCTGAGGTCATGAGATTTAAAACAAGCTTTGACTGTCAGCGATTTCGTTTAGAAAGCGTTCCCTGTCTGCTCTGGCGCCGCGCGGAATTGGCATTTCAGCCGTCGTCGTTCGGCGTGGTCATTGCGACGCCTGGCTGAGTTCTTTTGGAGTATGATGTCATACGAGGAAGGGAGAGCTATTGCTGGCGCGTTGGTGTCCTTTGGCCGGCGATTAGTTTGGCGGTCGGCCATGTGACGTTTTCATTACTGCCTTGGGGTTATCAGGTAAGAGGTTTCCTCTGACCATCCTAGACGTTTTTCTCAACGACGGGTTAACTTTGAGAAGCTGAATATTGTACCTTGAGGTCAGCACAGTTTTTTTTTGGGGGGGGGGGGGGGGGGGGGGGGGGCAATGAAAACCATATTTGGTACCAGTCAAAGTTTGAGCGTCATCAGTAGTGGTACCCACACGTTTGTGTTTTGGTGTATTGTCAAAAGAAATACATTTTTTTAAAACTCAGAATAAATGTCGTTACATGCACTATGACATTTCATTAAACTGATTTGTATAAGCTCCTCTTTCACAATAAAACCGCCGAAACCATCTTCGCAAAGATGGCCAATTGAGAGGTGTCGATGATTTTGGGAGATTCATTAAGTTGGAGGGATAAATATAAACATATGTGCAAGTCATTTTTCAACTGTGAAGACTATCACTAGATATAACCTCAACTCGTCTAATCACTAGACATATCCTCAACTCGTCTCATCACTAAACATAACTTCCTCTCATCACTAAACATAACCTCGACTCATCGCTAGACATAACCTCGTCTCATCACTAAACATAACCTCGACTCATCGCTAGACATAACCTCGTCTCATTACTAGACATAACCTCATCTCATCACTAGACATAGCATCGTCTCATCGCTAAACATAACCTCGTTTTGTCCGTAAACATAATCTCGTCTCATCACTAAAGATAACCTCGTCTCATAACTAGACATAACCTCAACTCGTCCCATTACTAAACATAACCTAGTCTCATCACTAGACATAACCTCATCACATCACTAGACATAGCCTGATATCATCACTAGACATAACCTCGTCTTCACTAGACATAACCTCGTCTCATACCTAGACATAGCCTCATATCATCACTAGACATAGCCTCGTCTTCACTAGATATAACCTCGTCTCATCCCTAGACATAGCCTCATCTCATTACTAGACATAGCCTCATCTCATTAGTAGACATAACCTCGTCTAATCACTACACATAACTTCGTCTCATCACGAAACATAACCTCGTCTCATCACTGAAACTAACTTCAACACGTCTCATCACTAGACATAGCCTCGTCTCATCACTAGACATAACCTCATCTCATCACTGAAACTCACTTCAACTCGTCTCATCACTAGACATAACATCGTCTCATCACTGAAACTCACTTCAACTCGACTCATCACTAAACATAACCTCGTCTCATCCCTAAACATAACCTCGTCACATAACTAAACATAACCTCGTCTCATAACTAAACATAACCTCGTCTCATAACTAAACATAACCTCGTCTCACCACTAAACATAAATTCGTCTCATCACTAGACGTAACCTCGTCTCATAACTGAAAATAACTTCAACTCGACTCATCCCTAAACATAACCTCGTCTCATCACTAAACATAACCTCGTCTTATCACTAGACATAACCTCGTCTCATCACTAGACATAACCTCGTCTCATTAATAAACATAACCTCGTCTCATCACTAGACATAGTATCCTCTCATCACTAAACATAACCTCGTCTCATCACTAGACATAACCTAAACTCGTCTCATTATTAAACATAACCTAGTCTAATCACTAGACATAACCTCATCACATCACTAGACATAGCATCGTCTAATCACTAGACATAACCTTGTCTCATTACTTGACATAGCCTCATATCATCACTAGACATAACCTCGTATCATCAGTAGACATAACCTCGTCTCATCACTACACATAACTTCGTCTCATAACGAAACATAACCTCATCTCTTCACTAGACATAACCTCGTCTCATCACTAAACATAACCTCGTCTCATCACTAAACATAACCTCGTCTCATCACTAAACAAAACCTCGTCTCATCACTAGACATAACCTCGTCTCATCACTGAACCTCACTTAAACTCGTCTCATCACTTGACATAACCTCCTCTCATTACTAAACATAACCTCGCCTCATAACTAAACATAACCTCGTCTCATCACTAAACAGAACCTCGTCTCATCACTAGACATTACCTCGTCTCATCACTGAAACTCACTTCAAATGGTCTCTTCACTAGACATAGCCTCGTCTCATCAGTAGACATAACCTCATCTCATCACTGAAACTCATTTTAACTCGTCTCATCACTAGACATAACCTCGTCTCATAACTGAAACTCACTTTAACTCGACTCATCACTAAACATAACCTCGTCTCATCCCTAAACATAACCTCGTCTCATAGCTAAACATAACCTCGTCTCATCACTAAACATAACCTCGTCTCATCACTGAAACTCATTTCAATTCGTCTCAACACTAGACATAACCTCGTCTCATCACTAGACATAACCTCGTCTCTTCACTGAAACTCACATTAACTAGTCTCATCACTAGACATAACCTCGTCTCATCAGTGAAACTCACTTGAAAACGTCTCATCACTAAACATAACCTCGTCTCATCACTAGACATAATTTCGTCTCATCATTAAACATAACCTCGTCTCATCACTAAACATAACCTCATCACATCACTAGACATAGTATCGTCTCATCACTAGACATAGCCTAGTCTCATCACTAGACATAACCTCATCTCGTAACTGAAACTCACTTCAACTCGACTCATCACTAAACATAACCTCGTCTCATCCCTAAACATAACCTCGTCTCATAGCTAAACATAACCTCGTCTCATCACTAAACATAAACTCGTCTCATCACTACACATAACCTCGTCTCATCACTGAAACTCACTTCAATTCGTCTCATCACGAGACATAACCTCGTCTCATCACTAGACATAACCTCGTCTCATCACTGAAACTCAATTCGTCTCATTACTAGACATAACCTCGTCTCATCACTGAAACTTTCTTGAACTCGTCTCATCACTAAAAACATAACCTCGTCTCATCACTAGACACAGTTTCGTCTCATCACTAAACATAACCTCGTCTCATCACTAAACATATCCTCATCTCATCACTAGACATAGCATCGTCTCATCACTAGACATAACCTCGTCTCATCACTACACATAACTTCGTCTCATTACGAAACATAACCTCATCTAATTACTAGACCTAACCTCTTCTCATCACTAAATAAACCTCGTCTCATCACTAAACATAACCTCATCTCATCACTAGACATAACCTCGTCTCATCACTGAACCTCACTTCAACTCGTCTCATCACTAGACATAACATCGTCTCATCACTGAAACTCACTTCAATTCGTCTCATCACTAGACATAACCTCGTCTCTTCACTAGACATAACCTTATCTCATTACTGAAACTCACTTCAACTCGTCTCATCACTAGACATAACCTCGTCTCTTCACTAGACATAACCTTATCTCATTACTGAAACTCACTTCAACTCGTCTCATCACTAGACATAACATCGTCTCATCACTGAAACTCACTTCAATTCGTCTCATCACTAGACATAACCTCGTCTCTTCACTAGACATAACCTTATCTCATTACTGAAACTCACTTCAACTCGTCTCATCACTAGACATAACCTCGTCTCATCACTGAAACTCACTTGAACTCGTCTCATCACTAAAAACATAACCTCGTCTCATCACTAGACATAATTTCGTCTCATCACTAAACATAACCTCGTCTCATCACTGAACATAACCTCATCACATCACTAGACATAGCATCGTCTAATCACTATACATAACCTCGTCTAAGCACTAGACAAAGCCTCCTCTCATTACTAAACATAACCTCGTCTCATAACTGAACATAACCTCGTCTCATCACTAAACATAACCTCGTCTCATCACTAGACATAACCTCGTCTCATCACTGAAACTCACTTCAACTCGTCTCATCACTAGACATAACCTTGTCTCTTTACTAGACATATCCTCGCCTCATTACTAAACATAACCTAGTCTCATCACTAGACATAACCTCATCTCATCATTAGACATAATTTCGTCTAATCACTAAACATAACCTAATCTCATCACTAAACAGAACCTCTTCACATCACTAGACATAACCTCGTCTCATCACTAGACATAACCTCGTCTTATCACTAATCTTAACCTAATCTCTTCACTAAACATAACCTCGTCTCATCACTAGACATAACCTTGTCTCATTACTAGACATAACCTCGTCTCATTACTAAACATAACCTAGTCTCATCACTAGTCATAACCTCATCTCATCACTAGACATAGCATCGTCTCATCACTAAAGATAACCTCATTTTGTCCCTAAACATAATCTCGTCTCATCACTAAAGATAACCTCGTCTCATAACTAGACATAACCTCAACTCGTCTCATTATTGAACATAACCTAGTCTCATCACTAGACAGAACCTCATCACATCACTAGACATAGCATCGTCTCATCACTAGACATAACCTCGTCTCATCACTTGACATAGCCTCATATCATCACTAGACATAACCTCGTCTCATCAGTAGACATAACCTCATCTCATCACTACACATAACTTGGTCTCATCACGAAACATAACCTCATCTCATCACTAGACATAACCTCGTCTCAGCACTAAACATAACCTCGTCTCATCACTAAATATAACCTCGTCTCATCACTAGACATAACCTAGTCTCATCACTGAACCTCACTTCAACTGGTCTCATCACTAGACATAACCTCCTCTCATCACTAGACATAACCTCGTCTCATCACTGAAACTCACTTCAACTCGTCTCATCACTAGACATAACCTCGTCTCATCACTAGACATAACCTTATATCATCACTGAAACTCACTTCAACTCGTCTCATCACTAGACATAACCTCGTCTCATAACTAAAACTCACTTCAACTCGGCTCATAATAAACATAACCTCGTCTCATCCCTAAACATAACCTCGTCTCATAGCTAAACATAACCTCGTCTCATCACTAAACATAACCTCGTCTCATCACTGAAACTCATTTCTATTCGTCTCAACACTAGACATAACCTCGTCTCATCACTAGACATAACCTCGTCTCTTCACTGAAACTCACATTAACTAGTCTCATCACTAGACATAACCTCGTCTCATCACTAGACATAATTTCGTCTCATCATTAAACATAACCTCGTCTCATCACTAAACATAACCTCATCACATCACTAGACATAGTATCGTCTCATCACTAGACATAGCCTAGTCTCATCACTAGACATAACCTCATCTCATAACTGAAACTCACTTCAACTCGACTCATCACTAAACATAACCTCGTCTCATCCCTAAACATAACCTCGTCTCATAGCTAAACATAACCTCGTCTCATCACTAAACATAACCTCGTCTCATCACTACACATAACCTCGTCTCATCACTGAAACTATCTTCAATTCGTCTCATCACGAGACATAACCTCGTCTCATCACTAGACATAACCTCGTCTCATCACTGAAACTCACTTCGTCTCATTACTAGACATAACCTCGTCTCATCACTGAAACTTTCTTGAACTCGTCTCATCACTAAAAACTTAACCTCGTCTCATCACTAGACACAGTTTCGTCTCATCACTAAACATAACCTCGTCTCATCACTAAACATAGCCTCATCTCATCACTAGACATAGCATCGTCTCATCACTAGACATAACCTCGTCTCATCACTACACATAACTTCGTCTCATTACGAAACATAACCTCATCTAATTACTAGACCTAACCTCTTCTCATCACTAAACATAACCTCGTCTCATCACTAAACATAACCTCATCTTATCACTAGACATAACCTCGACTCATCACTGAACCTCACTTCAACTCGTCTCATCACTAGAAATAACCTCGTCTCATCACTGAACCTCACTTCAACTGGTCTCATCACTAGACATAACATCGTCTCATCACTGAAACTCACTTCAATTCGTCTCATCACTAGACATAACCTCGTCTCTTCACTAGACATAACCTTATCTCATTACTGAAACTCACTTCAACTCGTCTCATCACTAAACATAACCTCGTCTCATCACTGAACATAACCTCATCACATCACTAGACATAGCATCGTCTAATCACTATACATAACCTCGTCTAAGCACTAGACAAAACCTCCTCTCATTACTAAACATAACCTCATCTCATAACTGAACATAACCTCGTCTCATCACTAAACATAACCTCGTCTCATCACTAGACATAACCTCGTCTCATCACTGAAACTCACTTCAACTCGTCTCATCACTAGACATAACCTTGTCTCTTTACTACACATATCCTCGCCTCATTACTAAACATAACCTAGTCTCATCACTAGACATAACCTCATCTCATCATTAGACATAATTTCGTCTAATCACTAAACATAACCTAATCTCATAACTAAACAGAACCTCTTCACATCACTAGACATAACCTCGTCTCATCACTAGACATAACCTCGTCTTATCACTAATCTTAACCTAATCTCTTCACTAAACATAACCTCGTCTCATCACTAGACATAACCTTGTCTCATTACTAGACATAACCTCGTCTCATTACTAAACATAACCTAGTCTCATCACTAGTCATAACCTCATCTCATCACTAGACATAGCATCGTCTCATCACTAAAGATAACCTCATTTTGTCCCTAAACATAATCTCGTCTCATCACTAAAGATAACCTCGTCTCATCACTAGACATAACCTCAACTCGTCTCATTATTGAACATAACCTAGTCTCATCACTAGACAGAACCTCATCACATCACTAGACATAGCATCGTCTCATCACTAGACATAACCTCGTCTCATCACTTGACATAGCCTCATATCATCACTAGACATAACCTCGTCTCATCAGTAGACATAACCTCATCTCATCACTACACATAACTTGGTCTCATCACGAAACATAACCTCATCTCATCACTAGACATAACCTCGTCTCAGCACTAAACATAACCTCGTCTCATCACTAAATATAACCTCGTCTCATCACTAGACATAACCTCGTCTCATCACTGAACCTCACTTCAACTGGTCTCATCACTAGACATAACCTCCTCTCATCACTAGACATAACCTCATATCATCACTGAAACTCACTTCAACTCGTCTCATCACTAGACATAACCTCGTCTCATAACTCAAACTCACTTCAACTCGGCTCATAATAAACATAACCTCGTCTCATCCCTAAACATAACCTCGTCTCATAGCTAAACATAACCTCGTCTCATCACTAAACATAACCTCGTCTCATATGTGAAACTCACTTCAATTCGTCTCATCACTACACATAACCTGGTCTCATCACTAGACATAATTTTGTCTCATCACTAAACATAACATCATCACATCACTAGACATAGCATTGTCTCATTACTAGACATAACCTCGTCTCATCACTGAAACTCACTTCAACTCGTCTTATCACTAGACATTACCTCTTCTCATCACTAATCATAACCTCGTCTCATCACTAAACATAACCTCGTCTCATCACTAGACATAACCTTGTCTCTTTACTAGACATATCCTCGTCTCATTACTAAACATAACCTAGTCTCATCACTAGACATAATCTAATCTCATCACTAGACATAGCATCGTCTCATCACTTGACATAGCCTCATATCATCACTAGACATAACCTCGTCTCATCACGAAACATAACCTCATCTCATCACTAGACATAACCTCGGCTCATCACTAAACATAACCTCGTCTCATCATTAGACATAACCTCGTCTCATCACTGAACCTCACTTCAACTCGTCTGATCACTACACATAACCTCGTCTCATCACTGAACCTCACTTCAACTCGTCTCATCAATAGACATAACCTCGTCTCATCCCTAAACATAACCTCGTCTCATAGCTAAACATAACCTCGTCTCATCAATAGACATAACCTTGTCTCATCACTAGACATAACCTCGTCTCATCACTGAAACTCACTTCAACTAGTCTCATCACTAGACATAGCCTCGTCTCATCACTGAAACTCACTTGAACTCGTCTCATCACTAAACATAACCTCGTCTCATCACTAGACATAATTTCGTCTCATCACTAAACATAACCTCGTCTCATCACTTAACATAACCTCATCACATCACTAGACATAGCTTTGTCTCATCACTAGACATAACCTCGTCTCATCACTAGACATAACCTCGTCTCATCACTGATACTCACTTCAACTTGTCTCATCACTAGACATAACCTGGTCTCTTCACTGAAACTCACTTCAACTGGTCTTATCACTAGACATTACCTCGTCTCATCACTAATCATGACCTCGTTTCATTAATAGACATAACCTCATCTCATCAGTAGACATAGCATCGTCTCATTACTGAACATAATCTCGTTTCGTCCCTAAACATAACCTCTTCTCATCACTAAAGATAACCTCGTCTCATCACTAGATATAACCTCAACTCGTCTCATTACTAAACATAACCTAGTTTCATCACTAGACATAACGTCGTCTCATGACTAGACATAACCTCGTCTCATCCCTAGACATAGCCTCATCTCATCACTAGACATAGCCTCATCTCATCAGTAGACATAACTTCGTCTCATCACGAAACATAAGCTCATCTAATTACTAGACCTAACCTCGTCTCATCACTAAACATAACCTCGTCTCATCACTAAACATAACCTCATCTTATCACTAGACATAACCTCGTCTCATCACTGAACCTCACTTCAACTCGTCTCATCACTAGACATAACCTCCTCTCATCACTGAACCTCACTTCAACTCGTCTCATAACTAGACATAACCTCATCTCATTACTAAACATAACCTCGTCTCATCACTAGACAAAACCTCGTCTCATCACTGAAACTAACTTCAATTCGTCTCATCACTAGACATAACCTCGTCTCATGACTAGACATGACCTCGTCTCATCACTGAAACTCACTTCAACTCGTCTCATCACTAGACATAACCTCGTCTCATCACTCAAACTCACTTCAACTCGTCTCATCACTAGACATAACCTCGTCACATCACAAGACATGACCTTGTCTCATCACTGAAACTCACTTCAACTCGTCTCATCACTAGACATATCCTCGTCTCATCACTAAACATATCCTCGTCTCATCACTACACATAACCTCGTCTCAACACTGAACCTCACTTCAACTCGTCTCATCACTAGACATAACCTCCTCTCATTACTAAACATAACCTAGTCTAAAACTAAACATAACCTCGTCTCATCACTAAACATAACCTCGTCTCATCACTAGACATAAACTCGTCTCATCACTGAAACTCACTTCAATTCGTCTCATCACTAGACATAACCTTGTCTCATCACTGAAACTCACTTCAACTCGTCTCATCACTAGACATAACCTCGTCTCATCACTAGACATGACCTCGTCTCATCACTGAAACTCACTTCAACTCGTCTCATCACTAGACATAACCTCGTCTCATCACTAGACATGACCTGGTCTCATCACTGAAACTCACTTCAACTCGTCTCATCACTAGACATAACCTCGTTTCATCACCAAACATAGCCTCATCTCATCACTAGACATAACCTCGTCTCATCACTAAACATAACCACGTCTCATCACTAGACATAACCTCGTCTCATCACTAAACATAACCACGTCTCATCACTAGACATAACCTCGTCTCATCACTAAACATAACCACGTCTCATCACTAGACATAATCTCGTCTCATCACTAAACATAATCTCCTCTCATCACTAGACATAACCTCGTCTCATCACTGAAACTCACTTCAACTCGTCTTATCACTAGACATAACCTCGTCTCATCATTAGACATAACCTCGCCTCATCACTAGACATAACCTCGTCTTATCACTAGACATAACCTCGCCTCATCACTAGACATAAACTCACCTCATCACTAGACATAACCTCGTCTCATCACTAGACATAACCTCGCCTCATCACTAGACATAACCTCGCTCCATCACTCAACAACACCTCAACTCGTCGCATCACTCTATTGGCGGAAAGCAGACTAGATGTAATTGTAGATAGTATGTCATATTTTATTTCGAAGTTGTCTAAAAAGCATATGATGTCTCTGGAAAAGCTTCTTTTACCATTTGGTGAGCTTGTTATGAGAGAAACAATAAAAGACCAATGTGGACTTTTAGCCTTATTATGAGAGGAACAATAAGACATGATCGTTTTCTCTTCCTTTTAGCCATTATGAGAGAAACAATAAACCACGATCGTGTTCTCTTCCTTTTAGCCATATTATGAGAGAAATAATGTGACACGATTGTGGGCTCTTTCTTTTAGCCTTGTTATGAGCAGAACAACGAGACACGATTGTGGCTGTCTGTTTCTGCGTTTTACTTTTTTGTAAAAATGAATTGCTGAAAACTTCAGTGGTTTTTCAATTGTCTTATTTTTTCTTTCCTTCTGCCATATTTGAAAGAAATCTTTGTCAGTTATTATGGAGTGATTAAAAACAAAATATCGTTCAAGATTGCATGTTGTGTTTTTTTTTACAGCTACACTTGTATAACACAACACACGGTACTTGTCGGTTTATTCACCTGAATTAACAAACAACAATTTAAATCTTAAACAGACAGAAGATTACCACTAGACACTTTTTGTAAAACAAACCGCCATGCGAACGCAAATCATAATAAGTCATGCGCATGCGCATCAAATGAATAATGAGATAGGAAGCAGATCTGGTATGTGTTTGTTCAAATTTAAAATGCTGGCATTTCTTTCTGCTTACATCGTGTCTTTTTTCGGTTATTCTTGGATTGACCAGCACTACCGATTTTGTTGTGTACAACCCATATCCACAAATTACACCTTCACATCAAACTGTCAGTTGGATTTAGGGCAGCAGTTTTATCAATTCGAGCTCAAAGCTCAATAATTTTTAATGAACAAAATATTTGGTTCGAAATACCGAAAAAACCGTCCGGTAGCTTGCAAAATCGTAGCTCGCGAGCGGCCGTTTAGAGATCGTAGATATAAAGTGTGGTGTATATGTCAGTAATGTCGAGTGTATTTGTATAGTGGGGAGTGTAGCGTGTTGTGTGCAAGTGTGTATCATGGAGTATGTATGTGTTTAATGTGGTGTGTGAACGTGTGGTGTGTGAATATGTGTTTTGTAGTGCGTGTAACGCGTGCATTATGTAACATGTGTGTATATGGGCAATTTGTATGTTTCTTTGCACGTTTATTTATCAACTTCTCAAGGCATCATCACTTGCAATTGATCACAACAAATGTAATTCCTCAAGCGTGCTACCATGACGCGAGCCTTTCCATTTGTCTAATTAATCATGCATGTGGACCTGATGACGATCAAATGGTGCCAGGGGTCGTCAAGTACACATGCTGGTCTTGACTACTAGCACTTCTGAGATGAGTTCTAATGACGACTACAGGTTTCTTCTACAAAACAGGCAACAATCTACCGTTCCCATGAGCACAATCTCATTAAAATCAAATATCAGAATTTTCTAAGGAGATCAGCTACATAGTTCAGACTATTGAATCACCTTACAGTTATTCTTTCAACTTAGAGGAGATTTATCAATTCACTGTTCAACCACAGCCTACTGTACGTCACATTCCACCGCGAACTAAATGACGGAACTTTCATGTTTCAACTATTGTCCGTTTCACAATGGTTGCCGTCAATTGTCATCTGATATCGCAATATCCTTTGCACAGATACACGTGAATTGTTGCACGTGGCCTTATCATTTCAATGTCCTAATGACTGTATAATTTACATTTTGTCAGATAGTGCCATTTTATTAAAGTGGCGAATTCTTTTGATCTTTGTTAGCAAAGTAATTTAAAGTAGGCCATAGTTCCTCCATACATTCTGTTTACAATGTCAGTTGTAGTCCTTACTGAAATACATAATAGCATTATACAGAGCTGTGAAGTGAAATGACAATTCATGTCTGAGCTCACAACGCCACGTTTGGTCAGATAGTGGAAATAACTCAGTTAGTAGCTACATTGAAATACAACAAAATTAAGTGGTCTGGTCTATGGTGTTCATTGACTGTCCAAAAACAGAATCAGATCAATGTATTGAAACTGCGAAAGTACGATGAAGCGGATTCACAAATTGGTTTTCGGTTGGGACTGGAGTAAGACAGGGGTGTGTACTATCACCACTATTGTTCAATGTATGACAAATCAACATCTGAAGCAAACCAGAAACTTCTTCTTCTTCTTCGTTCGTTCTCAGTCTCCCGCTTCCAAACCCTGAAAGGGCTTAAGTAGCAGAATGTAGTCCAGAGAACGGAATGCGTTGTGTCGTAGTTTATAGCTGGACTGCGATATTTGCACCTTTCTGTCCAACACATCCGACTTCAGCAAGCATTATTTTACTACTGGGTTAGCATTCTCTCTTCGATCCCTTCTCTTTAGCCAGTCTGACCTGCTGCAGTCTGTTATCCAGGATCACCGCGTAGAGGTGTAAAAGGGTCTTGGCAGCTTTGGTTCCCCGGCCCTGACACTAGCAGTTAGCTATGAGTCGCTCACCACTTCAGCTCATGCGCTGCTCAACATCTTGATCCCATAAGAACATCTGAATTCTCACAACAATTCCTGCGTTAGATATTCAACAAAGATTAACACAACATACACTGACAATAAAAAAATCAAAATAGAGAAGATTAAAAGAGTTTAGCTAAAATGCACAGAACTTAAACAGGTCAGAGACTTCAAGTACATGGTAGAGTGTTCACAAAAAATGGCAGAACGAACAGAGAGGTGAAATCAAGAACAAACATAGCAAATACGGTTTCTTATCAGATTTCAGCATTATTAAGACAGACACATCGCAGTGGAGACAAAGAGATAGTTGATTAATAATGTTTTGGTAGAAACGCCCTGTTAGTAGTGTCAGACATTGACTCTAACAATAAAAATCATAGTTTGTGAAATGGTATGTTTGAGAAAAGATGCCACAGTCATACGGCTGGACATAGTACGAAGTGAGGAGATCAGACATAAGGTAAGTGTAATATTCTGCGTGTATTACATGGAATGACAGAAAATAAAGTGATGTCAACGATTACAAAAATGTAACGAAATCTACAAGCTGTGCTCATCCGCAATACGAGACAAGAGATTAACAGGGCATGAGGGAGACCAAGAAAAGGATGGATAGACTATATTGGAGGAGATATAGAACGAAACCAGCATTGGCAATACATCTGACACATCAAAGAAAACTATACATCCACAAGACGCATAACGACACATCTGACACACCAAAGAAAACTATACATCTACAAGACGCATAAAGACACATCTGACAAACGAAAGAAAACTATACATCCCCAAGTCCCATAACAACACATCTGACACACCAAAAACAACTGTACGTTCACAAGATGCATAACAACACATCTGGCACACGAAAAAAACTGCACCTTCCCACGACGTCCAACAACACAATGGAAGTAGAAGCTTGTTTTGTTGTTGCCACTGAATGCCTACAATGAGTAGCTTTACTCTTTTTGTGCGCCCTGAAAAGGGCGTGTAGTTGTGGGCTATTGTAGCTTTCTTCACATCCCGTACGTTTTGATGAAGATGGACCTGGGTCCTCCAGGCGGTTGTGCTTTTCTTAGCTTCATCTGTGTGTCGCTCACTACTGCAGGGATCACGTCGATCCAACATCTCGTTAGCCAAGCTACCATTAAAACAGTCCGTTTCCAGGGAGAACTACTGGGAAGTCGAGGTAAGGGTCTTAGCCAGTATATTTTGCCTAACCTTGACTAACATGTCTGATTGGTATATTTTGTTTGACCAGACATTAGTGTTCATTCCCAAGAGTGAAGTAGAAGACGCCTTATGACCAGCATGCAGCAAGAGCACATCATTTGCAAGTTTCCGGTCCACGTGCAAGGGGCTGACCTCGACTTCGGAAGGTGTACACAGGGACAGCACAAGCGTCCCATCCAACGATAACAATAAATATGCGCATCTCGCGTCTTTGCGACGCCGCACGACAAGGTTGTAGGACAAGAAGTAAAAACAAAAGTAAGAAGCAGAGGCAGAAGTGGACGAAAACATTTCAGACTATGGCACTCATATTTCAGACTATGGCACTCATATTTCAGACTATGGCACTCATATTTCAGACTATGGCACTCATATTTCAGACTATGGCACTCATATTTCAGACTATGGCACTCATATTTCAGACTATGGCACTCATATTTCAGACTATGGCACTCATATTTCAGACTATGGCACTCATATTTCAGACTATGGCACTCATATTTCAGACTATGGCACTCATATTTCAGACTATGGCACTCATATTTCAGACTATGGCACTCATATTTCAGACTATGGCACTCATATTTCAGACTCGTAATGAGATCAATAAGCTGAGTAGTGCATGCGCTGCAGCAGTCAGCGACTTAAAGCTGACTGCTAGCGTCAGGGCAAGCGAACCAGAGCTTGCTGCTAGCGTCAGGGCCAGCCAACCAGAGCTGGCTGCTAGCGTCAGGGCCAGCCAACCAGAGCTGGCTGCTAGCGTCAGGGCCTTCGAACCAGAGCTGGTTGCTAGCGCCAGGGCCATCGAACCAGAGCTGGTTGCTAGCGTCAGGGCCAGCGAACCAGAGCTGGCTGATAGCGTCAGGGCCAGCAAACCAGAGCTGGCTGATAGCGTCAGGGTCAGTGAACCAAAATTCAGCGCTGGTTGCTAGCGTCAGGGCAGCGAATCAGAGCTGACTGATAGCGTCAGGGTCAGCGAACCAGAGCAACCAATACCCTTGTACACCTCCACGCTGTGATCCTCGATAACAGGCTGCAACAGAGCAGACTGGCTTAGGAGAAGGGATCGATGAAGAAGGTTAACCCGGTAGCAAAATGTCTGCTGGTCGGATATCAGACCGAAAGGTGCAAATATCGCAGTCAAGCTGTAAAATACGACACAACGCATTGCTACATCCTGCTACTTGCAAAGTCCTTCTCATGGCTTTGTTTCAGGAGATTGAAAAGGAACGAAGAATAATATAGGATTCAGCTTTCAGGCTAGTGGGTTCATATTTTAGATCATGTGTATCATATCCATATCCAGAGTATTAGATTCATATTTCTGAAACATTAAATGGTTCAAATCAGATTATATTTCATTAAGTAAACAATCGAAGCTTTCATGCCATTAATACTCCAGTAGAAATAATCGATTACACTTCAGTAATGCAATCCCTCAGAATATATAACTACTTATATACATAAAAGCTGTCTGTCGTTGAAAACCGCCGACATCATCCTTCAAATAGATTTCCCTGCTGGCTGTGGGTGCGAATGTGGCTGAACAGGCCAATGCGGGGACGAAAACATCTGCTACATAACGTGCACAGGAAGTCAGTAGAAGGTAATGGTATTCCTGCTGCTTGTGATTTCCACGTCTCGCGTCTGCTCTGGACTTTCACGCGGTGGTCCTCCCTGCTACCTACACCCGCTTTGACTGCGCTTCTCCACTCAGATCTGTTTTGCGCAAGACATTCCCAGGTGATGATATCTATCTGGAAACTTTTCAGTGAGTCCTTCAGGCCATTTTTAAAACGTGTCTTTGGGCGCCCTTTCTCGAGCCATCCCTCTCTCAGATCGCCGTAGAGTAGCTTCTTTAGGAGCCGTTCGTCTGCCATACCGACGAGGTGCCCGGCCCATCCTAGTTGTATCTTTTCTAGCAGTGCATGGACTTTGGCCATGTCAGCCCTCGAGAGAACCTCGATGTCAATGACACGATCTTGCCATTGGATGTGGAATATTCGTCTCAGGCAACCTGTGTGGAAGTGGTTCAACCTCCTTGCATGTCCAGAGTATACAGTCCAGCTTCCACAGGCCTAGGGTAAGGTGGAATGATGGTTGCACGGTAGACTTTGAGTTTAGTCTTGACGCTGATACCCCGACATTCCCACACCATCGAGCGCATTATAACAGTGGCTATGCTGGTCCTTATTATTTTGCCTGCCACCTCATCATTTATCTACGACAGTCAGTGTATGTCTACTGACTGTAGTCTTTGGTTTTGTGTACGGCATGCATGGTGCTGGTTGGTACATGACCTCAGTCTTCTTGACATTTATGGTCAGACCCACATTTTTTGTAAAAAACACACGTGGCGAACAAGAAAAAAAAAATACTAAAAATAAATGCAATTATTATCGATGTATGATGGCAGGGAAAATGTGTAGAAGCCGAAAATAAGGAATGCAATTCTCAACAAAAAGTCAAAGAAGAACACTACCTGTACACAACACACTTCTACTTTTACTTTCATCAAGTTCTGACTATGTCCAAAACAGATGGTCTAACACCTTCAGTTAACCAATCCACGCGTGCAATCCAGTTTAGCTGTAATAAATGTTTAAGCCATTGCCATAGGTGAAAGGTGAAGATTGGCCGTCATCTCCACGGGACTCCCCATATGGCTCCGCCTCTTTCCGCAGAACAGAATCCCCACCTGTCGAGAGCATCGCATAATGACGAATTCCGTAGCTCCAACGATGAACCCAGAGATCCCTCCATGGACTAAACCAGGGATCCATCCAGCGCTGAACCTAGAGATCCTCCAGCGATGAGCTCAGAAATCCCTCCACCCATGAACCTATGGATCCCCCAGCGATGAACCCAAGGATCCCCACAGCGATGATCCCAGTGATGTCCGGAAATATTTCCATTATAAACTCACCGCCGCAGCTATAATTCGAACCCCGACCATCTGAACATGAAGCACACGGCTTAATCACTTCTCCATAGAGACCCCTATTGACATACAATTGACCCAGGTAGATCAATAGCGAAATTTGTTCTACTCTTCTTTTTCGTTCGTTCTCAATCTCCCGATGCCAAGTCCTGAACGTTCTCAATCTACCGATGCCAAGTCCTGAACGTTCTCAATCTCCTGATGCCAAGCACTGAAAAGTATCAGAATTTTGTCCAGAGATCAGAATGCACTGTGTCGTAGTTTACAGCTTGATTATGATATTTGCACCTTTCAGTCCGAAACATCCGACTTGAGCAGGCCTTTCTGAGTACCGGGTTGGCCTTCCTTCTTTGATCTCTTCGCCATAGCCAGTCTGCCCTATAGTAGCCTATTATCCAGGATCATCGCATGGAGGTGTAGAAGGGTCTTGTCAGCTCTGGTTCGCTGACCATGACGCTAGCAGTCAGCTGTAGGTCGCTGACCACTGCAGCTCATGCCCTACTTAGCCTATTGATCCCATTAATAGCATTATTTATATTTATAAAAATCTTCACGGTTCTGCTACGTTCTTTGCTCTAGAGCAAAGATCGGAATGGAGTTGAGGAAGCGTACCAAAAAGTTTAACACACTCGAGTCGGTAAATGTCAGAAGATCAAATTGTGAGATAATTGAAGTTGTTGATGTAGTTGTTATTGAATGTGCATAATGATTAAGCTTACTCTTTTGGGCGCCCTGAAAACTTCGTTAAGTGCAGGCTTGCAGTAGCTTTTCTCACATCCCAAGCGTTAGTCATGTTAGTCAAGGTCAGGCAAAACATACTGCTCAGACATATGTTACTCTAGGTCAGGCACAACATACTGATCAGACATGTTAGTCAAGGTCAGGCACAACTTGCTGATCAGACATGTTAGTCAAGGTCAGGCACAACATACTGATCAGACATGTTAGTCAAGGCCAGGGACAACATACTGCTCAGACATGTTAGTCAAGGTTATAGAACATGTACTGACCAAGACCCTCACCTAGTCTTTCTCGCATTCCTTCCTGGAAACTGGCTGTTTTCATGACAGCCTGACTAATAAGGTGAAGAATCAATGTGATCATCGTAGTAGATGAAGCCTAGTATAGCACAACAGTCTGGAGGATTCCACTCCACATTCATCAGCACGCTCGGGATGTGAGGAAAGTTACGACGACCAGCCACTTAATGTCCTTTTTAGGGCGCGCAAAAGAGTAATTTTACTAATTGTATGCATTCAACATCAACATCAACAACAACAACAACAACAACAACAACAACAACAACAACAACAGATACAACAACAACAACAACAACGACATTTGTGAACGTGGCAGTTTTCTTTCCCCCCTATTAATGGATCCCGGGGTGCACTCTAAAATTGTCATTTTCCGTCGACCCAATATTTTGATTCTCTTCACGAAATGTCAAACCTCAGAAGGCAAGAAAGCGAACGAATGACATCAATTATTAGTATCATCACTACATCCCCCATTTCTTCTTCTCTGAGCGATGCACTTTGGTTAATGCATAATCGTTTCTTTATGCCGAACTGAATATGCCACATGCGATGATCTTCTCCATTGTCTCGCTCTACAATAAGATTAATGTGTTTCGATTCAGGAACTTCCGATGTATCAAAGGAAGATTCTTCATTGGACAGTAAGTGACATGTAAAATAGTTCAAATAGCTTTGGGATGGGGAACCCAGAAGCGTGAACAATGTGCTATTTACAAATTCGTAATTCCGCATTTTGACTTTTGAATTAATTCTTTGGTAAATACTTCCTCTGAGTTTGCGGTCTACCACCTCCATTCCTGTTGTACATCCGGCGTGTGTTTAAAAGGCTGCAATCATGATTTAGGCATGACGGCCGCCCATTGGGAATCCAGTAATCCACCATGTTAGTCTTTTGAATTTGCCATAATCGGAATCTGTGACACGAGTCTTACAGTTTGGGCCCTCCTTAACCATTACTGACTCTGGCGACTCTTCTTACGGTGTTTCCTGCCTCAGGGTGAAGTCATAGGATGTTTTCAACATTTGTATCAAGTTATGGGATGCTCCCAACATCAGGATAAAGTTATGGGATGCTCCCAACATCAGGATAAAGTTACGGGATGTTTCCAACATCAGTATGAAGTTATGGGAGGTTCCCAACATCAGGATAAAGTTATGGGATGTTCCCAACATCAGTATCAAGTTATGGGATGTTCCCAACATCAGGATCAAGTTATGGGATGTTCCCAACATCAGAATAAAGTTATGGGATGTTCCCAACATCAGTGTCAAGTTATGGGATGTTCCCAACATCAGTGTCAAGTTATAGGATGTTCCCAACATCAGTGTCAAGATATGGGATGTTCCCAATATCAGGATCAAGTTATGGGATGCTCCCACCACCAGGATGAAGTTAATAGTTTTTGCCAACATCAGGATCAAATTATGGGATGTTCCCTACATCATGATCAAGTTATGGGGTGTTCCCTACATCAGGATGAAGTTATGGGTTTTTGCCAACATCAAGTTATGGGATATTCCCAAATATCAGGGTGAAGTTATGGGTTTTTGCCAATATCAGAATCAAGTTATGGGATGCTCCTAACATCAGACTCAAATAGTTGTCTGTTACCAACATCAGGATCAAATAGTTGTATGTTACTAACATAAGATCAAATAGTTGTATGTTACCAACATCAAGATCAAGTAGTTGTATGTTACAAACATCAAGATCAAATAGTTGTATGTTTCCAACATCAGGATCAAGTAGTTGTATGTTATAAACATCAAGATCAAATAGTTTTATGTTTCCAACATCAAGATCAAACAGTTGTATCTTACCAACATCAAGATCAAATAGTTGTATGTTTCCAACATCAAGATGAAGTAATTGTATGTTACCAACATCAAAATCAAATAGTTGTATGTTACCAGCATCAAGATCAAATAGTTGTATGTTTCCAACATCAAGATCAAGTAATTGTATGTTACCAACATCAAAATCAAATAGTTGTATGTTACCAACATCAAGATCAAATAGTTGTATGTTACCAACATCAAGACCAAATAGTTATATGTTGCCAACATCAAGATCAAATAGTTGTATGTTTCCAAGATCAAGTAATTGTATGTTACCAACATGAAAATCAAATAGTTGTATGTTACCAACATCAAGATCAAATAGTTGTATGTTACCAACATCAAGATCAAGTAGTTGTATGTAACCAACATCAAGATCAAATAGTTGTATGTTACCAACATCAAGATCAAATAGTTGTATATTACCAACATCAAGATCAAATAGTTGTATGCTACCAACATCAAGATCAAATAGTTGTATGTTACCAACATCAAGATCAAATAGTTGTATATTACCAACATCAAGATCAAATTGTTGTATATTACCAACATCAAGATCAAATAGTTGTATATTACCAACATCAGGATCAAGTAATGAGATATTATAAAATGTCAGGAAATTATTAGCCAGTTATTCACACGCAAATTATAGAATGTAAGAAATCTTTGATTAGTTTTTTCCTTTACCAATTCTTTGGTTCGCGGCGTACGACGCATGACTAAACACTGGGACACGGTGAGAACAACATTGCACAGTACCTATTAATAGGTCTAACATATCCCCGGTCAACACTTTGACAGACATCTTCTTCAGACAGAATAACCTGTTTGATTCACTGTCTATTACCTTATTGAGTTTACCAAGTAGCTTCGCATTGCACTACAGCCAGGAGGACGCAGGTTCACCTTTACGAGTGTGTCTCGGGATCTAAGAAGAGCAACTGTATCCAGCTGTCAAGGAAACATGGTCGAATTATCGTCCAAAGTTCAGCACGAATTGCTTCGAACAGAAAGGACACCCTGGTCCCAGACCTTTCTCACCTGTGCTGAACATCTTGCGGAACCAGTATCAGTTTAGACTGCAGCTTATCGGTGATAAACATTTCTGACAGTTCTCTCTAGCTCAATAGAAGCTCATGTCTCTTCCTTCATCTCAAATAGATGTGTGCAAGTTCCTTAGGCTCCAGGCAGTAGGTCGTCTGGCTGATCGGATTCAGGAGAAGATGATAAGGGTGATGCCCAACTCGTCCTCTCCTATGCTCATTCTCTCCTATGGCCGTCATCTCCTATTGCCGTCCTCTCCTATGGCCGTCCACTCATATGCCCGTCCTCTCCTATGCCAGTCCTCTCCTATTGCCGTCCTCTCAAATGCCTGTCCTCTCCTATGCCTCACAAGTCCTCTCCTATGCTCCACCCGTCCTCTCCAATGCTCCTCCTCTCCTATGCTCCACTTGACCTCTCCTACGCGGCTGTCGTCCTCTCCTTTGCTCCACCTGTCTTCTCCTATGCTCCACCTGTCTTCTCCTTTGCCCCACTCGTCCTCACCTATTTCCCACTCGTCCTCTTCTATTCCCCACTCGCCCATTCCCCACTCATCCTCACCTATTTCCCACTCGTCCTCTTCTATTCCCCACTCGTCCTCTTCTATTTCCCACTCGTCCTCTCCTATGCCCCTCTCGTCCTCACCTATTCCCTACTCGTCCTCACCTATTCCTCACTCGTCCTCACCTATGCCCATCCTCCCCTATTCCCGACTCGTCCTCTCCTATTCCCCACTCGTCCTCACCTATTCCCCACTCGTCCTCTCCTATTCCCCACTCGTCCTCACCTATTCCCCACTCGTCCTCTCCTATTCCCCACTCGTCCTCACCTATTCCCCACTCGTCCTCTCCTATTCCCCACTCGTCCTCTCCTATTCCCCACTCGTCCTCACCTATTCCCCACTCGTCCTCTCCTATTCCCCACTCGTCCTCACCTATTCCCCATTCGTCTTAACCTATGCCCCACTCGTCCTCACCTATGCCCGTCCTCTCCTATTCCCCACTCGTCCTCACCTATTCCCCACTCGTCCTCACCTATTCCCCATTCGTCCTCACCTATGCTCAACTCGTCCTCACCTATTCCCCACTCGTCCTCACCTATAACCGACCTCTCCTATGTCCCCACTCGTCCTCACCTATTCCCCACTCGTCCTCACCTATAACCGACCTCTCCTATGTCCCCACTCGTCCTCTCCTATTCCCCACCCGTTTTCTCCTATGCTCCACTCGTCCTCTCCTATTCCCCACTCGTCCTCTCCTATTCCCCACCCGTTCTCTTCTATGCTCCACTCATACACGCGATCTTCAATTCCATTCGGAAAAAACCCTCCATTAGTTTAGTGATTATTGCCGATTGTAAGTTAGAATATTAACAGTCTGTTATTAATTACTGAATCTACTGAGTAAATAATTTTCAGGATTTATTTTGTAAAATTAACTGAATAATAAATGATTTTACAATAAAGACATTTTGGAAGCATTCAAAGAGAATCTTCAAATGGGTTGAGATGCCGTAGTGAATTAGCTGAATACAGCCAGCGACTGCATCTGGATCAGTGACTATAACTAGCCAAGACCCCATTCAGTTGCCAAGTGACGGTCCTTCAAACAGACTGTAACCATGCAGCCTGACTGAGAGTTTAGCGATTGAATATGGAAGGCAAACCCGTTTCCAAAAGTGACGTGCCGAAATCGGATGTATCGGATCGAAAGGCAAATAAATCACAGCCTCGCTGTAAACTACAACACAACGTCACAAACGTTATTTTCAGGACGAACGATGAAGAAGAAGAAGAAGAAGAAGAAGAAGAAGAAAAAAAGAAGAAAATGAAGGATACGAAAAAAGGACAAGAAGATAAGTACACGAAGAAGAAAAAGAAGAAGAAGAAGCAGAAGAAGGAGAAGAAGAAGAAGAAAAAGAAGAAAAAGGAGAAGGAGAAGAAGAATGAGGACGAGAAGAAGAAGAAAAAGAAGAAGAAGGAGAAGAAGAAGAAGAAGGCGATGTTTGCCTCCATGGATTTTTCTCGCTCTGCCATGTTCCTAGCATTTGTTACTGCATCTTCCACTTTCTGCAACTCATCATTCCAGTAGGGCTTATAGTTTTTCCTAGCTCCTCTTGGGATGGTTTCAGTGGCGGCTTGCATTATTGCCTTGCTTAGGCTCTCTACCATGGGCTTCATTTTTGTGTTTCGTGTGTTGATGGTTTCACACAGCCCATCTGTCAGGATTGCAAATCTGTCCCAGTCGGCTCGTTTGTAATTCCAACGTGGGAGCGGTTTTGTTTCCTGTGGGCCTACTTCCATGTCAATGGTTAGTCTGATCGGCCTGTGGTCGCTACCTGCCAGTTGGTTTAGCACCTGGCGGTCTATTTTATGGTGTATGTCCTGTGTGGAGAAGGCCAAATCTAGAGTCGAGGTGGTATGCCATGTTCTTGAATAGAAGCTAGGGCTATCCTCCGGCCTATTGATTAGGGAGAGATTTGCATCTATCTCCCAATCTTCCACTTCGTCACCTCTGCTGTCTGTGTCAGAGTATCCCCATCTCTCCGAGTGGCTGTTGAAATCTCCAACTACTATGCAGTTGGAGTCTCTGACCTCCATACTCGAGAGCGATAGGTCTCTATTTGGTGGTCCGTACAGATTGAAAATGCGGAGCTTCGTCTCTTGAGTCATTATGTCAACTTCTACAATTTCTGCTTGTCCGGTGTGATTGACAGATACCGCGCTACTCGGTATGCAGTTTCTGGTCAGTATCAGGACCCCTCCTTTGTGGCCGTCTCTATCTAGACGGAAGGTCTGGTATCCTCTGATTGAGAATTTATGGTTACTGTTGAGGTGCGTTTCCTGGATACATGCCACGTCAATCTTACCTTCAAGCAGGTGGTGTGTTAGGGAAAGTTTTTTGTTAATGACTCCCTTCGCATTCCACTGTAGTATTTTGAGGGTCTTGAGGTTTTGGCCAATAGAAGTCGCCCCATAGCCATGTGCCTTGACTCCACGACACATGGGTGGGTGACCACCAGTAGTCAAGGGTGGGCCCCTTCGAGGCGTGAGGCCCGGCACTGTCGCTGCCTGGCGGGACTCCGCAGGATGAGCGCCATGCGTTTTTCTAATAGGTTGTACTGCCATCATACTGTGATTTACGTTGCACTGTTTTGTTAGGCTTGCGGCCCCGTGCATCCGATTTCAACAGGCGTTTCTGTAGGGATGCCCTCCTTAGCCTTTGGCTGTCCCCAGCCTATCTGCAAGGCAGCAGTTGTTTATGATCAGAGTTGTCTCTCTTATGGAAGTTGTCTTACTAGACTATCGAGTCTTCACTACTCGTGTCTATAGGGTGCAATGATGATATGTGAGATGATAAATGAGATGGGCTGGTTTACCCGGAAGAGAGGCAGTCCAGTGTGTCTGTATCCCAGGATCGTCACTTCCTGCCAGAAAAGTATCATTTGCATGTGAGTGGGGTATCTCTTTTTCCCTTTATTTTCTTGGCTTCTATGCAGGGATGGTACGCCTAGCATTCCCTGCCACCTGGGGTGTTGACACAGTGGGGCAGGTGTGCAATGTCCGCTGGTCTGCATCTCTTCTGCGTCCAGCATGATAGTTATATGGCTGATAACGTACAGAGGTAGATATCGTAGCCGACGTGCATTTAGCCAGATGACAAGCCTGGTAATGTCACAGAGATGTTGTTCGCCTGGTGTGCGGACAGCTCTCATGGTCATTGGTTGAGTCTCGACAGTTCACAGTGTGGTGGCTGCTCTACTGTTTTCGACACCCCGACCAGGTACTAAGTCTTTAGTTGGTGGTTTCGCACCCCATCGCCGTATAAGGTGAGTATCTAGCAGTTGTCCGCCCGCTTTGATCGGCGGACGGCAAGGACCTCTTGCTGCGGCTCTACCGGATATGGCTGGGGCGCAAGCCCCAGGTATCGAGCATGTAGGAGCCTCCCATTGCAGTGGTGCTGAGATTTTGGGCGGGATTGCGGCTTACAATGGTTCGGCCGTAATCCCCCACATGGTAGCCTCGCGCCATTAGCTTATCAGCCTGGTACGTGAACCAAAGTGTCTGCGGCTCCCCTCGATATGAGCTGGTTTTCCGTAGCAACGCCCTGTCATTAGTAGGGTAAAACTGACCTGTCTTCAGATGGTCTATTTCCAGCACCCGTTCACTATTTGGTCAGACGAATTTATTGAGGGCTTTTGTTTGTCAATGACCAGGTATTTGGAATCTGCGGTTCCTGCGGGGTTAAACACGATTTCCGTGGCGTTCTTTCATTAGAGTGTTTGAGAGCTGACTTGTCTTCCGTGAGTCTAAAACCAGCGTACGTTCATTATTAGACTCAGACGGTAGTGCTCTCGATTTGTCAGTCGTTCTACAGTATTAGGCGTGTTCAGTCAAATAAAGCCGCAGGTTCCACTCCTGGTGGTGCCCTTCCGTCAATTCCTTTAGCGAGACAATCAAGTTACTTAGAGGGTGGCCCCAGATTTTTGAGGGTCTAATTCCAGCACATGTTCACTATTAGACCCCCCGAAGGTGCTCTCTTTTGACTGTCATTCTACACTATTGGCGTGTTTAGTCAATTTTAGCCTCAGGCTCCACTCCTGATAGTGCTCTTCCGTCAATTCCTTTATCAAATAATGTATGCAGACCAACCGAGCCTCAGAGGGCATAACCCCAGATTTCTGAGGGTCTAAATCCAGCACCAGTTCCATATTAGACCCCAGAGAAGTGGTCTCGGCATGTTAGTTTTTTCAGTGTTGGCCGTGTTGAGTCAAATTAAGCCGCAGGCTCCACTCCTGGTGGTGCCCTTCCGTCAATTCCTTTAAGTTTCAGCTTTGCAACCATACTTCCCCCGGAACCCAAACACTTTGGTTTCCCGGAAGCTGCCCGCAGAGTCATCGAAGCAACTCCTGCGGATCGCTAGTCGGCATCGTTTATGGTCAGAACTACGACGGTATCTGATCGTCTTCACGCCTCTGACTTTCGTTCTTGATTAATGAAAACATTCTTGACAAATGCTTTCGCAGTAGCTCGTCTTGCGGCGATCCAAGAATTTCACCTCTAACGCCGCAATACGAATGCCCCCGTTTGTCCCTGTTAATCATTACCTCCAGTTCCGAAAACCAACAAAATAGAACCGAGGTCCTATTCCATTATTCCATGCACCATTATTCAGGCAGCCGAGGCCTGCTTTAAACACTCTAATTTTTCAAAGTAAACGCGCCGGCCACCCAGGACGCTCAGCGAAGAGCACCCGTGGGAGAGAGCCGGCAGACGGTAGGGCAGGAGACAACGGGCAGTGAACCGGTGAGACCCGGACCGCCCGCCTGCGCCTGAGATCCAACTACGAGCTTTTTAACTGCAACAACTTAATATACGCTATTGGAGCTGGAATTACCGCGGCTGCTGGCACCAGACTTGCCCTCCAATAGATCCTCGTTAAAGGGTTTAAAGTGTACTCATTCCAATTACGGGGCCTCGAAAAAGTCCCGTATTGTTATTTTTCGTCACTACCTCCCCGTGCCGGGAGTGGGTAAGTTGCGCGCCTGCTGCCTTCCTTGGATGTGGTAGCCGTTTCTCATGCTCCCTCTCCGGAATCGAACCCTGATTCCCCGTTACCCGTTACAAACATGGTAGGCATGTCACGTACCATCGACATTTGATAGGGCAGACATTTGAAAGATGCGTCGCCGGCACATGAGGCCATGCGATCAGCACAAAGTTATCCAGAGTCACCAGTGGGGACGCCGCAACCCCGCGAGGGGAAACGACGATTGGTTTTGAACTAATAAAAGCGCTCTTTCCGCGAGGGTCGGAGCTTGGTAAGCATGTATTAGCTCTAGAATTGCCACAGTTATCCAAGTAGGATCGTGTCATCTAAGGAACCTCGACTGATTTAATGAGCCATTCGCGGTTTCACCGTGAGACAGTGTGAACTTAGACATGCATGGCTTAATCTTTGAGACAAGCATATGACTACTGGCAGGATCAACCAGATATCTGTCGGAGACGTACGTACAGCACACCGGTCGGCGGAGGAAGGGTGTGTAAAAAGCCTCGCTGGGACGACGGCCGCAGGGACGGGACGGACGGACGGACGGTTTGTTCCACCCGTCCCTCACTCCGTCGACCTAGGACCGCCTGACAGGGGCCTCCCACACGCACCAGACGACCGACCGACCGGGCTCGCTCGAGGAGGGATGGCAGCGCTCTGTGCAGAACGGATCCCAACGACCTCGGCGATGAATTTCACTGGGACTAGAGACAATTTGGCCTGCCGGCCTGCCCTTCTCCGTAGGAGAACGCAAGGCCTCGAGGCAACGATTCCTGCTTTCCATTTGCCGGTCACAAGCTCTTTGCGAGAGTCGGACCACCAGCGAGACGTACTGTCGAGCTCTGCTATAAGCCTTAGATAAATCACCACGGACGGACCACGTTTCCTGATACGGACCAGACCAGCGCACCTCGGTGGAGGAGCCGCTGCAACAAACCGCACCCAATTCGCTCTACGGGGAAAGGCAGGCGAGCGTTTTCCGCAAGCCCGCGCTATCGCTCCGCCTGGCGGGACTGAGATCGCTGAAAGTTTACACCTACCCTACCGGTTGGGGCTACATATGGTACAGTTTATGAAGGCTTGTACAGTATTTGATGATCTGCTTAATAGTGAACGACACGCAGATGAATCCAAGCATATCACAGCTCTCTTGGAGGACCCCAGGTCTACATCCATCAGCACGTGGGGGATGTGAGGTAACGTACTGCGACGTACTCGACGTACTCGGCGTGCTTTTCAGGTCATACAAAAGAGGACACTTACTATTTGTTGGCGTTCAACATGATAATATGGGATGTTGTTATTGTTCAACGTGATAGTATGGGATGTTATTATTGTTCAACATGATAGTATGGGATGTTATTATTGTTCAACATGATAGTATGGGATATTATTATTGTTCAACATGATAATATGGGATGTTATTATTGTTCAACATGATAGTATGGGATGTTATTATCGTTCAACATGATAATATGGGATGTTATTATTGTGTGCCACTGAATAACGTTTCATTCAAGAAAAAGGGGACGGCGTGGACTAGTGGTTAAGTGGCACGGCTCACAACCCGAAAGTGCTAGGTTCGATCACTATCACAGAACCGGTCGTTAACTCGGGGAAGCAAACCCTTAGAAAAATGCAGGAGGAAGCAGAGCCTTACATAAAATGAATAACTTAACTTAAGTTAGTTAACTTAACGTCTTTATACTGGTTTAGAAGACCCTGCAGAGTCTGTATACAACCAGTTACATTTACATCACCTTGCTCTAAAATCTATGCGCATCCAGTTTATTCTTAAACGCATTAACTGTCCCTGCCTCTACCACCGCCCCTGGCAATGCATTCCAAGCAGACACCACTCTCTGACTAAAAAAATATTTCCTAATATCTAACCTGGACCTCTCTTTAATCAGCTTGTAGCTATGCCCTCGTGTTATTGTAGGTAGCTGTATTTTAAAAAACTTGTTATAGTCTAATTTATCGATTCATCTGATCATCTTATAAACCTGTATTAAGTCACCACGAATTCTTCTCTCTTCGAGACACTATAGGCCCGTTTTTCTGAGTCGTTCCTCATAACTGTAATTCTGGAATCCAACTTTCATCTTTGTCGCTCTTTTTTGTATTCTTTTTAGCATGTTTATGTCCCCTCTATGATAAGGACTCCACACATGTACACAGTACTCCAATCTAGGTCTAACTAAAGCTTTATACAGTTTGACGATCACTTCCTTGCTCCTATGTTTAATATTTCTTTTTATCATACCTAACATTGCATTTGCCTTTTTCACTGCTACCTTAACTTGCTCACTCACCTGATGATAAAGTCGGATGCACTGGGCCGACAAGCGCAAGATAAAAACCACAGTGCAACGTACACCGCCTTGTGGATTCGAAAAATAAGGTGAAAAGAAATTGTTTTTCTATATTAAAGAAAGGATCCATTGACGAGAGTGAAATTCCTGGTTATTTTGGTTTAAATCGTGTAAATGACTACTAGTTGGTTGGCTCGTCTACCTTAGTCTGCCGATAATGGGAACGACTTGTCTTTTGTTGCGTACATAATTTTTTAATCCGCGTTATTATGTTGCTTTATTCATTTAATTATTTAAGTATAATTTATTTATTTAATTCATAGGAGATATATAGGAGTTTATTTTGTTATCTTAGTTCTTAGTCCATCTGTACTTCTACAAGTGTGAAGGATTGTGCAGGTTGGTGTAGCCGGGAGGAGGACTTCCTGCTTAGTAGGCTAGCACCGACTAGCGTATTACTCCTCTGTTCTGGAACAAGAACTACATAAGGTGGTGAACCGATGTGCGAGTCTATCTAAATAACCTCAAACACTACAGCAAAGTAGACCCACAGTGTTGTAGGCGCCATCTATGCTATCCTTAACAAACCAGCTAACTATGCCAGTGGTATGCCAGGGTACACAGCTAGTCGCGTCTTTCATCATACTCTCTGTTGGGCAGTGGTGCTATTCTTCTCACTGTCAAACACAAAGACCCCGGTCGACCACTCGAGATTTTGTTTTCTAGCAAATATATCCTTCCTCTGGGACTAGCTAAAGACAACGAAAGAGGCACCCTTCGGTCTCCAGGAGGAAGAAGGCACAGTTCATATTATTGCAGAGGGGACGGCGTGGGCTAGTGGATAAGTGACACGGCTCACATCCAAAGGTGCTGGGTTCGATTCCCATCACAGCACCCGCCGTTACCCCGGGGAAGCAAACCCTTAGAAAATGCAGGAGGAAGCAGATCCTTAAATAAAATGCATGCTGAAGTCGGATGCATTGGGCCGACAGGCGGAAAATAAAAACCACAGTGCAACGCACACCGCCTTGGGGAATAGAGAAATAAGGCGAACGCAATTAAAAAAAATTAAATTAAATATTATTGCAGGAACAAAATAGGGACCAAGGCCAAACCACCCCCCCCCCCCCCCCGCCCCCACCCCACAAAAATATAAAGAAAAAAATTGTACGGGACCTAACTGAATCATATTTCAGTAAACAGATAGTCTAACAAAATGTCAGGACATTGTGGTTCAGTTTATTCAGAAGAAAATGAAAGATTGGTCCCTATCGTGTTCCTGCGATAATATGAACAGTGTCTTCGTCCTCCTTGAGACCGAAGGGTGCCTCTTTCGTTGTGAGAAATCTTTGATTAGTTTTTTTCTTCGCCAATTCTTGGATTCGCGTAGTACGACGAATGACGAAACACCGTAGAACACGATGGAAACTATATTGCACCGTTTCTATAAATAGGTCTAACATTTCCCGGTCAACACTTTGACCTACATCTTCTTAAGACAGAATAACCAGTTTCATTCATTTACTTTCCTTTTTATTTTACTAAGAAGCTTTGCATTGGACCACAGCCAGGACAGTTCTTGTGTCTTAATTTGCAATACCCAGTTGCATTGGTTTCCGTCGTACATATCTGACAAAGGATGACTGAAACGTGACATTCCATTTCGGTTTAAGGGTAGGACAGGTTCATATAAATTTTTTTTTAAAATAAGTAAAGAATTAGATAAAGCTAGAAGTGTAAAAAAGATACTCACTCTAATCCTAACCCTAATCCTTATCATTACCCTGATTAAAAACATAACTCAAATCCTAACCCTTACTCTAACCCTGACCCAATGCCTAACCATAACCCTAATCCTAACCCTAACCATAATCCTAACCATAATCATAACCATAATCCTAATCCTAACCCTAATCCTAACCCCAACCCTAATCCTAGCCCTAACCCTAACCATAATCCTGACCATAATCATAACCCTAATCCTAATCCTAACCCTAATCCTAACCCCCAACCCTAATCCTAACCCTAACCCCAATCCTAACCCTAATCCTAACCCTAACCCCAATCCTAACCCTAATCCTAACCCTAACCCCAATCCTAACCCTAATCCTAACCCTAATCCTAACCCTAACCCTAATCCTAACCCTAATCCTAACCCTAACCCTAATCCTAACCCTAATCCTAACCCTCGCCAAAGAAATTCATTACTAGGAATGAGCAGAAATATACGTCTATTCTAGCAAATGCTTGACACCCCTAACAGTTAAAAAGTGGACTATTCTTGTGCCATCACTACCTGAAATCCCATGCGGGGACGGCGTGGGTTAGTGGTTAAGTGAAACAGCTCACAACGCGAAGGTCTTTGGTTCGCTCCCCAATAACAGTACCGGCCGTAACTCCGGGGGAGCAACCCTTAGAAAATGCAGGAGGTAGCAGACCATTACATAAAATTCACGCCGTAGTCGGATGCACTGGACCGACAGGCGCACAATAAAAACATAGTGCAACGCACACCGCCCTGGGGAATAGAGAAATAAGGCGAACGCAAAAGAACTCACAAAACAAATCAAAAACAAATTCTATGCTAAAAATGTATATTTCTTTTCTTTGGGGGGACACTGGTTCACCTTTACAAGTATGCTCTAGATTTAAATAGAGCAGCTGTAACCAGCTGCCAAGGAAACCTGATCGAGTGATCTGGACCAGTGTTTCTCAACCTTACTACATTCGTGGTCTGGTGAAAACAGGAACAATTGTTCGTGGTCTGGTGAAAATAGTAACAATTGTTCGTGGTCTGATGAAAATAGTAACAATTTTTCGCTGACGGCAAAAAACAAATCCCATTATTTAAATATTATTTTGTCTATCAGTTGTTAAACCTAATATTATAAAATAAAAAATCCTATAGCCATTTAACATAACCAGAATGGGAGCTGTAAATAGAAAAGAGGTTCAGCACGAATGTTCTTTTTCGCGGACCGATTTGAAATGTCTGTGGGCCGGCAGCGGTCCGAGGACAGGTGGTTGGGAAACACTGGTCTTAGCACGTATTGCCTCAAGCGACAAGGACACCCTGGGTTCAGACTTTCTCACCTGTGCTAGACACTCTACGCAACCCGTTTTCAGTTTAGACTAGCTTCTGCCTGAAAATATATTTCTGGCAGTTCTCTCTGGCCCAAGAGAAGCTCTTGTCTGTTCATTCCGCTGCCTCAAGTAGATTCCTCAACCTGTTTAATGTCAACAAGTGTGAGAAGTGAATGATGTGTGCAGGTCAAGTGTGACAAGTGAATGGTGTGCGCAGGTCAAGTGTGACAAGTGAATGATGTGTGCAGGTCAAGTGTGAGAAGTGAATGATGTGTGCAGGTCAAGTGTGACAAGTGAATGGTGTGCGCAGGTCAAGTGTGAGAAGTGAATGATGTGTGCAGGTCAAGTGTGACAAGTGAATGATGTGTGCAGGTCAAGTGTGAGAAGTGGCTCATATTGTTTAAGTTAGTGAGCCCAGGCCAGGTGTCAGAAGTGTCTTAACTTGTGGGTCTTTGAGATGAGGGGGAAGTGATTCATAGTGAATAGGTTAGTGGACCCAGGCGAGGTTAGAGACGTGTCTTACCTTGTAGGCCCACATGAGATGGGTGTCTAAGGGGACCCACATGGGGTGGGAGAAGTGTCTGAACTCGTAGGCTCAGGTCAGGTGGAGAAAGTGTTTTAGATTGCCTAGGTTAGTGGACCCAGGTGAGGTGGAATACATGTCTTACCTTGCAGGCCCTCGTGAGATGGGTGGGAGATGTGTCTAAGTTAGAGGACCCAGGTACGATGAAAGATGTGTCTGACACTGTCTATTTTAGAGGACCCAGGAGTGGTGGGAGATGTGTCTAAGTTAGAGGACCAAGGTACGATGAGAGATGTGTCTTACACTGTCTAATTTAGAGGACCCAGGTGTGATGGGAGATGTGTCTTACACTGTCTAAGTTAGAGGACCCAGGTGAGGTGTGTCTTACACTGTCTTAGCTAGAGGACCCAGGTGAGGTGGGAGGTGTGTCTTACACTGTCGAGGTTAGGGGACCCAGGTGAGGTGGGAGATGTGTCTTACACTGTCTAAGTTAGGGGACCCAGGTGAGTTGGGAGATGTGCCTTACAGTGTCTAAGTTAGGGGACCCAGGTGAGGGGGAAGTGATGTCTTACACTGTCCAAATTTATGGACCCAGGTGAGGTGGGAGATGTGTCTTACTCTGTCCAAGTTTGGGGACCCAGGTGTGGTGGGAGGTGTGTCTTACACTGTGTAAGTTAGGTGGCCCAGGTGAGGTGGGAGATGTGTCTTACATTATCTAAGTTAGGGGACCCAGGTGTGGTGGGAGATGTGTCTGACACTGTCTAAGTTAGGGGACCCAGGTGTGGTTGGAGAGGTGTTTTAGTGTGGGCTCAATTGAGATGAGAGACATGCCTTACCTCTTGGACTCAGCTGACGTGTTGTATATGTCTCACACTATCTAGGCTAGTAGACCAAGATGACGCGAAAGAAGTGTCTAACGTTTTCTAAGATAGTGGACCATATTCAGTTCGGTCGACTGAAACGATCCGTTAATGGTAGTTGAACCCTATACCTTTAACATAAAAAGCAAATGAACTAGTACCACCAGAGCACATTTCTTTCCATTTGCAGTATCTTCTAGGAGAATATCCTTGGGCTCTGACGAGAACGTTTTGTCTATATATGTGTCGATGTGGTCGAGGGGTAAGGAATGAACGGAAACGGTGTGGGTTCGAGTCTCGCAGGTTTCAAGCCAACCTTGGTCTCAAAGAAGTAGGGCCAGTGTCTGCATCCCGAATTACCTCCAGTCGTCTTGATTTATTTCTTGCCATTGGTCCAAGGTAGCTCAGGACCAGAGAGTGAAGTTAATGACCATCGCAGCGTATTTCTCATTATTACCCAAATACACCGCATTACATCATCAAGAAAAAAACTGTTTGATGATGTCGCCATCTTCGCTTACGATGGGCAACTAACTTTCTTGTTCTCAACGATCCCCTGCGTGATCTTATCATATCCCGCTTTGGTTCACTGGCGTTGATAATTATCTTTCTTTGTCACTGTCTGTTGTATTACATGTCTGAAGATGTTTCAAGTCACTTCCCTGGTGGTCCGTTCCTGGTATCTTTTTCAGGTGGGCGATTGGCGGCTCAGATCTGGACCAACTTACCGCTGCGGCCCTCCATCAAAGACAAACTAGTCTACCACCCGCAGTTAGTGACCACAAACTTGGCTGATAACTCCTTTTATTACCATGCTGGAAGTCTGTTCAACTTCCGTAAATAGCTTGGAACCAGTCTCTACTAACTTGATTGTTCTGGGGGAACATTGGAAATAATTGTCGTGTCTTACCGATCTCTGCACATTTGTTATTGTATCTTTAGAATGGGATACTTTTGTCGTCGTCTTCTTCTTCTACTTGTGCTTCATTTTCTACTTCTTCTTCTTCCTCCTTTTCTTCTTCTTCTGCTTGTGCTTTCTTCGTCTTCTTGTTTTTCTTCCTCTTCTTCTTCTTTCTTTTCTTCTTCTTTTTCTTCTTCTACATTTTCTACTACTTCTTCTTCTTCTTCTTCTCTTCTTCCTCCTTTTCTTCTACTTTTTCTTCTTCGTTTTTTTCTTCTTCTTTCTTTCCTTTTTCTTTGTTTTCCTTCTTATTCTTCTTCTTTTTCTTATTCTGTTTCATGTTCTTCTTCATCTACTTCTTCTTTTTCTTCTTCTTCTTCTTCTTCTTCTACATTTACCACTACTACTTTTCTTTTTTCTTAGTTGTCGGATCATCTTCATCGCATTCGGGACAAGTCCATTCGCGTACAGATATCATCCTGTTTGTTTGCCAGCACGTGATGACTGACCATTCCTGTCCTGTGCCGCTTAACCAAACGGCCATGGATCCCCTTGTGGTGTTCCTTCCTCGTCGCCCTTCGTTACACACTCATTTCAACCAGTCGCGCCAAGGACATAGATTCTGGATCAACTTGCTTGAATCTTTTCTTGTTCTTCTTCGCCCTTTTCTTTTCCTTCTTCTTTTTCTTTTTCTTTCTTTTAGTTTTCTTCCACATTTTTTCCTTAATTCTTCGTCAGTCCTGAAAGGGATCATGTGACGTTCTGTGGTAGTTTTTTTTCGTCTTTCGGATTGAGAAATCTCATTTCAAGAGACCATTTTGGAACCACGTTTTACCTCCTTCTCTGCCTGACTGTATCATTGCAATCTGTACCAAGGCCACTACTTATAGGAAGAATAGGACCTTCAACAGCTATAACTCGCTGACCCAGACGAGGGCAGCCAGCTATGACTCGCTGACCCAGACGAGGGCAGCCAGCTATGACTTCCTAACCCAGACGAGGGCAGCCAGCTATGACTCGCTGACACAGACGAGTGCAGCCAGCTAGAACTTGCTGAACGAGACGAGGGCAGCCAGCTATGACTCGCTGACCCAGACGAGGGCAGCCAGCTATGACTTGCTGGAGGAGACGAGGGCAGCCAGCTATGACTCGCTGACCCAGACGAGGGCAGCCAGCTATGACTTGCTAACCCAGACGAGGGCAGCCAGCTATGACTCGCTGACCCAGACGAGGGCAGCCAGCTATGACTTGCTGGAGGAGACGAGGGCAGCCAGCTATGACTCGCTGACCCAGACGAGGGCAGCCAGCTATGACTCGCTGACCCTGACGAGGGCAGCCAGTTATGACTCGCTGACCCAGACGAGGGCAGCCAGCTATGACTCGCTGACCCAGACGAGGGCAGCCAGCTATGACTCGCTGACCCAGACGAGGGAAGCCAGCTATAACTTGCTGAACGAGACGAGGGCAGCCAGCTATGACTCGCTGACCCAGACGAGGGCAGCCAGCTATGACTTGCTGAAGGAGACGAGGGCAGCCAGCTATGACTTGCTGACCCAGACGAGGGCAGCCAGCTATGACTTGCTGAACGAGACGAGGGCAGCCAGCTATGACTCGCTGACCCAGAAGAGGGCAGCCAGCTATGACTCGCTGACCCACACGAGGGCAGCCAGCTATGACTCGCTGACCCTGACGAGGGCAGCCAGCTATGACTCGCTGACCCAGACGAGGGCAGCCAGCTATGACTCGCTGACCCACACGAGGGCAGCCAGCTATGACTCGCTGACCCAGACGAGGGCAGCCAGCTATGAATCGCTGATCCAGACGAGGGCAGCCAGCTATGACTCGCTGACCACGAGGGCAGCCAGCTATGACTTGCTGAAGGAGACGAGGGCAGCCAGCTATGACTTGCTGACCCAGACGAGGGCAGCCAGCTATGACTTGCTGAACGAGACGAGGGCAGCCAGCTATGACTCGCTGACCCAGAAGAGGGCAGCCAGCTATGACTCGCTGACCCACACGAGGGCAGCCAGCTATGACTCATTGACCCACATGAGGGCAGCCAGCTATGACTCGCTGACTCAGGCGAGGGCAGCCAGCTATGACTCGCTGACCCACACGAGGGCAGCCAGCTATGACTCGCTGACCCAGACGAGGGCAGCCAGCTATGAATCGCTGATCCAGACGAGGGCAGCCAGCTATGACTCGCTGACCCTACCTGACGAGGAAAGCCAGCTATGACTCGCTGACCCTGACAAAGGCAGCCAGCTATAACTCGCTGACCCAGACGAGGGCAGCCAGCTATGACTCGCTGACCCACACGAGGGCAGCCAGCTATGACTCGCTGATCCAGACGAGGGCAGCCAGCTATGACTCGCTGACCCAGACGAGGGCAGCCAGCTATGACTCGCTGACCCACACGAGGGTATCCAGCTATGACTCGCTGACCCAGACGAGGGCAGCCAGCTATGACTCGCTGATCCAGACGAGGGCAGCCAGCTATGACTCGCTGACCCAGACGAGGGCAGCCATCTATGATTCGCTTACCCAGACGAGGGCAGCCAGCTATGACTCGCTGACCCTGACGAGGGTAGCCAGCTTTGACTCGCTGACCCTGACGAGGGCAGCCAACTATGACTCGCTGACCCTGACGAGGGCAGCCAGCTATGACTCGCTGACCCTGACGAGGGCAGCCAACTATGACTCGCTGACCCTGACGAGGGCAGCCAACTATGACTCGCTGACCCTGACGAGGGCAGCCAGCTATGACTCGCTGACCCTGACGAGGGCAGCCAGCTATGACTCGCTGACCCTGACGAGGGCAGCCAACTATGACTCGCTGACCCAGACGAGGGCAGGCAGCTATGACTCGCTGACCCAGACGAGGGCAGCTAGCTATGACTCGCTGACCCAGACGAGGGCAGCCAGCTATGACTCGCTGACCCAGACGAGGGCAGCCAGCTATGAGTCACCGTCTGCTGACAGCTCTAAGCTCATTCACTGCTGTGTCTTATGCCCATCAGAGTGGAATCCGTAGCCGTAATCAGTCACACTGTCATCTGTCAATCCTCGACTGGGTTCGAAGGTGGCTGATTAAACTAATCCGAGATCCCAAACGTTTGTCCCACTCAGTACAGAGAGAAACTACCTGACCGACTCGCGGAGGTAGCTCTTCTCGTGCAATTCGTGTCGCTCGTCTCCATGCAGTTTCCTTGATCCTAGTGTGCTTCATGTGTGTCAATAGGAAAAGAAATGACAGTAGAAGTGTTTCGCGCCGTGCAGATTGAATACATAGAGACGGACCAAAGCTCACATCAATTTCCAGGCATGTGTTTTCACTCCAAATACACCTACAAACTAATATAATAAACTAGAAATACATCTACAAGCTAACATCAAAGACCCGAATTACACCTACAAACTAACATCAAAGAATAGAAATACATCTACAAACTAACATCAAAGAATAGAAATACACCTACAAACTAATATGAAAGAATATAAATACATCTACAAACTAATATGAAAGGCTAGAAATACACCTACAAACTAACATCAAAGATTAGAAATACACCTACAAACTAACATCAAAGAGTACAAATACACCTACAAACTAACATCAAAGACTAGAAATACACCTACAAACTAACATCAAAGACTAGAAATATACCTACAAACTAACATCAAAGACTAGAAATACACCTACAAACTAACATCATAGACTAGAAATACACCTACAAACTAACATGAAAGACAATAATTACATCTACAAACTAACACGAAAGACTATAAATACACCTACAAACTAACATCAAAGACTAGAAATACACCTACAAACTAACATCAAAGACTAGAAATACACCTACAAACTAACATCAAAGACTAGAAATACACCTACAAACTAACATCATAGACTAGAAATACACCTACAAACTAACATGAAAGACTATAAATACATCTACAAACTAACATCAAAGAATAGAAATACACCTACAAACTAACACGAAAGACTATAAATACACCTACAAATTAACATCAAAGACTAGAAATACACCTACAAACTAACATCAAAGATTAGAAATACACCTACAAACTAACATCAAAGACTACAAATACACCTACAAACTAACATCAAAGACTACAAATACATCTACAAACAAACATCAAAGACTAGAAATACACCTACAAACTAACATCAAAGACTAGAAATACACCTACAAACTAACATCAAAGACTAGAAATACACCTACAAACTAACATCAAAGAATAGAAATACACCTACAAACATCAAATACTAGAAATACACCTACAAACTAACATCAACGACTAGAAATACACCTACAAACTAACATCAACGACTAGAAATACACCTACAAACTAACATCAAAGACTAGAAATACACCTACCAACTGACATCAAAGACTACAAATACACCTACAAACTAACATCAAAGACTAGAAATACACCTACAAACTAACATCAAAGATTAGAAATACACCTACAAACTAACATGAAAGAAGTATTCGGCGAAGACGATTGATAAGATAATATTCAACACTTAACATCAAATCGATCTACATCGAATTCAAGGATAAATATACCTATAAGTTAATGGGAAGGTAGACAGATTAGCAAAACTAGGAACAAGCTGTGTTAAAACAACCGCTAAATATCAAGACCTCGAGCAATGTATGTACCCCATGACACAGCTCTCAGTAGAACACAAAAGGACGTTCATTCAGTGGATCCTAATCCTACTGCAATATCGAAGGCAATGAATAAGAAGACAAAAAAGCAACATGTGGAGAAACTTCCCTACGAACAAGACCTTGCCGTCACGTATACTCGAGACAAGATTGTAGTTAAAGCTCACTTCAGTAGGAAGATTTGCTGATCACTGGACAAGAAGACGACTAGTACTGTTTAAATAGAGAAGAGCAAATTATCATCCTTAGAATGGGGACTGGACATTATAGGCTCAAGGTAATCTTTAAAACAACATGAGGATTGGGGCAGGTGACAGGTGTCCATGTGGGGAGCTTGCTTGACCGTGGAACACACCCCACAAAGATGCATGCGCACGCAGGAAGAGAGAGAACAATACTACGAGACTGATAAGAGACAAAAACTGTATCAAAATAAGAGACCTCACAAAGGACACCGTTGTTTGTGGGAGAAACCAGGACCCAGATGAGCAAAAATGAAGCAGTAGAAGAAGACGAAGAAGAAGAAGAAGAATAAGAAGAAGAAGAAGAAAAAGAAATAAACACGCCAGCAAACATGCAGACAGCAAAAGAAATACTTCAAAACAACTTCAAGGAGTAATTGCTGAGCCATAAGACGAAACTGGCCGTGCTATGTGTACACAAATGACGTCATCAATCTACTGCAGCGCAGGAGCACAGCATAATCTCCCAACTTCAATCAGAACACATCAGACTTAACAAATACATCAAATAGATAAACCCTGAACCCTAACCTAGCTGCCAGATCTTCATCCAACTACATGCGGCAGTGCAACATGTGCTGCACGTTTGCGCAGGATTAGCCCAAGAAAGGAAAAAGTTATAGATGGGCCAGCAAAGAGTGCAATAAAGAATGGAGGAGCTGGAGTGTGCGTAGAATACCCAAACAACATTAAGGATACAGTCAGAGGACAAACCGGGAAATTATGCCATACATATGATGTAGAAATCCAGGCAATTAAGGTGGCAACTGAGAAAATGTTGAACACCAATCTCGGCTCACATCCTGCAGTATTTCGGATAGATGCACAATTAGCATTCCAAGCACTGAAATCCAGGAAACTGCCAGATCTGCAGGCTCTACTGTCTGAGCTGACAGCAAGCTCAAGATTGTCATGTAGTGGATACCTTCTCATTGTAGAGTATCAGGAAATGAGAGAGCATAACGACTGGCAATGGAGTGTGCTGCAGACAAGTAACTTGATGTACCAGTTATATACCAACAGAAGATACGGATGACCAAATCAATCAAAAAGCCACCAACAGTAACATCAGATGATTACCAAAGACAAGTGCAAACTGTTGTGTTGCGCCTCAGAACAGGACACAGCCGACTCCACGGCCACATGTATACACAATTGAAGATTGATAACTCAGCTGTGTGTACATGCGTACAGGCACCCCAGACCGCAGAGCACATACTACGGAACTGGCCCAAATATGAAATACAGAGACAACCCCACTGGCTCAAAAAAAAAACAACAACACCGGAAAAGAGACTTTTTGGACCTGTATGTGAACTACAAAAAGACAACGAAGTTTAAACAAGAAAAAATATTGCAGAAATAGACATTTTATTTTGAAACTAACAAAAGAGGAAGAAGAAGAAAAACCGTGCATCCAGACAGTCACTAATACCTGCAGCACTTTACTTGACAGCTTTAAAACACCTGCAGCACTTTACTTGTCAGCCTTAAAACACCTGCAGAACTTTACGTATACGCTTTAAAACACCTGCAGCACTTTACTTATCAGCTTTAAAACACCTGCAGCATTTTACTTATCAGCTTTAAAACACCTGCAGTACTTTACTTATCAGCTTTAAAACACCTGCAGCAATTTACTTATCAGCTTTAAAACACATGCGGGACTTAACTCATCAGCTTCAAAACACCTGCAGGACCTAACTCATCAGCTTCAAAACGCATGTAAGACAGCTCATCAGCTTCAAAACACCTGCATGACAACTCATCAGCTTCAAAACACCTGCATGACAACTCATCAGCTTCAAAACACCTGCAGGACTTAACTCACCAGCTTCAAAACACCTGCAGGACTTCTCACCAGCTTCAAAACACCTGCACATTCTTTAACGTGGCATTGACTGCCGAAGAGGGAGACAACTGTTTGGCAGACCTAGTTAATTAACAACAAGTTCCTTACTTACTCCACTTCTATCCACGTGAGGCAGGAGTTGGCGATGGGTCAATGATTCGAGGTATTTAAAGAAAAATATAACCACGTATGCAGGCAAACAGGTGATTGGTCTGTTGTGTCTGGCAAGATTGGGGATTCCCTGGCGAAGTAGTTGAGCCGTCTGCCTCGTGATTAGACTCCGGACTCCGCCGTCTTTTTCACGGGTGCTTGATGCGGAGTACCCTGCATCTCGTAGTGGCCCCCTAGTCGTCTTGTCCTTGACTTACCACTGGGGTCGGCGACTCGAGACGAGAAAGTGAGGATAAAAAGTAGCGCAGTTAATCCTTACTAAAAATTGGGCTAGGAACATTAATTATGACTTCATCGTCAACGATGGACGGCGGCCTTTGCCTTTGCCTTGTCTGGTAAGACAGATGGCCTCTCCACTTTGGTCTTCACTCGGACCACCATCGGGTACGAGTTTCATTACCTTTATAATTTGTACCCGTACGAGCAGACTGTTTTATTTGATTCTCAACTGCGAACACATGTTTACGTGAACAACATGCACACAAGACCTCCGAGTGTATCGTCCATATCCGATATGTCTAGACGTCGATCACTCTTTCTATGAGGCCAGGCGACGTTTAGCACTTGTGGGATTCGAACTCTCCCCGTTTCTCGCTTTCGTTCCTTAATTTTGAGAGGTGAGCGTCTTCCTTCTCAGTTATAGTGATTCCCCTCTCTATTACCAGTTGCAAATATATTACAATTGTAATATCTCCAGCGTTCGAATGTTACTAGAGCAGAAAAGGGAAGAAAAGAATAATAACGCTGTAACCTCCCAGGCATGTTTTACGAGGCAACTAAGGCGTGGTGCTGACCATCACAACCTGTAGATACTAAAAACAACAAAAACTTCAATAGAAATAGACAGGTCGACATTTGACCACTTTGCATGTGGTTTTTCTAGACATATGCTCCATAGGGAGCTGAAGTGGGTAGTGAATTTTTGTAATGCATTGCCACATAATTATTGGAGGTAGGAATAATTAATGCATTTAAGAATAGATTGGATGCGCATAGCTTTTAGAGCAATGAAATGTAAATAGAAAATATTGTATAAAGACTCTACAGAGTCTTCTAAACCAATCTTCTTCTTCTTCTTTGCGTTCAGGATCTTTTGGTCATGCTATATCTGCAGGCCAGTCTCCATGATTAAGTCTATAGTCTTCAACAGGTCGGAGAGGCTGCCCCACAGCTTTTGTCTCAGCTCCGCACCCTCTGGCCAAGTTTGGCATCTCATTTCCCTATAGATAGGGCATACCTGTAGAATATGCTCAGTGTTCCAGATGTGCACTCATCGGTGTGTGAGATCTTCAGTCGGTACGGGTGTTCTAGTAGTCTGCAGTGTACAGTTCTCAGGCGAAATAAGGTAGTTTGTTGATTTCTTTTGAGTTGGTGAATTAGGTCTGGAGTACTGCTTATGTTTCCTTTTTCTCTCCATTGTATAAACCAATATATAGATGTTAAGTTAAGTTAAGTTAAGTTAAGAAAGAAGCTGAGCAAA
>JAVGWX010000010.1:34151559-34406559 GCA_036924085.1 Ariolimax columbianus | reverse complement strand
CGCTTGTGAGAGATTAGATAGGAGTTGATCTTTGAGATGTATCTCTTGTGAGAGATTAGGTAGGAGCTGATCTTTGAGATGCGGGGGAGGTGTCAAGGTGTACACGGAAGTCCTTGTTCTCGCTTATTTCACAAATATAGACAGGAGTACGTGTGTACTCCTTAAACATGATGTACACAAATGTACATGCCCCCTCGTTTTAATTGCATATATCCCCTTATGTCTTCATGCGGCGTGGGGGGGGGGGGGGTGCTATATTCTTTCTCGCGACATTTGCTGTATTTAAACCCTATACACAATTGTGTATTAAATACTGCCAAAACATATTTTCTTGCTCTTCCTCGTTTCCTAAAGCTGTCGTGTCTACTTATTGTAGGATCGGGTGACTCGTAAGTATGGAAAAGTTCTTGTCACATGCCCAGATCATTAAGCTCAAGGTCTGACCATATTTATCATGGATAGGTGTTGTTCGCCTTTGTCCATACGGCAGAGTGCGTTGTACTGTGTTTCTGGGGGGACGGCGTGCGCTAATGGTAGGTGACACGGCTCACAACCCAAAGGGACTTGATTCGCTCCCCATCACAGCATCGACCGTTACCCCGGGGAAGCAAACCCTTAACAAATGTAGGAGGAAGCAGACCCGATGCCGAAGTCAGATGCACTGGGCCGAGAGGCGTAAATAAACACATAGTGGGAATAGAGAAATAAGGTGAACGTAAAGAAACAAACCAAAACAAACTTTGCATTGCGCCTTACAGCCCAATGCTTCCGACGTCAGCACACATTAAAAAAAAATGCGATGTACTTCCTACAGGGGTGCAATCTAACTTGTGCATAAATTCAAACACATGACAGTTTGGTTTGTGGGCTGAATATCAAAATTGAATCTTTGAATAGCTCACTGAGCACTTCCACTCGGTCAGAAATTAAGATTTGGCTGTGACTAGAATTTGTGACTATGATTTTATGAATGGCAGTGATGATTCGGAACATGAATCATGTTCAATTTAAAGTGGTGATGTCATTGTCAGTGGTATGAAGGTTAATGCTATCGAATTTGCCGATCGCCAAGCGATAGTGGGAGAAACAGCAGCAACGTATCATCATCATCATGAAGCATGTCCTTCGCAGAATTTCGCTCTCATGACAGCCTATCTGTAGGAAACTATCTTTCGCCTGTCTTCCGGCCTGCTCCAAAGTCAAATCCAGCGTCTCCTTGATGTCCTGAATTCATCGTCTTCTCAGTTGGCCCCTGCCTCTCTTTCCAATGACCATTTCTTCAATAACCTCAATCTCTAGTCCGTTGTTTCATTTGACGTGTTTGATCTCAGTTTTCGGGTCATTACGTCATTTATGACCCAATGCTCATCTATATTCAGGTCGGATCAATTTGTCGGTTTCTTTCTTTGTCCACGGGATTTTGAGGACTGTGTCTCAAAAGCACCGATCATCACTTTTATTGCGTTTGTTATCGTCCAGGTTTCACATCCATAGATTGCCATAGAACAAATGCATATTCTTAGGATCTTTAGTTTTAGTTCTTTGTTTGTATTATGCCATAGGTTCTACATACTCCTTATGTTCTACATTGCCATAGTCAGTCGTCTTCTTACTTCCTTTGTACAGTCTCCATTGTTGATCAGTGTTGATCCCAGATATTACAAATGTGCAACATTTTCAATCTCTTCGCCAACTATCTCGATTTTAGGTTGGAGTTTTGTCTTATCGGTTGTCATCATCTTAGTTTTCTTTGTATTCAGGTAGAGATTCTGGGCTTCGCTGTGCGTCTGGACTGATGTCATTATTTGTTCTAGGCCCCTGGCGCTATTCGAGAGGAAAACGGTTTCGTCGGCATGTCGTATGTCCGATATCTCATTTTCTCCATTTGTAAAAAGATCGACGTCTGTGTAGAAATTAGATCTGCCTTTATATTCTTGATAATTTTTTCCGCATATATATTGAACAGGTATGGTGAAAGACTGCAGCCCTGTCTGACGCCATCTTTGTATCTCGAACCAATCTGAGGTTTAACCTTGTATACTGACAGCTGCCTTCTGCCCCGTATAGAGGATTTCTATTAGCTGAACCACATGTGTTCGTAACCTATAGATACAGCAATAAATAAGACAGACAGTATAGTTACTGGATACCTAAAACCTACCTCAACTGAAAAAAATATACCCCATAATCAAGAGATACGAAGAACTGTCGCGGCAGAGATAGAAAGAGGGAAACAGGTAAATGACCTAAGACACTCTATGTTCGGACATCCATGTGCAGCGGAAGTCAATTCGCAAGAAGTCAAGTTAGTATACCAGGGACCGAATTTAACCAAGAAAAGGGAGTATAAACCGCATACAGTCAAGTTAATGAACTGCGGTCGGCATGAGATTAAGTCAATGGTCAGTGAGCCGCATAAAGTTAAGTTTAAGAGTAAGTCTCATAAAGTCAAGTTAAGAAACAATTGACAACGTGAAGTCAAGTTAAAACACAATAAACCACATGAAGTCTTCTTAAGAGACCATGGGCCAACCAACGTCAAGTTAATGGACCAAAGACCCCATGCGGCGAGGTCAAGTTAATGTTACCACTTTGAAAACTAAATTATAATAGCTAAATGATAATTAATAAACTAGAAATTATAACAAATCTTTAAACTTTATTGAAAAATGATATAACTTTTCAGTATTAAACTCTTCAGTTTTTATAAGACAGATTCGTCATCATCATCTGGTTGGTCAGTCCTAAAACTGGTTGTAAGGGTGTCTGCACACGTATAACTAACTGGTTGTAAGGGTGTCTGGGCATGTATTTCCATTTGACCCTATCTGCTGGTTGGTCAGTTCTAAAACTGGTTGTAAGGTGGTCTGTACATGTATTTCCATTTGACCCTATCTACTGGTTGGTCAGTCCTAAAACTGGTTGCAAGGTGGTCTGGACATGTATTTCCATTTGACCCTATCTACTGGTTGGTCAGTCCTAAAACTGGTTGTAAGGTGGTCTGGACATGTATTTCCATTTGACCCTATCTACTGGTTGGTCAGTCCTAAAACTGGCTGTAATTGTGTCTGGACATGTATTCCCATTTGACCCTATCTGCTGGTTGGTTAGTACTAAAACTGGTTGTGAAGGTATCTGGACATGTATTTCCATTTGACCCTATCTGCTGGTTGTTCAGCTCTAAAACTGGTTGTAAAGGTGTCTGAACATGTATTTCCATTTGACACTATCTGCTGGCTGGTCAGTTCTAAAACTGGTTCTCCGGTTGTCTGGAAATGTATTTCCATTTGACCCTATCTGCTGGTTGGGCAGTCCTAAAACTGGTTGTAAAGGTGTCTGGAAATGTATTTCCATTTGACCCTATCTGCTGGTTGGTTAGTACTAAAACTGGCTGTAAGGGTGTCTGGACAAGTATTTCCATTTTACCTTAACTTCGGGTTGGTCATTCCTAAAACTGGTTGTAATGGTGTCTTGACATGTATGTCTATTTGACCCTAACTTCCGGTTAGTCAGTACTGAGAGTTGTGGTTGTTGTTGTTGTTATTATGAATGTTCACAATGAATAGGTGTACTTTTTTGTGATGGCTGAAAAGGACGTTCAGTTCCGGTTTGCAGTAGCTCTCCTCACACCTCGAACGTGCTGATGAAGGTTGACCGGGGTCTCACGGCGGTTGTGCATATGCTTGGCTTCATCTGCGTGTCATTCACTGCTACGGGGATCATAGCGATCCCTCAACTCGTTATCCAGACTGCCAAGAAGAACAGTCCGTTTTCAGGGAGGACTGCGTAGAAGTTCAGGTGGGGGTCTTGGCGAGTATATTTGGCCTGGCCCTGACTAACATGTCTGATCAGTATGTTTTACCTGACCATACGTTAGTCTTCCTCCCTTAAGACTGGTTGTAAGGTTGTCTGAACATGTCTTTCCCTTAAACCCTATCCTCTGCAGCTCTATTAATTTCAGCATAAGTTCGTACTTTAATGTCTCCACGTGCCTGAGATGTAAAGATGAGTCTTCTTCGTCCCCTTCCTCATTTTCCCTGGATCTTGCCTTTTTGTATCTTCTGTAAAAGCCTTTCATGTCGCATATTGTGTTCTAGCCAACTATTTTTTCTTTTTTGTATCATTTTCAATATTTGTCATTGGCCCGCCTACTTTAGCAAGATTAAATTAGAGCTATTATTGCCCACTTTCTTCATGCCTTTTACGAACCGACTGTTAATGGCTCTCGCAGCGACATCGGGCCATGGACCACCCACTTTTGGAATCATAGCTGCAGATCCACTACCAGATAGGTAGAAAAAAAAAGACTATTGAAGCCGCATCTGTCCTGCAGCAGTTATGTTTGAGACCCCTTGCTTAAGTATTCCAATCTGCCAGCCAGTGTATTTCCTCAAGACTAAGTAAGTTTTATGGAGTAAAGTCGACACTGGGCTCTTCGGGTAGTCCCCAGCTGCCTTCCCAAAACCGTGGGAATGCGGCTCCTGACAGACGGGGGAGTGGGGGGAATGGACAGGAGGAGGAGGACCTGCTTGTCTTCCAGGCATTCCAAATCACTCATTTGGTGCCAAGTTATAGCCTCACTGCCTCGTTCCTCTTGTGGACAGACTAAACATGGTTAGTGACTTTTTAATGTTCCTCCTTAACTTGGGTCTCTTTGGTTACTTCCCTTTCAGTTTGTACATGTTCACCATCTGTATCATGTCTCTCTACATGTTATATGTATGTACGTATCGGTGTCTCTCTGTCTGTATATGTGCCACTATGTCTGTATATGTGCCACTGTGTCTGTATATGTGTCTCTCTGTCCGTATATGTGCCACTATATCTGTATATGTGCCACTCTATATATGTGTCTCTCTGTCAGTATATGTGTCTCTCTGTCTGTATATGTGTATCTATGTCTGTATATGTGCCACTCAGTCTGTATATGTGCCACTCTGTCTGAATATGTGTCTCTCTGTCAGTTTATGTGCCACTCTGTATATGTGTATCTATGTCCGTATATGTGCCACTGTGTCTGAACAGACTGCCTAAAAAGAAGGGGTCAAACAGGCAAGGCAAACCGGTACTAAAAAAATGCCTTCTGAATGCGTATGTGTCAGACCGAAATGTGCAAATATCGCAGCCTAGCTGTAAACTACAACGCATTCCGTTCTCTGGACTACATCCTGCTTATTGCTAAGCTATTTTCAGGGCTTGATAGCCGGAAATTGAGACGAACGAAGAAAAAAAAAGAAGATTGGGCATGTACCCTTTCATTCCAATTTTTGTGCTTGTATTTCTTCTCTGCGTCAAAGCGAAGGGGACCAAACTGAGACAAGTTAACACGTTTCAATACCTGGGCACATACATAACAGCGGTTGGAAGATGAAATTGCGAAATAAAATGCAGAAAAGCTCAAGCAGAATCGCTTTTCCAGACCATGAAATGAACATTGTGCAACAAAACCTTGTTGCTGGAACTGAGAAAGAGAGTCATTGGATACTACGTGGAGCCAGTACTGACATATGGCAGCAAATCATGGACAATCAACAGACAAGCGAGAGATTGTGGTCTTGGTCAGTATGTTGTACCTGACTGGACTAGGGTCTCAGTTCCCCGCCTAGCAAGGTAAAGTCTCTTTAACGTCTTCCCCGACGACAATGTCTCCGCTAACTTTACCTTTACCCAAACTAGATAACCTCCCTGACAGAGTTGTGAGATGGCCTTGACACAGTTAGCTCGGCCTTGAGTGTCAGTTCCGTTAACAACGCACAGAAGCCAATCACGTACACCGAACGCCATAGAATCACTCAGTTCCGACATCCGGGACATCCATGCTTCCTCACGTAACGAACGCCAGTCTATGGGACGGGTAATGGCGACTTATCATAATTGAAATCTAACAACAGACTTTCTCAACTTTCTCGTCATTTGTCGCGAGACCTCATAAATCTGCAGATGTGTTCGCTCCGTGTCAATAGTTCTCCAGTACAATCTTCCCCGTGATCTGAATGTGTCCATCAGGATTTCAGTTGTAGATAAATGAATAGCTTTCAGGCAGGGACAAGTGGGGGACACACACACCGCATCATCATAGAAGCACAGATACACATACAAATACACATACACGCTTTTGTAAAAAAGACAAGATGCACTCAAAGACGTACGTCGTACATACCTGGTCGCTCATTATCACCACACACTTCACACAAACGGCGCCAAACATACACACAACATACATATACAGACGTCGTCTCACACACACGCTTACCGCCACACTCACTAACACAATTACCGCCACACCAGGGGTCTCTGTGCTCGAGAGGTAAGGGACTCGACTCAATAAGCGAGGCACGGAAATGGTGGGCGATCGAACCCTGCAGGTTTCAAGGGACCCCTGGTCTCAAGGTACGTGAGGACCAGAGTGGCTAGATCCTGAGTTACCTCCAGTCGTCTCGACTTATGTCTTGCCACTGGTCCAATTAGCTAGGGACCAGAGAGTGAGATTGACGATTAACACTTCCTCTTCTTCACTATAATTCAAATACAGCGTGTTACATCATCAAGACAAAACCTTCTGATGATGTCGACCTCATCGACCGACAACTAACTTTCACATTTTTTTAATGGTGGTCAATTTCGGACATACTGAGAGATTAATGAAGGACACTTATGTCGAAAGATTATCTTATGAGAGTCAGCCCAACAGAAACATGAACACGTATATACCGATGACTTAGCTAGCAAAGCCACATCCAGTGGAAATGGAGGCTTCATTTACAAAGGATCTGAGAAGAAAAGACATAGTACTAAGAACAGAAACATACTCCAAAAAAGGTACGCGTGGAAACCGATAAATTGAAGGCCGCTGCCGAACTTGTATCCAAGGTGCAGACATCCACCGAGAGTACCTATTGTTCCTGACTGATGCCTCGTCAGTATTGGCGGTACTAAAACAACACAAAGATGAAGATCTCGAGCAATGTATGATCTCCCTGACACAGCTCTCATAAGAACACAAAAAGGTTGGTCATACATTGGATCCTATCCCACTGCAATATCAAAGGCATTGAAGCTGCAGACAAACTATCAACGTGTGCAGGAGCTTACCCACAAACAGATCTGAGCATCACATATAATGAGGCTAAGACCATAACTAAAGCCAATTTCAGGGGAAATGGGCGGATCAACACCTCGACTTCCGATAATAAAACTATTATGATTTAACTAGAGAAGAGCAAGTAATCATCTTCAGACTGAGAACTGGACTCAAGAGTTATCCTTACAACAAACCGAAGATTGTGGCAGATGATAAGTGGGACATATCCTGCACGCTCACGCAGGACAAGTCAGAAAAATACTGGCCTCGCGAGATAGATGTGAAGCGAAAGCTGCACAAGGATAAAATAGCCTAACAAACAACGGCAGCCTTTGTAAGAGAACCCGGGAACTGAGGATGAACAAATTAGAAGAAGTAGTATTTTTAGCAGTATAGGTAGTAGTAGTAGTAGTAGTAGTAGTAGTAGTAGTAGTAGCAGTAGTAGTAGTAGTAGTAGTAGTAGTAGTAGTAGTAGTAGCAGTAGTAGTAGTAGTAGTAGTAGTAGCAGTAGTAGTAGTAGTAGTAGTAGTAGTAGCAGAAGTAGTAGTAGTAGTAGTAGTAGTAGGAGTAGTAGTAGCAGTACTAGTAGTAGTAGTAGTAGTAGTAGTAGTAGCAGTAGTAGTAGTAGTAGTAGTAGCAGTAGTAGTAGTAGTAGTAGTAGTAGTAGTAGTAGTAGTAGTAGTAGCAGTAGTAGTAGTAGTAGTAGTAGTAGTAGTAGTAGCAGTAGTAGTAGTAGTAGTAGTAGTAGTAGTAGCAGTAGTAGTAGTAGTAGTAGTAGTAGTAGCAGTAGTAGTAGTAGTAGTAGTAGTAGTAGTAGTAGTAGTAGTAGTAGTAATGGTTGTTGTTGTGGGGGTGGTGGTAGTGTGTAGGAAGAAGAGGAAGCTACATACACTGATGCGTGGATCCAGCAAAGCGGATGGACTCCGGAAATCATCAGTATCCACGTCGATATTTGCTGAGATAGGCTATCTATCGGTCTATCAATAGTTCAATAGCTTCCATTCCTAACAACAAAATTGATATCGTGAACATCGTGTGGAGGAGTGGTTAGTATAGCCGGTATTCTTGTCAGCAGGACACTGGTTCGAACCTCTCTATGGACCTAGACTGTTATCTTTCTAGGATACAATTAAGAGTGTAGCCTAGTGGACAGTGACCTGGCTTACTAGACTGAGATTACAGCGTACTAGCGGTTCGAGTTCACGGACGGACAGAAACAAAACCACGCCGTGGTTCTTGCCTGGTATGACCGATCCTCTGATTAACTTATCTGTAAATGGATACCCGACGTATGAGTTGGGAAAGGTATACACGATAATTATGGGGACTAGCCAGCCCACCTCACATAAGCTACGGGTTAGAACATGAAGAGTTAGCTTCATCACCGATGGCAGCTCTTGCCCCGTGATTGACCTTGATGCCAGAGTGATTGTTGTTTGTTTAGGAATGCCCAAAATGAGTTGGTTAATTTTTTGTACGTCCCGAAAAGGACGTTAAGTGGCAGTTGCTTTCCTCACACCTTGAGCATACTGGTGAAGGTGGAACTGGATCCTCCAGGCGGTTGTGCTATGCTTGGCTTCATCTGCGTGTCACTCACTACTACGGGGATCACGTCAATGCCTCACCTCGTTAGCCAAACTGGCAAGAAATCAGTCCGTTTCCAGGGAGGACTACTAGGAAGCCATGGGGAGGTTCTTGGCAAGTATGTTTTGCCTGACCCTGACTAACATATATGATCAGTATATTTTGCCTGACTAGACGTTAGTCTACCTACCCTACCAAAGTCTTTTGCATCTCAAGAAACTAAAGCGCCTAACGGTAGGTTCTCGAACCCCGCACGTTTCACTCGTCCCGTCGTTTCAGGGAAGTAAAACATGCTTACACTGGCGTTATTCTTTGAATTTACAACTCTTTTGATCTCATATTTGACCTTGCTTCGTTCGCTCTCAATCTTCAGCTACCAAGCCCTGAAAACCTGAAAAACGCCCTTGGCAGTTGGCTGGCCCTGACGCTAGTGGTCGTTGACCGCTGCAGCTCATGCACTGCTCAACGTCTTGATCCCTTCTCTCAAATTTGCTACATGAATACAAGAGTAGATAACTCATGTTTTCCAGGAACCATAATCCTCTTCCTCCTCGTTCGATCTCAATCGTTTGGTATTACCAAGCCCTGAAAATGGCTTTGTACATATCATTCGGAGAACGGAATGCATTGTGTCGTAGTTTACAGTTTAATTACGATATTTGCACTTGTCTGACACATCGGACTTCAGCAGGAAAGATCATCATCTGATGCGTAGGTAGGTAGTCAATAGAGCTGCCAATATTTTGTTTTCAAGAGATAATTGTTGTTCTCAAGCAAAGGGCAGTAACCATTATAATTTTAGTATTTGTTATTACCAATCACCGATACGTACTTGGGTGAAGAAGAATAGAACTGTAACTTTCCAAACAGGTAGCATATATCGACTTATGAAAAGGTGCCTGGGACTAGCAGCGTTGTCATGTGAAACTGTTGCTATTGAAACCGTTACTGCAAATGCTCGCATACAGGCTTCCTGTACAAGGATTATCTGAAGTGGTAACGGGGTGAAGACTACACTAGACACATATGTCGGATACACCTTCCTCTCTTCTCACCTCACTCTGTTTCATTTTACTCTGTCCAAAAATCACACTCTTGTTTCCCTTTACTCTGTCCAACAATCACCCTCTTGCACAACTTTCACACGTGCCATCAGGGTGAAACCCTTCCATTGCACTTTGGTTGGTTAGGCTTCTGAGAGAGCAAAAACCTAGCATAGGTACATACACACGTACACATTCATTCAAGCGCTGGTTTGTGCGTCTTAATATCGCCTAATTGACTACGGTTTGTGGTGGAATAGGCGCGCCTCCGCCAGTAGAAATAAGTGAGGCAAACACGTACAATTTAAAAAAATGTTTAAAATAGGTGAAGACTAAAGTATGGTCAGGCACAACTTACAGATCAAACATGTTACTCGGGGTCAGGCAAAATACACTGGCCAAGACCCTCACCTCGGTTTCCCTGGGGCCTTCCCTGGGAACGTGCTGTTTTTATGGCAGTCTGGCTAATGAGTGACTAGTAGTGAGTAGTGAGTGACACGCAGATGAAGTCAAGCATAACACAACTGCCTGGAGGACCAAGGTCCGCCTTCATCAGCACGCTCGGGATGTAAGGAAAGCTACTACAACCTGGCACTTAACATCCTTTTCAGGGCGCAGAAAAGGGCGTTTCTTCGCCAGCAGAATACAGCTTTGCAAACCTTTTACAAACGAGAAGAAGAAGAATAGGTTGAATCCACATGAAGATCATTAGTTTTTTTCAGTGCAAAATTAGAAATGCAGCATCGGAGACACTCAACAAACAATTAACTAACTCACAAAGATCAGAGAAGACATGTACAGAACAAATATGCTAAAAGGTTTTTAATTAATTTTATTAATCCCTTTAAGTTACAAATACACAAATACATTCTTTGTTGTATTTGAGTTATATAAAATTTGTACATTGGATTTCAAATTAATTAAGAAAAAAATAAAAGATGAAAGGAAGGTGGAAAGAGAGAGAGTTTGATGGGAAGAAATATGAGAAATTTAAGAAAAAAGAGAAAAAAAAACACACACAAAATCTATAATTGATACAATTTCATTTAAATTATTTAGACATACCTGGGTCAAACAACACAGCTTGTGGTTGTACAATTATACTAAAAATCATCCCCAAAGCATATATACGAGGCGTGTTCAAATAAAACCGGACCTAGCTGCACAAGGTGAACATACGTACGATGCGCATGATGAAGTCCCATCTGATGTGAACAGCACATACCAACCGTCAAGTTTGCTAAATTGCATTATCCTCCTACTCATAGTTTCCTCGATAGACCGTTGAAAACATGGCGGGAGTGTTATTGGTTCCGTCAAGAGTTGAACAGCTAACGGTAATTCGGTTTCTAACAGCTGAAGGATGTCGACCAGTTAACATTGATCTTAGAATGCAGACAGTGTATGGTGACAAAAGTGTGGCGAACGTAAGCTACAGCGACGGTCCACCCGAATTGCTGCATCAATTTTGGCGATGGCATCTTCTGAAGCAACAATATGCGCGTGACCTGGTCTCGGAAGATCTTTGGTTAACTCACGTCCTTCTTTAAACATCGTTGTCCAGTTCTTTCCTGTTGTCTTCAACACAATTTTGTCACCATTTACTGCCTGCATTCTGCCATGAATGTCAACTGGTTGACATCCTTCAGCTGTTTGACACCGAATCACCGCTTGATGATCAACTGGTTGACATCCTTCAGCCGTTTGACACCGAATCACCTCTTGATGATCAACTGGTTGACATCCTTCAGCCGTTTGACACCGAATCACCGCTCGCATGATCAACTGGTCGACATATGCTTCAGCTGTTTGACACCGAATCACCGCTCGCATGTTCAACTGGTTGACATCCTTCAGCTGTTTGACACCGAATCACCGCTCGCATGTTCAACTGGTTCACATCCTTCAGCTGTTTGACACCGAATCACCGTTCGCATGTTCAACACTGGATGGATTCCGTATCACAGCCGCAATGGTTTCAACGGTCTGCTGAGGACACAATGATTCGGAGGATAATAAAATTTAGCAAACTTGTCGGTTGGTATGTGCTGTGTACACGAGAAGTGACGTCATCATGCACATCGTACGTATGTTCACTTGATGCAGTTAGGTCCAGTTTCATTTGAACACGCCTCGTAGATATTAAAATTAGACTGTTTATGCTCTTAGAAGAATTCAGACACCTAATCTGAATATGCAGAAACCAAGCAGCTTACCAGCAGAGAATATGCAACATAGAACCTTTCACACACCTATATACACACAAATAGAACTTGTGAGATATGTTTACTTCTGCTAAATGTCATTCATTGTATATGTCAATGATGAATTTAACTATTTGCTAATCTACAGTAATGGGGATTTTTATAAAAACCCAAACCTTTCTTTTTAAATTGTCCATTTCATTTCTGCAATTTTCCTTTCTCTTCTGCTGCCTGTTCTTTTGTTCTTCTTTTATTTTCTGTTTTCATTTCTACCCAGGTTGTAACTGAATGAATTTTAAATATTGTTAAACGCAGATACAAAAAAAGAATGTATTTGAAATTTGTATATTGATTAGATTGATGAAAGTGGATTTAAAACCTACATAAATACAGCAATTGACTACTGCATCAATATCTATTTTTCATAAACAAAATGAGGATGGCGTAAGCTAGTGGTTAAGTGACACGGCTCAGAACCCGAAAGTGCTGGGTTCGACCCCCATCACAGCACCGGCCGTTAAACCAGGGAAGGAAACCCTTAGAAAATTTAAGGAGGAAGCAGACCCTTACATAAAAGGCACGCTGAAGTCGGATACACTGGGCTGACAGGCGCAAAATAAAAACATAGAACACCGCACACGCCTTGTGGAATAGAGAAATAAGGCAAACGCAAAAAGGAATAAATAAACAAAATATTCAGAGACCAGGGTGCTGAGCAGTGTATGAGCTGTAGAGGTCAGCGATCCAGAACTGCCGAGAACCGTTCTTAGCCTCCACGTGTTCATCGTGGATAACAAGCTGTAACAGAGGAGACTGGCCAATGAGAAGGGATCGAAGAGATGCCATGCTGAAGTCGGATATGCTTGCCCAAAAGGTGCAAATATCATAGTCAAGCTGTAGACAGCCACAGATGTTAAAGATGATTTAATTCCAAACACTGCTATTTGGGGATCAATTGTTAGACACCTCCGTGTAATAGATCGCAGTTTTTCTATGGCTGGTGACTAGTTCCCTTCCTTGCTGCCTTTTTCCTCTCGACAGTCAAATTCATTTACCCATAATGCGGAAGGGGTGAATGGTAGTTAGTCAGGGGAGACAGACTGGTCAATGTGGGAGAAAAGAGTAATCAGGGTTAGGTGAAACATACTGATCAAGGTGGAATAGAATAGTAATCAGGGCCAGGTGAAACATACTGATCAAGGTGGGATAGAATAGTAATCAGGGCCAGGTGAAACATATTGATCAAGGTGGGATAGAATAGTAATCATGGCCAGGTGAAACATACTGATCAAGGTGGAATAGAATAGTAATCAGGGCCAGGTGAAACATAGTGATCAAGGTGGGAGAGGAGAGTAATCAGGGTCAGGTGAAACATTCTGATCAAGGTGGAATAGAATAATAATCAGGGCCAGGTGAAACATACTGATCAAGGTCGGAGAGGAGAGTAATCAGGGTCAGGTGAAACATTATGATCAAGGTGGAATAGAATAATAATCAGGGCCAGGTGAAACATACTGATCAAGGTGGAATAGAATAGTAATCAGGGCAAGGTGAAACATACTGATCAAGGTGGAATAGAATAGTAATCTGGGCCAGGTGAAACATAGTGATCAAGGAATGAGAAAACAGTAATCAGGGTCAAGTGAGACACAGCTGGGAGTGAAAAGTAATCAGGGTCAGGTGAAACATTGATCGATCTGGGAAAGAAGAGTGATCAGAGTCTGATAAGGCGTGCTGATCAGGGCAGCAAAGACGAGTAATTAGGAGCAGGTGAAACATACTGGTCAATGTGGGAGTGAAGAGTAACATCAGGGTCAGGTGAGACATACTGGTCAAGGTGGGAGTGAAGAGTAACATCAGGGTAAGGTGAGACATACTGATGAAAGTGAGATCGCAGGGAAGTGCTAAGGGAAGTAAGCCTGGTACTGAGCCAAAATTCAGCGGTGACAGCAGTTTGGCACTCATATCTGACCGCTTGCATCAGGGTCAGCGACCAAAACCCTGTTCCGTGTTCAACCTGTGGCCTTAGAAACAGACTGCGACAATGCAGCCTGGTTAAAAGAATAGGAATATACGTGGGAAAAGAAACTGAATCCCCCAAAATGCCTCTCGGAAGCCTGTTGTATCGGGCCGAAACGTGCAGACATCGGTAACTCGCTGTAAACTATGAGAGAACGTCTTTTACAGAACGAGCGCGACAGATAAAAACAATAAGCCAGGAACAATAAAAAGATAAAAACAATAAGCATGGAACAATAAAAAATTAAAAACAATTAGCCTGGAACAATTGTACTTTTGCTAGGAGATGCAAGAGCTCTGACCAATCGAATTCTCAGACACTACAAACATTATTTATTTGGTTAACGTTAACGTTTAATGTCTGCTAGTCATATGAAACTAGGACTAACCGGTGATTGTTCGTGCCACAATTGTTTTAAGTAAAGTGTAACTGGGTTTAGCAGTCGGACAAATTGTATAAATATAACACGAGTTCAGTATCCTGACAAATGCTATAACTATAGCTAAACTGGGTTAAGCAGGTAGGAAAACGTGTATACAAATAGGAAACCTATGTTAAATAGTCGAATACATACCTGCAAATATACTGCAATTGTGTTTAGTCGTGGAACAAATGACAATAATAAAAAAAAATCTTATTTGAATAGTCGGACAAATGACAAAAATGCTAAACAAATTGTGTTTCGGAGTCGGACAGAGGATAACAAGGCTAAGAAAATTGTGTTTAATGGTCCCACAAATGACAGAAATGCTAAATAAATTGTGTTTAATAGTCGGACAAAAGATAAAAATGCAAACAAATTGTGTTTAGTAGTCAGACAAAGGATAAACATGCTAAAAAAAATTGTGTTTAATAGTCAGACAAATGATAAAAATGCTAAACAAATTGTGTTTAATAGTCACAGATGATAAAAATGCTAAACAAATTGTGTTTAATATTCGAACAAATTACACACAATTTACAAAATTGCCTTATTATTCGAACAAATGATAAACAAATTAGCAATTCTGGGTTTAAAAGTCGGACACATATCAAAAACATTAAAAACTGGACTTAATTGTCGGACAAATGACCAAAAAATGTCCAATACTGGGTTTAATAATCTGACACACGACATAACCCCATCAAAATGGCTAATGAACAACACAAGTGATAGATGACAGAAAAAGTGAATATTCTAGTGAGTCAGAGACATAATTTATCAACTCCACCAAAGACATGATATTATGGAAAGAAATAATTCCAAGCCAGTCGAAGTGACACTTGGAAGAATAGGAAAACGGTGGCCATGTTGTCTTAAAACATCTCTTAATGACATTAAGCATGGCTCCTCGGCACGCGACCCGACGTTACGCCTGGTTATACCAACCGAAAGTAGGTCAGAACAGCTTCTGTTGGTCTGCGCCTGGCGTCATGCCTGGAATGTTGACATCTGCTCCTTTAATAAGAAACTCTCCACTTCTGCTTTATCTGTTTCCTGCATTCTTTTTATGGCCCCGAAGATTTAAAAAAAACAACAACTTAAAGAGCTCTGAAAAAGACACGAATTTGAACAAGTCGGGCTAAATGTGATCTATGGTTCATAGATTTGAACAAGTCGGGCTAAATGTGATCTATGGATCATAGAAATAGATTTAGGTCAGTAGGCCTGACGATACCTAAATAATTTCTGTTCCGTTTACTTCTCCATTGAATCAGGTCATCACGATACTATAAAACATACAGCGCCTTCCCGCCAAAACAGAAAGTATTACCCTCCACTTGACTTTTGTGCTACATTTTGCCTTGACTTTCCTTGCAGCTTCGCTGAATTATGTGATCAAGGGGTCTAGCGCTGTTAAATTCCTGGAGCCGATGGTAATATGCGCATTTAATAAGTTCTATTTGATGCACGTGCGATAGTCTTAAGACATTGGTCTGAACTGAACCAGGGGGCCTACGAATATTCATGTGGGGATCGATAAAGGTGCAATTTCAATATGTGAAATCCATGTGTAGGTAGGACCCGTCAAGATATTTTGGAAAAGGGTGGGAGGTGGGGGAAGAGGGGGTAATGTCGGCAAAGATACTAAAGTGATCTCTGTTAGGGATTCACGAAGATTTTTATATATATGTCATTTCCTTATCTTCTTCTTCTTCGTTCTCAATCTCCCGCTACCAAGCCATGAAAAGGGTTTTGCAAGTAGCAGAATGTAGTCCGGAGAACGGAATGCGTTGTGTCGTAGTTTACAGATTGACTGCCTTATTTGCACCTTTCACTCAGACACATCTAACTTCAGTAAGCATTTGTTAGTAGCGGGTTGCCTTCCCTCTTCGATCTCTTATCCTTAGCCAGTCTGCCCAGTTGCAGCCTGTTATCCAGGATCACCGCGTGGATGTGTAGAAGGGTCTTGTCAGCTATGGGTCGCTGTCCTTGACGCTAGCAGTCAGGTATGGGTCGCTGATCCTAACGCTATCAGTCAGCTATGGGTCGCTGTCCCTGACGCTAGCAGTCAGCTATGGGTGGCTGTCCCTTACGCTAGTAGTCAGGTATGGGTCGCTGATCCTGACGCTAGCAGTCAGCTATGGGTCGCTGATCCTGACGCTAGCAATCAACTATGGGTCGCTGTCCCTGACACTAGCAGTCAGCTATGAGTCGCTGTTCCTGACACTAGCAGTCAGCTATGGGTCGCTAATCCTGACAGTAGCAGTCAGGTATGGGTCACTGATCCTGACGCTAGCAGTCAGCTATGGGTCGCTGTCCCTGACGCTAGCAGTCAGCTATGGGTCGCTGTCCCTGACGTTAGCAGTCAGCTATGGGTTGCTGTCCCTGACACTAGCAGTCAGCTATGGGTCTTTGACCATTATAGCTCATGCGCTGCTCAGCATCTTAATTCCGCATTTCCTTATGAATATGCCTTGGAGCAAGTTCCCGTCTCCCCCTCCTAAAAACACAACGGCCCAATGTTTTTTGATTGGACACTCTGTGAGCACGGACTCCAAATTATTTCTGAGCTGCACACGTGTATATAACACCTAGCGTCTGCTACATACAGTAGTCACAAGACTGGATGTTATTGCCACTTAACGGCACCATTAGAGACTACCAACTACATTTTTCAGCTATCCCAGATCTTTATGTGATCTACTTACTGACGTTCGGATTCCACGAAAAGCAACTGTAACTCGCCAGGAAAGAAACGTCAAGTGGGGAGGTGTAGTTTTCTGCCGTGTGCCATCTTTGTCGCCGATATTGTCATTCCCTGTTTCTTCAGTATCTCACTGACACCATCTATCCATCATTTTCATGGATGGTCTGCCTCTTGCTCTGCAACCCTGATTTCTGTTACTGTAAATCCAAGCAGATGGTGGCTTTGGTTGCATTGTTGTAACGTGTCCGAACCATTTTATTCTCTGTCTTTCCATGTATTCCATAAACCCACTTTGTTTCATTACTTCCTTCCGAACTCTGATCAGCATTGTGATCAGCCTTTCTCACACACACCTCAGTTTGCATACCATGATTTGTTTTACTTGAGCTTTAATGACAGTCTATTTCTGACCAGGAGATCGTTCTCTCGGCTACATCCAGTTCACGTCAGATCTGGGATCTGCACAGAGATATCTGCCCCTGTAGAAGTATATGTCCACTAAGATTAAGACTACATCCTGGAGCAGAAACGAAGCGACTAAATCAAGTGAAGCTAGAGCGAATTGGGCACGGGACCGGCTGCAGGATCATGTAGATACTATACTGCACACACATACACACACACACACACACACATACATCACACATACGCACACACACATACACACATACATCACACATACGCACACACACATACACACATACATCACACATACGCACACACACACATACACGCACATACATCACACATACGCACACACACATCACACACACATACACACATGCATACACACATACATACACACATACATACACACATACATACACACATACATACGCACACATACACACACATATGCACACATACATACACACATACACACACTTACATGCACATACATACACACATATACACACACATACACACACATACACACACATACACACATACACACACATACACGCACACACATGTATTGGACCTTATTGTTGAGTATGCACCGTTACACTCAGCCACCACTCTACCTCCCACTCTAACAGATAAGCTTTCTTACAGTGCAGCACAGATTCACTGGTATATATGACAGCACAGATTCACTGGTATATATGACAGCACACATTCACTGGTATATATGACATCACAGATTCACTGGTATATATGACATCACAGATTCACTGGTATATATGACATCACAGATTCACTGGTATATATGACATCACAGATTCACTGATATATATGGCAGCACAGATTCACTGGTATATTTGACAGCACAGATTCACTGGTATATATGACAGCACAGATTCACTGGTATATATGACAGCACAGATTCACTGGTATATATGACAGCACAGATTCACTGGCATATATGACAGCATCAGAATCCTGGACATTTTAACTTATTAGTTGTTTGCCTCGAGGCTCACATCAGCAGAAGAAGAGGAGCGATGTAGGAATGTTCTGAAACTACCACTTGCCGTCTATGTGTCAAGTTATTAATGCGCGGTAAATGGATCTGTTTCGGTCTAATTTCGAGGTCTAGCGGAGACTCCATTATTCATGGCAGTCCTCGTTTGTGACTTTCATTACTTGCTTCAGAAGGTACAGACGGGGTTACTATGATATGAGTGCAACGCGGATACAGGTGTCTCAAACATTCACGAATGTGGGAATCTGTGGCACCGATCATATTGAGGATCACATTAATGACTGGGGACGGCGTGGCCTAGTGGTTAAGTGGCACGGCTCACAACCCGAAGTTGTTGGGTTCGATCCCCATCACAGCACCGGCTGTTACCCCAGGGAAGCAAACCCTTAGAAAATGCAGGAGAAAGCAGACCCTTACATAAGTGGATGCACTGGGCCGACAGGCGTAAAATAAAAACCGCATTGCATTGGGGATTAGAGAAATAAGGCGAACGCAGAAAAAAAAAATTTAAAAAAAAACAAAAAATCATAAATGACTGAAATGGCATCTAGATTCCCAAAAGATATGAATTTGTGGATATGAAGGCAATAAGTGACCGTCTTCTCTGGATAATGATGACACTCCAGTCGACGAATTGACGGTCCACATATTGCGGAAATTTGACATCAAATGTGAGTCTAGCAAAGAGGGTCGCCGAAGCAGTAGTGCAGACAACACGTTACACAGGCAATGGCTCATTAACTGCACCACTACGACAGATCAATGTCCTGTGTATGCTTCAATTGTCTTCTGACCTTCTGAACAGTCAAAGCCTCCGTTTATTTATTTATACAACTATTGAAAGATCCGCCAGTATCAGTATCCTACTGCCTGTACTGCCAGAGAATGAGCTCACCAGAGCAGGTCAAAACCAAGCACTATAAGGGCAGTCAAACAATGGCGTCAATACACCCCTATCATACACCCCTATCATACACCCCTATCATACACCCCTATCATACACCCCTATCCCCCCACCGCCTCCCCTACCCACACACGCACAACTTGTCTCTTACCCCAATTTACCATCCATGATAAACATGCAAAGTGGCAAGCTTTTACACACCGCAGAAACAGCCTTACATAACCAATAGACACTCTGTTCCCGGACACCAGCACGCGCAGCTTTACATAACCAATTGACACTGTTCCCGGACACCAGAACGTACAGCTTTACATAACCAATTGACACTCTGTTCCCGGACATCAGCACACACAGCTTTACATAACAAATATACACTCTGTTCCGGACACCAGCACGTACAGCTTTACATAACCAATAGACACTATGTTTCCGGACATCAGCACACACAGCTTTACGTAACCAATAGACACTCTACTCTGTTCCCAGACACCAGCACGCACAGCTTTACATAACTAATTGACACTCTGTTCCCGGACATCAGCACGCACAGCTTTACATAACCAATTTACACTCTGTTTCAGGACGCTAACATAACTTTAGATAAGCAATAAACACTCTGTGTTCCCGGAGGCTAACAGAACTTTACTTAGCCAATAAGACGCTCTGTTACCAGACTAGGGCTCAGTACGCTAATATATGACTTTACCAAAATGTGAAGCCGTAAAGCCGTTTGAACTTGAAATGTTGTCTCCTTTCTTTTCTCTCTTACGTTTCGTTAATCCTGTTATGCCTTTCCGCAGCAGATTATGAAGAGACCAATAGAACGAGTCCGACTGTGTGCTACATGCACAGTGGCATTCACCGCCTCAAATATTTCTGTAAGCCATTTTTTTCGTGGTCTGTCTTTGACCTTGAATTCGTTGCATCTAAATAGCATTTTAATTTTTGGTGGGTGGGGGAGGGGGGGGGGGCGGGGGTGATGTGAGGCTGTAGCCTTGTTATATGGCCAAACCATTTTAGTTGCTGTAATTTGAAAATTTGTAAACAAGTTATTACAATAATATTTTGTTGTTGATTTGCGTCCCTTCTGCACTAAGTGCCCTAAATACGTATTTGTCTTCCTTCTGGTTCATCAGCTTTAGGCTAGGGGTCTGCTCGGAATGCAGTGATGTCGATCATGTATAACATAATAGGAGACATTCTTTGATAAAAATTTAATATCGTATCGGGCGACAGATTGCACGAACTCACAAACCAACTTTCGCACAACATATCGTATCCAAGCCCCCCACAAAAAGCAATTACCTCCCCGGTGCGTATCGAACCGGGCCAGTTATCACAGATCCAACCGACGTGCAGGAGAGGTGAATATCAGATTACCTTTGTGGAACACATGGCACGAGCTTTGTCCGTGCGTATAATGTTTTTGTTCCCAATACCACACTTCTATTTCATTATACGTGTTATTAAGTTGGTCTGGTAATAAACACCAGATGAGCCGTTGGTTGTATGCAGTAGAGCCTATCACTTCAGTATGTTGCTGTAACAGTAGCGACCACATATGAGATATTTATGATTTGTATATTTGTGTGTGATGATGTTAATTTATGTTTTTGTGTCCTGTAGAATCGGTTTCCCCTCGAATAGTGCTCTGGGAGGGAAGAACGTAACCACTGTTGTCTTTCAAAAAGAGGTTAAAGGGGTCACAGAACAGACGTTGTTGTCGGAGATACAGTAGTAGGGGCTGATTGCTAGGCCCAGTTTTTTTTACTTCTTCTTATTCTCCCTCTTCTTCTACTTCTTCTTCTTCTTCTTCTTCTTCTTCTTCTTCTTCTTTCTCTTCTTCTTCTTCTTCTTCTTCTTCTGCTTCTTCTTGCTGTTGTTCTTCTTCTTCTTCTTCTTCTTCTTCTTCTTCTTCTTCTTCTTCTTCTTCTTCTTCTTCTTCTTCTGCTTCTTCTCCTGCTTCTTCTTCTTCTTCTTCTTCTTCTTCTTCTTCTTCTTCTTCTTCTTCTTCTGCTTCTTCTCCTGCTTCTTCTTCTTCTTCTTCTTCTTCTTCTTCTTCTTCTTCTTCTTCTTCTTCTTCTTCTGCTTCTTCTCCTGCTTCTTCTTCTTCTTCTTCTGCTTCTTCTGCTTCTTCTCCTGCTTCTTCTTCTTCTTCTTCTTCTTCTTCTTCTTCTTCTTCTTCTTCTGCTTCTTCTCCTGCTTCTTCTTCTTCTTCTTCTTCTTCTTCTTCTTCTTCTTCTTCTTCTTCTCCTCCTCCTACTTCTCCTCCTTCTGCTTCTTCTTCTTCGTCGTCGTTAGAAGGAAGTTGTCTCATAGTTCACACTTCAGCTCAGCTTAAGTGCAACTGCATCGAAGATCGGCTGCAATGATCGTCAGTGTACTCTATCTCTTGCCGTAATGACAGGCTTTTTTCAGTCCATCCTCTGATGTTGTCCATCCACTTATAACGTTGATATAAGTCGTTGAGCGACTGCCTTCAACCGTACTTTATAAATGCTCTCCCAAAAGAACGTATGTCTTGTTATATGACCAAAATAACCTAACTGTCTAACCCTGATTTCGTTCAATAATTTTCTTTTCACTACCAACGTTTTCAATACCTCCACGTTTTGTTTTCTTCTCTTTCCAAGAATTGCATCTCAATCTCCTATATACCCACATTTCGAAGGCTTCAGTACTCTTTTTCCAACTCGGTAAGCCTCCTCCGAAATGTGTCACTCGCCTCGACACATCAGTTGGTTTTTGTACCTGGTTCGCCTTGACACTGTCATCGCTAATATTCTCTAAACCAAACTACACTAAGGCAGCCAGTTGACATGGTTACCGCTTGGAGGTAGAAAATTGTCTAGGCAGCCATGGTTCGCTGACCCTGATACGAACAGTCAGATATGAGCCGCTGGTTACTGCTCTGGTTCGCTGACTCTGATACGAACAGTCAGATATGAGCCGCTGGCTGCTGTCAGCTCTGGTTCGCTGACCTGATACGAACAGTCAGCTATGAGCCGCTGGCCACTGTCAGCTCTGGTTCACCGAACTGTATCTTCGGTTTCAGCTCTTTATTTTGAAAATACCCGATTCGTTCCTACCCTCTGAGCCTTCATTGAATAGTTAATCAGATGTCCAATTATGGATTAGTAGATTTGAGCGTACTGAGGCATGGAATTAAACCAGCTGCATGTCATTGAGAAGCAATCTTTCTAAACATTGTGCTACTCAGACTTTACAAGCACGTCGTAAAAGAAAACTAAGGAAGGATGTATGATGGTAGCAGCCCGATCATGTGAAATTAGTGGCCACAGAAATGACTCCAGTCATGACTTGGGGTTCTTGCTTCCTTCAAGAGGCCACCTATAATGGCGAGCTCTGCTTTATGGGTAGAGAGATGGAGAGACAAGAAGCTGGCTTTAGCGTAGCTCTCTTGTGAAAGTCTGCTCTCACATCATTCTTCTAACCGTCATCTTCATCGACTTCACTAGTCAGATTCTTGTGTGTGGTTGGTTTGAGTGGGGCAGAGGAAAAACAGCATTTAGTTACCCCAATGATCCTTGTGTGTGTTTGGTTTGAGTGGGGCAGAGGAAAAACAGCATTTAGTTACCCCAAGGATCCTTGTGTGTGGTTGGTTTGAGTGGGGCAGAGGAAAAACAGCATTTAGTTACCTCAAGGATCCTTGTGTGTGGTTGGTTTGAGTGGGGCAGAGGAAAAACAGCATTTAGTTACCCCAAGGATCCTTGTGTGTGGTTGGGTTGAGTGGGGCAGAGGAAAAACAGCATTTAGTTACCCCAAGGATCCTTGTGTGTGGTTGGTTTGAGTGGGGCAGAGGAAAAACAGCATTTAGTTACCCCAAGGATCCTTGTGTGTGGTTGGGTTGAGTGGGGCAGAGGAAAAATAGCATTTAGTTACCCCAAGGATCCTTGTGTGTGGTTGGGTTGAGTGGGGCAGAGGAAAAACAGCATTTAGTTACCCCAAGGATCCTTGTGTGTGGTTGGGTTGAGTGGGGCAGAGGAAAAACAGCATTCAGTTACCCCAAGGATCTTTGTGTGTGGTTGGGTTGAGTGGGGCAGAGGAAAAACAGCATTTAACTGCCCCAAGGCAGCAATCAATGAAACAGTCAAAACAGTACAGCTCTCTGCGGAGTGCAGGTCTTCAACGCAGTCCTACAGTCCAGAACTATCCGTTGTAGCTTTTTCCTGGTTTTCTTCATGCTTATTTCGATCTATCTTCTCCACACGTGATATAAACTACGCTTCTACCTCTTACCGTGAAGATTATAGAACAGAGACTTCCTAGTAGTGCTGTCAGCTGGTTTGCTTAATGTGTGCTCCTTACGAAACTATCGTTTTTTTTCTCACCTCTCATTGAAACACATAAATACGTCTAGTCTGCGGTGGTACTGGAAGTTAAAAAGTCGATAATGATATAAATATGCATTGTAAAGTAGATACAAACGTAAATACGCATAACAAATTGGCAAAATAAATTGGCATAGTAAAGTCGATAAAGACATAAAATGGAATAGTAAAATCGATCAAGACAAGAATAGGAATAGTAAAGTCAATAAAGACAAAAATAATCATAGTAAAGTCGATGAAAACATAAACTGGCATAGGAAAGGCGATAAAAACATAAATTTGCACAGTGTAATCTATAAAAACGTACATAGGTCCAGTAAAATAGATTTTAAATAAATGGGCATAGGAAAGTCGATACAGACATAAATAGGCATTGGAGAGTCTATAAAGACATAAATAGGCATGGTAAAGTCGATACAGACATAAATAGGTATAGGAGAGTCTATAAAGACATAAATAGGCAAATGAGTATCTATAAAGACATAAATAGGTATAATAGTTGTCCATCACAAGTGATGAAGACCACTCTCTTTGTTCAGCCGTGTGGACAGTCGTATCTCTTGCTGTGTCCGCTGAAATGGGTGACTTGCGCGGAGATTTGGATTAAAGTGAGGAAGAAACTGCGCCTTTTGTCAACCTCACTCACAGAGCCTAAGCTACCTTTTGCCAGTGGAAAGACATTCATCGAGACGACTGGAGATAGCATATGATGCAGATTTTGCCTCAGGGTTACCACCGAAGCCTTTCCGTAAACATGTAACCCGCAGGGTAGAAAGGTGGGATGGCATCTAACGCAGTTTGTCGTGCCTTTTCGATAACCACAAGAGGTCGTATGGACAACACTCAGCGTGTGAGTGAGTCTGGCATCTCTGCCCAGCTGTATTCATCTTATAATAGGTATAGGAAAGTCTATAAAGACATAAAAAGGCATAGGAAAGTCGATACAGACATAAATAGGCATAGGAGAGTCTATTAAGACATAAAAAGGCATAGGAAAGTCGATAAAGACATAAATAAGCATAGCTCAATTACGACACCGAGACAACAAAAAAACGAAACACACGTAACGCCGATAGGCCTTCCTCGGCGACAATGAGTTGCACATCACATACGATAATAGCGACATCATGAGACGGTTTTCGTCTCTATCTTGTAACTTGCGCTGTTTTTGGATTATAGTGAGGAAGAAACTGCGCAGGTCGCCCACCTTTCCAAGCTGTCTTGGACAGTGGCAAGAAAACCAGTCTAGAGGATGGGTTAATTCAGGATGCAGGCACTTAAGACTTACTTCCCGTGAGACCCGGGGTCGCCTGAAACTTGCGGGATTCGAACGCCCACAGTTTCAGTTCATCGCTTTGTGAAGCGAGTGTCTTACCTCTCGACTACATGACAACGAACGACATATACACTTAAGGACGGATACACTTGAGGACACATACACTTAAGGACGGATACACTTGAGGACAGATACACTTAAGGACGGATACACTTGAGGACAGATACACTTAAGGACGGATACACTTGAGGACAGATACACTTAAGGACGGAAACACTTGAGGACAGATACACTTAAGAAATCAACAAAACGGGGGCAACAAAAACAATGAGAATAGATATTACATAATTTATCGTCTTTTTACTGGTTTAGAAGACTTTGCACAGTCTGTATACAACCAGTTTAATTTAGTTTCCCTTTATCTAAAAACTGTGCGCAACTAATCTATTCTTGAATGCATTAATTGTCCCTGCCTCCACTATTTCCTATGGTAATACATTCCAAGCATTCGCTACTTTCTGACTAAAAAAATAGTTTCTTATATCTAATCTGGACTTTTCATTAGTTTAACGTGCAGCAGTTTCCTCTTGTTCTTGTACGTGCTAGTATTTTGAAAAAAAATAGTTATAGTCTAATGTATCCTTTCCGTTAATTAACTTATAAACCTGTATTAAGTCATCTCTTAACTTATAAACCTGTATTAAGTCATCTCTTAACTTATAAACCTGTATTAAGTCACCTGGAATTCCTCTCTTTTCTAGACACTGTAGACCAGTATTAAGTCACCTCGAATTCTTCTCTTCTCTAGAAACTAGGCCTGTATTAAGTCACCTCGAATTCCTCTCTTTTCTAGACACTGTAGGCCAGTTTTTCTTACCTCATAAATCATTCTGGAATCCTACTATCAGTTTTGGCACTCTTCTATGTATCCTTTCCAGCATATTTATATCACCTCTACGATTTGTTTGTTGACACTTCCTGGCAATGGTTACCAATTTAAACCGTTTTGTATCGTTGTCATGCATCATGATAGTGTTTGAAGCTGCAGTAAAGTGAATTAACTGACAGTAGCCAGTGATTCACAGCTGGCCGTTTGCATTAGGCTCAGGGAACCATATCTGACCAAGACCCTATTCTGCCTCCAAACGGCAGCCCTTGAAACAGGCCGCATTTGTGTAGTCAGACTAACACAATAGGGATCGCAGTGGGAAGTCAAACCCCTAACCCAAAACGCCAGCTCAAACAGGATGGGACGGACCGGAAGGCGTAGATATCGCAGTCTTGCTGTTTACCCCGACACAACGTTCTTTTCAGGACGAACACCGAAGGAAGACGAATGCATCATCTTTTGTTTTGTTGTTCCGATTGATTTGTAAGATGTTTTCGTCTGTTCTCTGTCTCTGACAATAGACCTGCCACCGTAAAGTTGGCTCCGTTCTGTTTTTGTGCACTACCTTCTTCTTCTTCTGCTTCGTTCGTACTCAATCTCCCACTGGGAACGGCGTGGGCTAGTGGTTAAGTGACACGGCTCACAACCAAAGGTGCTGGGTTCGATCAGATCCCCACCACAGCACCGGCCGCTACCCCGGGAAGCAAACCCTTAGAAAATGCAGAAGGAAGCATACCCTTACAAAGAATGCATGCTGAAGTCGGATGCACTGGGCCGACAGGCGCAAAATAAAAACCACAATGTAACGCACACCGCCTTGGGGAATAGATTAATAAGGTGAAAGCAAAACAAAAAAACAAAAAAACAACAACAACAAATCTCCCACTACCGATCCCTGAAAAGGGTTTCGCAAGTAGCAGGATGTAGTCCGGAGAACGGAATGCTTCGTGTCGTAGTTTACAGCTCGACTGCGATATTTGCAGCTTTCGATCCGACATATCCATCTTCAGCATGTATTGTTCAGGACCAGATGGCCTTCCCTCTTTGGTCCCTTCTAATTAGCCAGTCTGCTCTGTTGCAGCCTGTTGTCCAGGTTCATCACGTGGTGGTGTAGAAGGGTCTTCACAGCCCTAGTTCGCTGGCCCTAACGCTTACAGTCAACTAGGGATCGCTGACCGCTGCAGCTCATCATCTTGATCCGTGCAGTACATACAATATTGCCATCTCATTTCTTATTGTTCCGTTCTTATACATATTGTCTTGTGCTGTTGTGATTGGTTACTTGTTTTCGTTTCTTTGCCCCCGACGAAGACCCAGTGGTTACAATCTGGCTGCTGTTTTCTGGCATGGTATTGTTACTGGGCCATTAGTTATACAGACAAGATTTTATGTCGTTTATTGATCTTCAGAATTGATACAACGTCGATTCAATAACTGATTTATAAACTGGATCATGGAAAGACAAACGTAAGACAAACAGTTAGGTTCATGATGTACTAGATGCCGTTTAAAAAAAATATACCCTTCACTGATAAGAAAATCCTGATGCAAACTTCCAAGTTTATAAGGGAAATTGTTGGGTTATTTGAGGGGTAAACTGTATAATGGTTAGAGAAGTCTTAGACAACTTTCAAGTTTATAAGGGAAATAGAAGAGGGCTAAACTGTATAATGGTTAGAGACGTCTTAGACAACTTTCAAGTTTAAAAGGGAAATAGAAGAGGGCTAAACTGTATAATGGTTAGAGACGTCTTAGACAACTTTCAAGTTTATAAGGGAAATAGAAGAGGGCTAAACTGTATAATGGTTAGAGAAGTCTTAGACAACTTTCAAGTTTATAAGGGAAATAGAAGAGGGGTAAACTGTATAATGGTTAGAGACGTCTTAGACAACTTTCAAGTTTATAAGGGAAATAGAAGAGGGGTAAACTGTATAATGGTTAGAGAAGTCTTAGACAACTTTAAAGTTTATAAGGGAAATAGAAGAGGGGTAAACTGTATAATGGTTAGAGACGTCTTAGACAAACTTTCAAGTTTAAAAGGAAAATAGATGAGGGCTAAACTGAATAATGGTTAGAGACGTCGTAGGCAAAGTGTCAAGTTTATAAGGGAAATAGATGATAGGTACACTGTATACTGGTTAGAGAAATCTTTGACAAACTTTCAAGTTTAAAAAGGAAATAGATTCGGTTAGTTGAGGGGTAAACTATGTAATGACTATAGAAGTGTGAGACAAAACTGTCAAGTTTATAAGGCAAACGGATGATGTTATTCGATATGATAACTGTAAAATGACTAGGTAAGACTGACAAACTGTCAAGTTTATAATGAAATAGATGCGGTTATTTGAAGGATAAACTGCATAATAGCTAGAGAAGTCTGACAAACTGTCAAGTTTATGAGGGAAAATCGATGGGGTTGTCTTAGAAATTAACTGTTGGATCGCGACAGAATCCCGATATGGACCCCTATGCTTATGAGGAAGCTATTTGTGATTATCTGAGAGGTCGTACAGAAAGCAACTAAAGATAAACCAGTATGTTCATATCAGGTAGATGGTGAACAGACAAACAGATCTAGGAATCGACACACATGGAAACCCCAGGTGCATTTGCAGCTCTTGGATTACCTGTGACTGGTCAACCGTAGAAATTGTCAGCACCTATTAGCATTATTCATGATAAGTACGGAAAGCCAACTGAGCCAGTGTCACATGTGGTGCTAATATTCGATAAAAGCATTGTGGCTCTAATACACATTAATGTTCTCATCTTTCAGCCGCGAACCGTTAGCTCTATTATATTATCACAGGATCGGAAAGACTCGATGGTTACAAGACAGCTTTTCCCAGACAGACATTTCTAGCAAGAAACTGCAGTAGGATTAGAACAACCAAAGACTGTTGTTGTTGTTGTTGTTGTTGTTTGCGAATGCCGACAATGAGTAAGTTACTCTTTTGAGCGCCATGAAAAGGACGTTGAGTGGCGGGTGGCAGTAGCTTTACTCACATCCCGAGCGTACTGATGAAGGTGGACTGGGTCCTCCAGGCGGTTGTGCTATATATGTATGTATGTGTGCTTACGTGTGTGCGTGCGGGCGTATATGTCTGCCTCTCTGCGTGCCTGCCTGCCTGTCAGTCTGTCTGTTTATCTGTCTGTTCGTGCCAGCGTGCCTGTGTATATACATATACGTACATATACATACATACTAACATACATCCATACATACATGCATAAATGCATGCATGCATGTATACACACACACACACACGCGCGCGCGCGCCCGCACACTAGATACATGCATACATACACGCACTCACGCACGCATGCACGCGCGCGGGTGCACACACAGACACACACATATACACATACACACACACTCACACACACACACACGCAGAAGCCTGATGTGCAAACTAATAACATGTTTATATTAATTTAATTTTCAAAAGAACGGTTTTGTAAATGAAAATATAGCATTTGGCAATTATTGTGGGTCTTATGATGATGTTACGAAAACGACCTCCATTTTCCGCCTCACAAACTCATATTCTTCCAAGTGCATTTTCCATTACATTGGTCAACGTGTTGGGTCCCAGTGTTTACATGTTTTTCTTCAGCTGCAGGATATTGCTGAGTCTGTTAATGTACACACGATTATTTAGGTAGTGCAACTGGAAATATCTGGAACAGTTAAGTAAGTACAATTGGCTGGCCAGTTGAAATATGTGATTGTCATCCTGTCAGTCTCGAGAGACAATGGATTTATGCTAGAGAGGGGGCAGTCAGTTGATGCTCTTGCTTTCACCGCACACGTCTGGAGTCTGCATCTTCTCGCATCTTGTTTTCCCCTACCTGCAGACTAACACACAATTCCTGCCTCCAGCAGGGTCTGTCTTTAACAAGTTCCTCACAGTTACAGGTGTTCATATCCAATGCTTTCAGGTCACGCTTGCAGACATCTTTGTAGCGGAGGAAGCGTTTGCCTTTGTTTCGCTTGGAGCCCACCCTTGCACATAGGCCAGGAGTCGTGCTCAGGGCCCACCCTTGCACATAGGCCAGGAGTCGTGCTCGGCGCCCACCCTTGTGTTGAAGTTCCCCAGCAGATATAGGTGATCCTCACAAGGGATCCTTGTGATGAGTGAGTTCAGCTGCTGATAGAACTTATCCTTGGAGTCACTAGTTTCGCTAAGTGTATGAGCATACATGCTGATCAGATTAACTATGGCATTGGATGTTCGGAGACGAAAAGATACCAACCGTTCTATGCCATTTTGGCATATCTCTGCCGATCCCAAAAGAGAGTCTTTAACGGCAAAACCGACGCGATGTTCTCTGACGTCATCCACTCCTTTCCCATGCCAGAAGAACGTATAGTCATTTTCCATGAGGTACTCAGACTCGACCAGGCGCCTTTCTTGTAGGGTGGCGACGTCGACCTGAAAGCCTTTTGAGTTCACAAAAGATGGCGGCGGTGTGACCACACGCTTGCCGTTACGCCTACGTCTGTATCGGAACACGAGCGACAGAATACAGCTGCAAGGACATGTTCCGTTTTGAACTTATGAAATAGATAAGCGAATAGTGTGTGTGTACCTTTCAAGTATACGTTTCTTGAAATAACACTTTCTCCAAACATCAAATCTATCGGCTTTATCTCCTCCGCTCATTTCACCGTGTACGAGTACACATGCTAATCGTTTTGTCAGCGCTGTAAGGACGTTCTGAACATATCAAGCTTATAGGAATGACGTCGAGTGGACGTTGTTACATCTGGCTGCATGATTTACTTAATACGGCTCCTCTTTTACTGGGAGGGCATGCAACGCTGCAACTTGGTTCCCAAACTCGTGGTAAGTCGACCATAGAGCCCTGTTGTTGGGCACGATGACCATAGAGCTCTTTTGTTGGACACGATGACCATAGAGCTCTTTTGTTGGACACGATGACCAAAGAGCCCTGTTGTTGGGCACGACGACCATAGAGCTCTATTGTTGGACACGATGACCATAGAGCTCTTTTGTTGGACACGATGACCATAGAGCTCTTTTGTTGGACACGATGACCATAGAGCTCTTTTGTTGGACACGATGACCATAGAGCCCTGTTGTTGGACACGATGACCATAGAGCTCTTTTGTTGGACACGATGACCATAGAGCTCTTTTGTTGGACACGATGACCATAGAGCTCTTTTGTTGGACACGATGACCATAGAGCCCTGTTGTTGGACAAGATGACCATATAGCTCTTTTGTTGGACACGATCACCATAGAGCTCTTTTGTTGGACACGATGACCATAGAGCCCTGTTGTTGGACACGATGACCATAGAGCCCTGTTGTTGGACACGATGACCATAGAGCCCTGTTGTTGGACACGATGACCATAGAGCCCTGTTGTTACACGATGACCATTGTGCTCTATTGTTGGAAACGACGACCTATTGCCGATTAAGAGTGCAGATTTCTCACATGATAATAATCCATGTATGCACTTTGTGTGCACACAATGGACAATCGACTTGAAAATAGAATTCTACAATTTTGGTTCTCTGGGCTGGTCAAAATTTCTTCATAATAAATTGCCAAGGGTTGAAGTAACAATATCTGAAAGGAAATCAAAAATGTGGTAATTAACAAGATTGTTTTGAATTTTTTAAATGGTAGCTTGACTTTTGGGTACCCTGGATATTGTTGACCTATAACAAATGACGAACTTTGGTCACCCTGTGTACTATAGAACTAAAACAACAAATACAAACTCTTGGGCCACCCTGTATATTGGAGTACTAGATCAAATTACATGCTTAGGTCACCCTGTATATTGGAGTACTAGAACAAATTACAAGCTTGGGTCACCCTGTATATCAGATAACTAGAACAAAAAATACGATCTTTTGGGCCAACGCTGTATATTGCAGAAGTTGAATAAATGGCACACTTGGTTGCCCCCTGTATTAGAGTACAAGAACAAATGACGAACTTGGTCCACCCTGTACTAGATAACTAGAACAAATGACGAACTTCGTCCACCCTGTACTAGAGAACTAGAACAAATGACGAACTTGGTCCACCCTGTATTATAGAACTAGAACAAATGACACACTCGAGCCACCCTGTATTATAGAACTAGAATAAATGACACACTTCGTCCACCCTGTATTATAGAACTAGAATAAATGACACACTTCGTCCACCCTGTATTATAGAACTAGAATAAATGACACACTTCGTCCACCCTGTATTATAGAACTAGAACAAATAACACACTTGGTCCACCCTGTATTATAGAACTAGAACAAATGACATACTTCGTCACCCTATATTATAGAACTAGAACAAATGACACACTTCGTCAACCCTGTATTATAGAACTAGAACAAATGACACACTTCGTCCACCCTGTATTATAGAACTAGAACAAATGACACACTTCGTCCACCCTGTATTATTGAACTAGAACAAATGATACACTTCGTCCACCCTGTATTATAGAACTAGAACAAATGACACACTTCGTCATCCTGTATCTTAGAACTAGAACAAAAGACACACTTCGTCCACCCTGTATTATAGAACTAGAACAAATGACACACTTCGTCCACCCTGTATTATAGAACTAGAACAAATGACACACTCGATCCACCCTGTATTATAGAACTAGAACACATGACCAACTTGCAACACATGGAGGACATAATGGACAGCAGGTACAACACCACGGTGGGAAATTTCGTCTGATAGATCGTCCAACGTACAAGAGAATACATGGGCTTAGAAGGAAACAAGTCAAATGAAGCTGCATTGTAACACCAGTTAAAAACAAAGTGGAGAACAGATCCTATAAATGGCCCATTACAAATAAAACCACACGCTTCTTCTTCTTCTTCTTCTTTTTTCTCGTTCGTTTTCATACCTCAACGTCAATTACTCTAACGAAGGCAGCAGTCGACTCAAGGCTATGTACACTTCCGTACTGCTTCTCGTGGAAGGACACTGGCTGTTGCCAAATGCTACTTCTTTTGTCGGTATACAGTGGACAGAACGGCAAAATATGTTCTGCATTCATGGGGGCTGTGCCGTAGGAACAAAGGTCTGTAGTGCCAATCTTGAACTTTTTGTACAGATGGCATCTCAGTCTGTTGTGACCTGTGTGTAGCCGTAGAATGATCACCTGGTCTCGCCTGGAGAATTGATGGTAGGCATTGTTTTCTATGTGACCAGGGTGGTCTTTTTTCCATTTTGCACTGTATGTTGCCCTGATGAATGTTGCTTGAAATGTCGCAGTCGGATGGTATCCACTGGACTATGATTTTCTATGGAAAAACGCTGGAAAGACAAAATTAATGACCAACAACGCCAAGGACTTCGAAAGCATGATAAAAGCTAATGGTCAGGAACTCGAAGTGGTTGACCGTTTTAAATATCTAGGGTCGATTGTCAGGGATGAAGGACAAAATGTGAGGTGTTGGCCAGAATAGCACAGACAATAGCAGGGCTTCCACGGCTCAACAAAATCTGACAAGATAAACGGTTAGCAATATGTACGAAAATCAGATTAATGGGTACACTGGTCCTGTCAATATTTCTCTATGCTTGTGAGACATGGACAGTTACAGCTGACCTTCAACGAAGGATACAGGCATTGGAGATGAGATATTTCCGAAGACTTTTAAACGTCACGTACAAAGATCGAGTTACAACTGAGGAAATACCAGATAGAATTACAACAGCAATAGGGCCTTTTGAAGACCTCTTGGCAGATGTCAAAAGAAGGAAACTCGCTTGGTACGGTCACATATCGAGATCAAATGGTCTTGCAAATACAATCCTCCACGGGAAGGTGCATGGCAGACGACGAAGAGGCCGGCCCAAAAAGAGATGGGAGGACAACATAAAAGAATGGACCAGTCTCCGACCAGAAGAGTCACAGGCAGCGGCCGCTGACAGAGAAGGGTGGCGTGGTGTTGTGAGGATGTCTTCACGTGTGCCCCAACGACCTCAATGATTACGGGATGACCTGACCTGACCTGACCTGATATATATATATATGAAAGGTACATACGTCTTCACTCCAAACAAAAGAAATATATATTTTTAGCACCAAATTTGAGTAAGTGCCGTCCCAGAATAGTTCACTTTTAAACTTTTGGGGGTGTCAAACATTCTGCGAGATTATACGATAAGTTCTGCTACCGCTTGTTCTTGCCTTCTTAGCAATACATTTCTCGAATCTGTCAACATTGGTCCGTGATTAGGAGAGTAGCATCCAGTTTCTACAGCAGAATAGCGTTAGCCATGCTTTCAAACGATGTAATTACAACCAGGTTATCTGACCATAACCGTAGCTCTAAACCCAATCGTTACCATAAAAGTAATCCTAACCATAAACATAATGCCAACCCTAACTATAATCATAACCCTATCCGTAACACTGAACCTAACCATAACCTTAAACCCTAAACCCTAAACCTAACTCTTCGCAAAACTGAACATAACCATCTTTCCTACACTTCTATCTTGATCTAAGTCTGTTTATTTAAATTATAAAATTATTTTGACCTGTCCAACCCTTAACCCGAAATGGAATGTCCCGTTACGTATGATGGGAACTCTGTTTGGGGTGAACTAAGACACAAGTACCCAAAAAAGGACTCGGTTTGTGGTTGAAAGAACAAGCCTCGCCCAAATCATGCACACACAAAAAAACAGCCATCTAACAAACAAGGAATTGTTATAAATGTAACACGTGCGTCTAGCTAGACCCAGAGTGAGAGATCTATAAAGGGAATTAACCGTGAAAATTACACGTTGCGGTGGGGTTAGATGTGTGAACGTTCGCGAGCTAGAGATAGACGAGCAGATATCACATCACGAGCCCAGGCCGAGTCGACATTTTGTGACAGACGTCAGGGCACCATATCCTGAGGGGCAGCCACCCATGGTCAATTATTGGGAGAACTCGTGTTTCAGATCTGGTGTAGGGTTGTCATTAACGTCATTCCGCACGCGAACTTTAATGTGACTTGTTAGAAATATCAGTTTCTCGGGTGGCCGTGAACTTAGACGATAGTTAAGATGTGAGTGTGTGTGTGTGTGTGTGTGTGTGTACATGTGCGTCTGTGTGTGTCTGTGTGTGTGTGTGTACGTGTGTGTGTACGTGTGTGTGTATGTGTGCGTCTGTGTGTGTCTGTGTGTGTGTGTCTGTGTGTGTACGTGTGTGTAGATGTGTGTATGTGTGTGCGTCTGTGTGTGTATGTGTGCGTCTGTGTGTGTCTGTGTGTGTGTATGTACGTGTGTGTACGTGTGTGTCGATGTGTGTATGTGTGCGTCTGTGTGTGTCAGTGTGCGTCTGTGTGTGTCTGTGTGTGCCTGTCTGTCTGTGTGTGTCTTCTTCTTTTGCGTTCGTTTTCAATCTCTCGCTTCCAAGTCCTGAAAGTAGCAGGATGTAGTCAGGAGAACGTGGTGCGTTGTGTCTCTAGTGTACAGATTGAATGCGATATTTGCACCTTTCGGCCCGACACATCCGTCTTCGACAGTCTGTGTCTGTATATGCGCGTGGGTGTCTGAAATGGATGAGAGTGTGTGTGTGTGTGTGTGTGTGTGCGCGCACGTGTATGTGTTTGTGTGTGTGTGAAATAGATGAGAGTGTGTCTGTGTGTGCGTGTATGTGTTTGTGTGTGTGTGTGTGTGTGAAATGGATGGGCGAGAGTGCGAGATTATTTGGCCAAATGGGAAAGAGAGCATACTGGAGACACACAAAATGACGCTTATTACCAGTTAAACAGAAGAGGGCACGTGGTGGTCTTCAGACTCTGTACAGGTCACAACAAAATGTATTCTTCTTCTTCTTCTTCATCGTACGCAGTCAGACAGTAACTATTATTTTTTCGAAAAAAGCGGCGGTTATCCTGAGGCTGTCGACACTGCCATAGAGCTTGTCTTGTGTTGCCACTGGTGATGGCCACGCCACATCTGCTCTCTCTGATCCTCGTATGTCTGGCAGTTCTGCAGCAGATGCTCAGCGGTCATTTTCCCGGTACCACACGGGCATTCGTCGGTACCACCAATCTTCAATTTGTTGAATAGGTGGTATCTCAGTCTATTGTGGCCAGTGCGAAGTCTGAAGACCACGACCTGCTCTCTTCTGTTCAACTGGTAATAGGCATCTTTTTTGGTGTAGCCGGTATTGTTCAGTTTCCCATTTGGTCATGTATCTGGCTTTAATAAGCCGTTTTGACTCTTCGTACGTCATACTAGTATCTGTTTGTGGTAGTCTTGCACCTTCTTTTGCCAGTCTGTCTGCCTCCTCGTTGCCTTGGATGTTGCAGTGTGATGGGACCCACTGTACCACTACCCTTTTTGGTGCGGACTGCTGGCATAGTCGACAGAGTACTGCTCTTAAGTCATTAAGCTCAGTGTTTTTCTGGCTTTTTAGCCCTGTGACTACGGCCAGAGCATCTGTAAGCAGGACTCTGTGGCTTTCATTTTCTTTATGTGTCACCATTTCTTCCACTGCCTCCGCTCTGAAATTGCTTGTGTACTTACCAGTAGCGAATGACTGTTATTTTTCTGCCATTTGGTAGGTTCAGGAATGCTCCTGCCCCTCCGTTCTGTGTAGTGTTTGTTACAGAACCGTCGGTGTATGCATGGGTCCAGTCCATGCTTGGGTAGTTTTTCGATATAAAGCTTAGGGTAGTATCTCTCCTTTCTTTTTCAGTTTGGCAGTTTTTGTTTCCAATACCTGGTATATTTTCTACCACCTCTGGAAATATATCCTGCCTCCAGGTAGGTTTTCGTACAGTAGTGATGGGTTTTGGTGTTGTTAGTGCGTTTATGGGATCTTCGTGCATCTTTGCTTTGGCTATTTGTGCAAAGTTTCTCCGTTTTAGTTTCCCATTTCCCAAATTGTTTAGTTTCTGGTGCATTGGATGGTCAGTCAGTCTTCGGAGTTTCTCTGACTGCAGCTGGGCTCTGCAGTCTCTTCTATCGGTCATGGATTGCAGTTTTGTAATCTTTTCAAGTTCTACAATTGGCGTTGACTTCATGCCACCTGTTATAATTCTCATGGCTTGGTTTTGGAGTTTGTTAACTTTATCGAAGTTCGCCTTCGCTGCTGTTGTCCATGCCGCAATGCCATACTCGAGAACTGGTCTCCCTCTTCCAGTGTACAGTTTCTTTAGTATACTTTCGTCTGCTCCCCAGCTTGTGCCAGCAAGTTTCCTCATGATTGCCATTCTTTCTCTGGCTCTCATTCGGTTTCTCTCGATCTGACTTTTCCATGTCATACGCCGATCAAATGTGACTTCCAGATAGTTTGGGTTGTCGTTTGGCCGCAGGAATTTGCCATTTAGACTTAATTTGGTATTTTGGGGTTTGATTGAAAGCGAGAATATTGTACATGTCAAAATCTATTTAATAAACTGAAGATAGGTGCTACTGAAGAATGCTCCTGTGGTTCTGAGAAAATGATCCCTGGACACCTGCTGCAAGATTGCCCCGCATACGAGGATAAGAGAAAGACATGTGGCCATCAACAGTGCTAACACTAGACAAACGTTAGGCAGTGTCGACAGCCTTATGATGACCGCTGCTTTATTCCAACAAATTTATGTAGACGTCTGACAGCGTACGAAGAAGAAGAAGAAGAAGAAGAAGAAGAAGAAGAGAAGAAGAAGAAGAACAAGAACAAGATGACGAAGAAAAAGAATAAGAAGACGAAGAAGAAAAAGAAGACGAAGAAGAAAAAGAAGACGAAGAAGAAAAAGAAAAAGAAGAACAATAGGAAGAAGAAGAGGACGAAGAAGAAGAAGCAGACGGAGAAGAAGAAGAAGCAGACGAAGAAGACGAATAAGAAGAAGAAGACGATAAAGAAGAAGAAGATGATGAAGAAGAAGAAACCTAGCTAATGTGTTCCTTGCGAGAGAACAAACACACTATATCCTCTATATTGTTATTTACACCACGAGATGCTGATTACGAACTCCAAACGTAAGAAAAACGCCGCAGCCGTTGTGAACTCGGCAGCCATCCCGAAGGGGCATCATTATCAGAGGAAAGGCTTCGGGAGTAAACATTGAGGACATATCCGGAGCTGGTGTCTCTATGATACTCTAGTGGTTCTAACATCGTTATTCTGACAATCCATCAGAGCTTGGATACTTGAACATATGGAGTCTGGCTATGGGTTCCCTGGATACAGGCTGTTGTCAAGGCAGTCTGGCTTACGAGATGTGGATCGACGTGGTCCCTGTAGTAGTCAGCGTCACGCAGATAAAGTCAAGCATAGCTCAACTACCTGGAAGACCGCGGGCCACTTTCATCAGATCGCTCGGGATGTAAAGAAAGCTACAACAACACAGCATTTACTGTACTTTTTGGGGGGCTCACAAAAGTCTACACTTACTCATTTTGGGCATTTAACAACAACAGGACTCACTAGTGTAAATGGACTTGTTTTTCACTTTTTGGGCATTTAACAACAACAGGACTCACTAGTGTAAATGGACTTGTTTTTCACTTTTGGGCATTTAACAACAACAGGACTCACTAGTGTAAATGGACTTGTTTTTCACTTTTGGGCATTTAACAACAACAGGACTCACTAGTGTATATGGAGTTGTTTTTCACTTTTGGGAATTTAACAACAACAGGACTCACTAGTGTAAATGGACTTGTTTTTCACTTTTGGGCATTTAACAACAACAGGACTCACTAGTGTAAATGGACTTGTTTTTCACCTTTGGGCATTTAACAACAACAGGACTCACTAGTGTAAATGGACTTGTTTTTCACTTTTGGGCATTTAACAACAACAGGACTCACTAGTGTAAATGGACTTGTTTTTCACTTTTGGGCATTTAACAACAACAGGACTCACTAGTGTAAATGGACTTGTTTTTCACTTTTGGGCATTTAACAACAACAGGACTCACTAGTGTAAATGGACTTGTTTTTCACTTTTGGGCATTTAACAACAACAGGACTCACTAGTGTAAATGGACTTGTTTTTCACCTTTGGGCATTTAACAACAACAGGACTCACTAGTGTAAATGGACTTGTTTTTCACTTTTGGGCATTTAACAACAACAGGACTCACTAGTGTAAATGGACTTGTTTTTCACCTTTGGGCATTTAACAACAACAGGACTCACTAGTGTAAATGGACTTGTTTTTCACTTTTGGGCATTTAACAACAACAGGACTCACTAGTGTAAATGGACTTGTTTTTCACTTTTGGGCATTTAACAACAACAGGACTCACTAGTGTAAATGGACTTGTTTTTCACTTTTGGGCATTTAACAACAACAGGACTCACTAGTGTAAATGGACTTGTTTTTCACTTTTGGGCATTTAACAACAACAGGACTCACTAGTGTAAATGGACTTGTTTTTCACGTTTAGACTAATGTAACTAAAAGATAAATGTGTGAGTACATGAAAACCAGTGAAAGGAAAGACAGAAAGAGAGAGAGAAATAGAGAAGAAGAGAGACAGGGAGAGACAGAGAAAGAGAGAGAGAGAGTGAATGGTAGGCACACTTCAAACATCAATGGATGAGTGACATGGGACGGTAGAATGGATTAACAACACCACTAGTGTAGGGTCATCAAGTACTGTAGGTCCAAGACCCTTACGGTTTTCTGATTCGATTCTTTTGTTTCTCTGTTCTTTTGAATGAGACGCGCGTTTGCTTTTTGTTTCTGTCTGAATACTACCATTTGGTTTTTGTTCATCAGAAGGGGACTCCATTCTACCATTTGGTCTTTGTTCATCAGAAGGGGACTCCATTCTACCATTTGGTCTTTGTTCATCAGAAAGGGACTCCATTCGACCATTTGGTCTTTTCATCAGAAGGGGACACAATTCTACCATTTGGTCTTTTCATCAGAAGGGGACTCCATTCTACCATTTGGTCTTTGTTCATCAGAAGGGGATTCAATTATAACTATTTGGTCTTTGTTCATCAGAAGGGTACTCCATTCTACCATTTTGTCTTTTCATCAGAAGGGGACACAATTCTACCATTTGGTTTTTTCATCAGAAGATGACTCAATTCTACCATTTGGTCTTTTCATCAGAAGGAGACTCAATTCTACCATTTGGTCTTTTCATCAGAAGGGGACACAATTCTACCATTTGGTCTTTTCATCAGAAGGGGACTCAATTCTACCATTTGGTCTTTTCATCAGAAGGGGACTCAATTCTACCATTTGGTCTTTTTATCAGAAGAGGACTCAATTCTACCATTTGGTTTCTGTTAATCAGAAGGTGGCCCGATTCTACCTGATCTTTCTCTCTGTTCATCAGGAAGGTATTAAATTCTACCTTTTGTGTCTCTATGTTCATCAGAAAACGGCTCAATTCTGACTTTCCTTTCTCTCTGTTCACCAAACTGCGATTCAATTCTACCTACAGTAGTGTCAACCTTTTTCTCTGATCACCAAAAATAAAATTCATTTCTACCTGATCTTCCTCACGTTTTCTTTACCAGAAAGAGATTAAATTATACGTTGCATGTCTTTCTGTTCATCTGAAAAGGACTCGATTCTGTCTTTTCTTTCTATCGGTTCACCACACGAGAATTCAATTCTACGTACAGTAGTGTTAATCTTTCTCTATGTTCACCACACGAGAATTCAATTCTACGTACAGTAGTGTTAATCTTTCTCTCTGTTCACCACACGAGAATTCAATTCTACGTACAGTAGTGTTAATCTTTCTCTATGTTCACCACACGAGAATTCAATTCTACGTACAGTAGTGTTAATCTTTCTCTCTGTTCACCACACGAGAATTCAATTCTACGTACAGTAGTGTTAATCTTTCTCTATGTTCACCACACGAGAATTCAATTCTACGTACAGTAGTGTTAATCTTTCTCTCTGTTCACCACACGAGAATTCAATTCTACGTACAGTAGTGTTAATCTTTCTCTCTGTTCACTACACGAGAATTCAATTCTACCTACAGTAGTGTTAATCTTTCTCTATGTTCACCACACGGGTATTGAATTCTACCTACAGTTTTAATCTTTCTCTCTGTTCACCACACGGGTATTCAATTCATCTACAGTAGTGTTAATCTTTGTCTCTGTTCACCGCACGGGTATTCAATTCTATCTACAGTAGTGTTAATCTTTGTCTCTGTTCACCACACAGGTATTGAATTCTACCTAGAGTAGTGTTAATCTTTCTCTCTGTTCACCATACGGGAATTCAATTCTACCTACAGTAGTGTTGATCTTTGTATCTGTTCACCCTATGGGAATTCAATTCTTCCTACAGTAGTGTTAATCTTTCTCTCTGTTCACCCTATGGGAATTCAATTCTACCTACAATAGGGTTGATCTATCTCTCTGTTCACCCCAGGGGAATTCAATTCTACCTACAGTAGTGTTAATCTTTCTCTCTGTTCACCATAGGGGAATTCAATTCTACCTACAGTAGTGTTAATCTTTCTCTCTGTTCACCACAGGGGAATTCAATTCTATCAACAGCAGTGTTAATCTTTCTCTCTGTTCACCACAGGGGAATTCAATTCTACCTACAGTAGTGTTAATCTTTCTCTCTGTTCACCACAGGGGAATTCAATTCTACTTACAGTAGTGTTAATCTTTCTCTCTGTTCACCACAGGGGAATTCAATTCTACCTACAGTAGTATTAATCTTTCTCTCTGTTCACCACAGGGGAATTCAATTCTACCTACAGTAGTGTCAGCCCTGGGACCACTTAACGTTCACTTTATTTTCCGATTCTTAGTGGTGCATATCGCGGTCATGCTCCATAGGGAGCGATACCAGAGGTCGACGGTATGGGAGATAATGAAACATGAGAATCCGCCATCACCGACCCCACGTTTTAAACAATGGGAGGCGAATTAATCATCTCTTCAGAAATGAAGCTTTTTAACACACTTCGGTGGCTTCCAGGCGAGCGCCCGTCGTTCAATAAAAACACGAACAATGGCGCAAAGATCGATGGCAGCACTGCAGATGGTGGATTGAGAAGTGGGAATGTGTCTCTGCTCAAGGGGGAAACTGAGGATGTCAAGGTTGACAGTGTGCCTGCTATACTTGAATGGCTGCGGGATGCGGTAATTTGGTAAAGGCATATTTGTAGCACAGATCAATCGTGGAGCCTTGACTAGCCCGCATCAAGGGGTGTCATCAATATCAGATGAAACACACCATGATTACAATAAAGATGGCGGTGCTTGCGTCCATGTGCGTTAAAAATGAGATTTGTCCCTTTGAAGTATTATTGACAAAACGAAACAATTTATGATAAAAGTTATGTTCAAACATTTAATCGCTGTTGCTAACTCTTTTATTGATGTGAGTTGTAGTTTTCCCATGAAACATCACATACTCAAATTCATTATCATCGTCATCATCATCAGCAATAAAATGTATTTTCATGGTGTTTTGGTATTGGGACGCAGTACTGGACCCAGACCACCTGATGACCCGCCCCAACCTCCAGGAAACATGCAATTAGTGTGCCATGCTGGAGGCAAATAACAAGGCAATCCATGTCGCTGAATACTGGCTGCATACTGTATAACGAGGTGCTTGGACACGGAGAGTAAGTAAGTAGGTAAGTCAGTAAGTAAGTCAAGAAAGAAGGCAGTAAGTAAGTCAAGAAAGAAGGCAGTAAGTAAGTCAGGAAGTAAATCAGTAAGTAAGTCAAGAAGTAAGTCAGTAAGTAAGTCAGAAAGTAAGTCAGTAAGAAAGTTAGTTAGTAAATAAGTAAGTCAATAAGTAAATCAGTAAGCAAATTAGAAAGTAAGTCAGTAAGTCAGTAATTCAGGAAATAAGTAAGTAAGTAAGTCAGTCAGTCTGTAAGTAAGTCAGTAAGTAAGTAAGTAAGTAAGTCAGTCAGTCAGTCAGTCTGTAAGTAGATCAGTAAGTAAGTAAGTAAGTCAGTAAGTAAGTAAGTAAGTAAGTAAGTAAGTAAGTAAGTCAGTCAGTCAGTCAGTAAGTAAGTAAGTAAGTCAGTCAGTCTGTAAGTAAGTAAGTCAGTCAGTAAGTAAGTAAGTAAGTTAGTAAGTAACTCAGTCAGTCAGTAAGTACGTAAGTAAGTCAGTAAGTAAGTAAGTAAGTCAGTCAGTAAGTAAGTAAGTAAGTAAGTAAGTCAGTCAGTCAGTCTGTAAGTAAATCAGTAAGTAAGTAAGTCACTAAGTAAGTAAGTAAGTCAGTAAGTAAGTAAGTCAGTAAGTAAGCTAGTAAGTCAGTCAGTCTGTAAGTTAGTAAGTAAGTAAGTCAGTAAGTAAGTAAGTAAGTAAGTCAGTAAGTAAGTAAGTAAGTCAGTCAGTCAGTCTGTAAGTAAGTCAGTAAGTAAGTAAGTCAGTAAGTAAGTAAGTAAGTCAGTAAGTAAGTAAGTCAGTAAGTAAGTTAGTAAGTCAGTCAGTCAGTCTGTAAGTAAGTAAGTAAGTCAGTCAGTAAGTAAGTAAGTCAGTAAGTAAGTAGGTCAGTAAGTACGTAAGTAAGTCAGTCAGTAGTTAAGTAAGTAAGTAAGTCAGTCAGTCAGTGAGTAAGTAAGTAAGTCAGTCAGTCAGTCTGTAAGTAAGTCAGTAAGTAAGTAAGTAAGTCAGTAAGTAAGTACGTAAGTAAGTCAGTCAGTCAGTCTGTAAGTAAGTCAGTAAGTAAGTAAGTCAGTCAGTAAGTAAGTAAGTAAGTAAGTCAGTAAGTAAGTCAGTAAGTAAGTAAGTAAGTCAGTCAGTATGTAAGTAAGTAAGTAAGCCAGTAATTAAGTAAGTAAGTCAGTAAGTAAGTAAGTAAGTAAGTAAGTCAGTCAGCCTGTAAGAAAGTCAGTAAGTAAGTAAGTAAGTAAGTCAGTAAGTAAGTAATTCAGTCAGTAAGTAAGTAAGTAAATCAGTAAGTAAGTAAGTCAGTCAGTCTGTAAGTAAGTAAGTAAGTCAGTAAGTAAGTCAGTCAGTAAGTAAGTAAGTAAGAAAATCAGTCAGTCTGAAAGTAAGTCAGTAAGTCAGTCAGTCTGTAAGTAAGTCAGTAAGTAAGTCAGTAAGTAAGTAAGTAAGTCAGTAAGTAAGTAAGTAAATCAGTAAGTAAGTAAGTCAGTCAGTCAGTCTGTAAGTAAGTAAGTCAGTCAGTCAGTAAGTAAGTAAGTAAATAAGTAAGTAAGTCAGTCAGTCTGTAAGTAAGTCAGTAAGTAAGTCAGGAAGTAAGTCAGTAAGTAAGACAGTAAGTAAGTCAGTCAGTCTGTAAGTAAGTCAGAAAGTAAGACAGTAAGTAAGTCAGTCAGTCTGTAAATAAGTCAGGAAGTAAGTCAGTAAGAAAGTAAGTAAGTCAGTAAGTAAGTAAGTAAGTAAGTCAGTCAGTCTGTAAGTCAGTAAGGAAGCCACTAAGTAAGTCCGTAAGACAGTAAGTAAGTGAGTAAATAAGTCAGTAAGTAAGTAAGTCAGTAAGTATATTAAGTCAGTAAGTCAGTCAGTCAGTAAGTCAGTAAGTCAGTAAGTCAGTAAGTCAGTAAGTCAGTCAGTAAGTCAGTCATTACGTCAGTACGTAAGTAAGTCAGTCAGTAAGTCAGTCAGTAAGTCAGTACGTAAGTAAGCCAGTCAGTAAGTCAGTCAGTAAGTCAGTCAGTAAGTCAGTACGTAAGTAAGTCAGTCAGTAAGTCAGTCAGTAAGTCAGTACGTAAGTAAGTCAGTCAGTAAGTCAGTCAGTAAGTCAGTACGTAAGTAAGTCAGTCAGTAAGTAAGTCATTCAGTAAGTCGGTCAGCCAGTCAGTCAGTAAGTCAGTAAGTAAGTCAGTAAGTAAGTCAGTCAGTAAGTCAGTCTGTAAGTCAGAGAGTAAGTAAGTCAGTCAGTAAGTAAGTCAGTAAGTCAGTCAGTAAGTCAGTCAGTAAGTAAGTTAGTCAGTAAGTAAGTCAGTAAGTAAGTCAGTCAGTATGTCAGTTAGTAAGTCAGTAAGTAAGTCAGTCATTAAGTCGGTCAGTAAGTCAGTCAGTAAGTCAGTCAGTAAGTCAGTCAGTAAGTCACAAAGTATGTCGGACAGTATGTAAGTCAGTAAGTCAGTCAGTAAGTCAGTAAGTCATAAAGTAAGTCAGACAGTAAGTAAGTCAGTCAGTAAGTCACTAAGTAAGTCAGTCAGTAAGTCAGTCAGTAAGTCAGTAAGTAAGTCAGTCAGTGAGTCAGTAAGTAAGTCAGTCAGTAAGTCAGTCAGTAAGTCATTCAGCAAGTCAGTCAGTAAGTCAGTCAGTAAGTCAGTCAGTAAATCAGTAAGTAAGAAAGTAAATCAGAAAGTAAGTCAGACAGTAAGTCGGTCAGCCAGTCAGTCAGTAAGTCAGTAAGTCAGAAAGTAAGTCGGTCAGTCGGTCAGTCAGTCAGTTGGTAAATCAGTAAGTCAATCAGTAAGTCAGTAAATAAGTAAAAGTGGGTCGCATGGCAGTAATTGCCGTCGGGAATGAAGAATATTCTTCATGGACTAGCCGCAGCATGTGTAAGGTGGGGTGGTCGGTTCCCTTCCTTTCTTTTTATAGCTTTCTCACCTCATACGTCAGATTCCAATTGACAGCTGGGTCGACTGGAAGAGCGGTCGTACCAGGAAGGAACTTACGCCCGGATTTCTGTCTCTCCGTCCGTTATTTCTGGCGCTGTGTAATTCCAGTAGCAGCAAGCCAGCCCCCTGATGACAAGGCTACACTCTCCACCATCATCATCATCATGATCATCATCATCATCATCATCACATTATCACCATCAACATCATCACCATCATCATCACCATCATCATCACTTTCATCATCACCACCATCATCAAAATATCTATACCGATAGGTATTGAGGGGAAGGGGGGCGGGGTGGGGGGTGGGGGGGGGGGGTTACGTTAAGTTAATTGTTAAAAATGTATTGTTTTGTTTTTCGTTCTTGAAGAAGACCTTTCAGTCGTAACGCATGTTTTTATATTCTGTATTTGTGCCAATCCCTGACGCGTTCTGTACATGTTTACGTAATTATCGACCTGTTCTGGTTAAAGTAATGCTCTTTTACTATAGTGCACGGATTGTAATTTTTTCCACGTCCAGGTCATTCTAGTGTTGACATGTTGATTCGATTTTCTTTTCCAGTAGCAAAAGTCTGAACTTCAGAGCAAACACCAGCATCCTTTCATGTCATCTGTTAACAAAAGTCTAGACTTGACAGTAAACAACTGCATGATATCTCGTCATCTGCTAATAAAAGTCTAGACTTGACAGTAAACAACCGCATGATATCTTGTCATCTGCTAACAAAAGTCTAGACTTGACAGTAAACAACTGCATGATATCTCGTCATCTGCTAACAAAAGTCTAGACTTGACAGTAAACAACATCATCCTTTCATGTCATCTGCTAACAAAAGTCTAGACTTGACAGTAAACAACATCATCCTTTCATGTCATCTGCTAACAAAAGTCTAGACTTGACAGTAAACAACCGCCTGATATCTTGTCATCTGCTAACAAAAGTCTAGACTTGACAGTAAACAACTGCATGATATCTCGTCATCTGCTAACAAAAGTCTAGACTTGACAGTAAACAACCGCATGATATCTTGTCATCTGCTAACAAAAGTCTAGACTTGACAGTAAACAACCGCATGATATCTTGTCATCTGCTAACAAAAGTCTAGACTTGACAGTAAACAACACCATCCTTTCCTGTCATCTGCTAACAAAAGTCTAAACTTAACAGCAAACAACAGTCTGATTTCTTATCATCTGATTAAAAAGTACTGTAATGATTAAGAACTTGGAACGTTGCGCCGCGTAAAACAGACCTCAATCCAAAATGGACACAATCACAGGGCACAGGAATTTTTTTAAACGACCGATTCGGTTGAATTACGATGTTCCCCCAGGGACTTAGTGGCCTGCAGTCATGTAGTGCATAGCGGTGATATCTCAGTTCGGATCCCTGATAATACAATGGTGTGTCATACACCTTTAGTACCCTCAAGGCATGGAAACGGAGTGACTCACCCCAGCATCATCAGGTGCTGTACAAATAAATCAAATTATGTGCAAATGTTTCAGTGTTGCAGGCATCTCTCGCTTAGCCCAGGCTGTCTTAACTGGCATGTCTAGTTTAGTCAAAGAATCAAACGTCATTGCACAAGTGCTATGTTTTTCTTTATATTTTTGGAGAATCTCAGCACGAACTCCGTAGCACAGGCGAGGATTCCGTAATAGATTGAGTAGATTGTTCACATCATTTGGAAATTTTGCCCAGGCGGCAACTGTTAAGCCTACTCTTTTCGATTTTCTACTGCGGGGCGATTTTTTAATGTGCGCGACACTTATCACGGGCATCCGATCTCTACTACCTAGAAATCCGGAAAATAACCAGAAAGTCCACGTGAAAAACTCCCGGTCTTAACCATGATTTGAACCCAGACCTGCATCACCCCATGCCGCTTTCTTATCTCGAGACGACTTAGTTCTCATGAAACAGAGCTGCCAATACCCTTCAACACCTCCACGAGGTGATCCTGGATAACAGGCTGCAGCAGCGGAGACTGGCTAAGGAGAAGGAATCGAAGAGGGAATGTTAACCCGGTACTCAAAAATTGCTTGCTGAAGTCGGATGTGTTGGACCGAAAGGTGCAAATATCGCAGTCAAGCTGTAAACTACGACACAACGCATTCCGTTCTCTGGACTACATTCTGCTACTTAAGTCCTGTCAGGGTTTGGTAGCGAAAGATTGAGAACGAACGAAGCCAAGCCTAGCCAAACTGGTATACAATGCAAGACGTTTTTCACACAGTAACGAAGAGTGGGCAGGGTCTAGTGAAACATACTGATCAAAACCTCATTTCACGTCCTCGTCTGTGGTCATGAGATGTGTTGTATCACGATAGTTTGGTATGTGCCCCCCATCATCATAGGCGTCTAAGTCTCTATAGACCATGGGCATGGCGCACTGTGAGTTTTGTCCAGCTCAGTCTCTATAGACCATGGGCGTGGTGCCCTGTAAGATTTTTCCAGCTCTGTCCCCTTTATTTTGACACTGTCTGCTATAGCTGTAAAGGCCGATCCGCGAGTGACAGTCCCTGCCACAGATCGTACAACCATACTGAGGAGGCTGGCCTGCTTGGCTGTTCCTTGATCTCTTCAGTCTTTCACTATGCCCCTTCAACTGACTGCCTCCAGATAGCTCGATATTGACCAATTTCTTCCCAGCCCTTGGATGGGATGTTGCATGACTTCATGTCCCTCTTACATACGTCCTTAAATGGCAGTGTATGACGGCCGATTTTATAACTCCAATGGCTAGCTGTCCATAAAGGATATTCTTTGGCAGCCTCTCGTCTTCCATGCTATAAAAATGTTACAACCACCGTAGACGTCGCTGGTTAAACATCGAATACATAATGTGAGTGTTTGCTCTCTGTAAGACCGTATTGTGTGACCAATATGCACCAATTTAATAATATTAATAATAATGTTCGCTTAGGCGTCTGATGCCCGTTGCATCGGTCAGCCACATCCATGACCGACTGGTGGCGTGGTTCCAGGCCTCTTCCGTGATCCACTGCTGTGGCATGGTTCCAGGCTTCGTCCAGGGCGGAGGGATAAGACGGCCACATCCATGACCCACTGCCGTGGCGTGGTTCCAGGCTTCTTCTACGATCCACTGCTGTGGCGTGGTTCCAGGCCTCGTCCATGATCCATTGTTGTGGCGTGGTTTCAGGCGTCGTCCAGACCGGAGGGATAGGCTGCTGGAGCCATGCTGTGCGGGTACGGCCTCTTCCAGGTCTCCAGCCGATCGTAAGAAGACTTATAGACTTGAGGAAGGACTTATATAGTATCGTGTGGGCCAAGGTTTCCTGGTCCAGCAGTACAACATGCATGACCAAACAAAGAAACTCGGCGCCGGTCAAGTGTTTCTGAGATTGAGTGGAGGCCTGTTTTAGTAGAGGCCTACACGTTGTGGATGTAGTCGTGCCATCGGATGCCCAGGATACGCCGCTGTTTGCGCATGCGTAAGGCCTCCAGTCTGGACATTACCTTTTTCAGCAATGTCCAGGTTTCTGGGCCGTAGAGCAGGAATGGGACCACAAAGGACTAGTAGAAGCGGATTAATGTCATACGGGATACATTTGTTTTTTTATAATTCCATCTTGCTTGCCGTGGACTTTTGTTGATTGTTCTTCTAATTTTTGTAATTTTTGTGGTGACTATATCGATTAACTACTACATCGATGGACAGAAGATGCAGTCTTTTGTCATATAACAAGAATGCAGCATGATCAACTTGCAGGGAAATCATACCACATGGAGGTTTCAGCCATGAGTCAGAGGTCGACTAGGTACGATGGATAGATGGGATAAAAGAAACACTCCGGAAGTCCAACATGTCGGCAGCACAAGACTTCTACCTAGCACAAAACAGAAGTCTACTCAAACCTCCTTTCTGTGACGACGCAAGGTAAGAGCAGATGAACAAAAAGAAGAAATAATATGTTTTTCTTATGTTGATAAATAAACGGCGACGATCACTTCCGGTGAGTTGTTCTCCAGTTTCTCTGTTTGCTATTCCTACCAGGTCCGTTCGGCAGAATGCCAAACCTTTGGTAGAGGTATTATGTCATCTTCTGAAGTAGAAGGTTGGGGGCAGGAGGGCAATGTCGTTTGGGTTATTTAACAGGGCTAGATTGTTGTCGTTCTACCGTTTTCTATCTTTTCTCACCTTCCATCGTTGGCTTCATCCTCAACTTTGGGAGTGGCCGTTGAAATCTCCCACATCTATGGAGTTGCCACTGGGGACATCTATGTTTTCCATGTCCAGTGGTATGTCGCTGGATCAGATAACGTTGAGGTTAGTCAAGTTTCTAAGACAAGAAGATCTTTATCAAAGCTATAAGGAAAGGGGATCAAACTAGAGACAACTATCACTGCCTTCAGCGAGCGATGAAGTGATCTCATTTCGTGGGAGAGTGGGGCAAAGCAGATTGAATGTCCACCAATACAGGCTAGTATTGGCCCCATCCCCGAAGTGTATGTGTGTGCAAGCAGCACAAACAGCAGAACATATTCTGCAAGAGCGTTATATACTTCGCCAATTGCGTACTGAACATTGTCTCACAGAAACGAATCTTCACACAAAACTGTTTGGAAGAATTGAAGAACTTTCAACTACAGCAACCTTTATCCAGAGAACTGGTTTTCATATGGAGACAATAGAAAGCATGACAAACGAGAAAAAGAAGAAGATAGCAGTCAGGTCAACGAGGTGGGATCGACACTGAAATCTCCATATCGGTGAGCTTTCTGATTAATCTCGTATTGCTTTATATCCAGGTGGATCCCAGTCCACCTTCTTCAGTATGCTTCTTAATTATGTTTTTTTTGTGCGTTGCTATATTTCTCTATTCCCCAAGGCGGTGTTCGTTACACTATATTTTATTTTGCGCCTTTCCCCCTATTTTATCCGTCTTCGGCGTGCCTTTTATGTAATGGTCTGCTTCCTCCTGCACTTTCTAAGAGTTTGCTTCCCCGGGGTAACGGCCGGTGCTGTGATGGGGAGCGATCCAACACCTTCGGGTTGTGAGCCGTGTCACTTAACCACTATCCCACGCCTTCCGTTGAAGTATGCTTGAGGAAGGTCATCGGTATAATCAGGAACAACATAATCCGACATGAAAGTATTCAAAGTACGGTCGTCACTACGTCTTTTGTTGAGTGCATTCCCGGTTGGTCCGGCCATCTTATGAGAATGCACCCTCATCCACTTAAACTTATGGCCTGCAACACTGGCAGATTTGGCTACAGAGCAAGAAGGTGGCGGCGAGGCATGTGGATAGAGTGATTGTGCAATGACAGGGACTCACACCGACCGACGGGATCAAGATGCTGAGCAGCGCATGAGCTGCAGTGGTCAGCGAACAAAAGCTGCCAAGACCCTTCTACACCTCCACGCGGTGATCCTGGATAACAGGCTGCAGCAGGGCAGACTGGCTAAGGAGAATGGATTGAAGAGGGAATGCTAACCCGGTACTCAAAAAATGGTTGCTGAAGTCGGATGTGTTGGATCGAAAAGTGCAAATATCGCAGTCAAGTGTAAACTACGACACAACGCATTCCGTTCTCTTGACTACATTCTGCTACTTAAGCCCTTTCAGTGTTTGGTAGTGGGAGATTGAGAATGAACGAAGCCAAGCCAAGCCACACCGACCGACGCAACGCACTTGGCGCAGGACATATGACTTAATCTTGCCACGGCGCTCAACGACGTAAGTAGAATGAAAGCTTTCGAACGTATCAGGTTCGAATCCCGTCATGCTCAATTTGACATATTAGGCACGTCGTGGGTTTGTTCATTGTTTGACCGCTACAAAGTGTTACCTGACGAAGTCATGAGAAAATTTCCAAGCCCGCGCGGTAAATACGGATTTTGTGCTCTGTCGCCGGTGATTTCTGCAATGAAAGGGACAACACGCAAGGAGAGCATAAGTTCAATAAACTAGCTTCTATGAACCATTCTCTAATTTGAACCACTCTCTAATTTGAACCACTCTCTAATTTGAACCACTCTCTAATTTGAACCACTTCTAATGTCGTCTAGCCTATGGAACTTAATGGCAATTCTCAGCCATTTCCATCCTAGATGTATCTTGGATGGAATTGTCTACTTCTTACTTGGATAAAAAGTGTCCTTTTCTGTGCCTTCGACGAAAGTGTCCTTTTCTGCGCCTGTGTAGAATTATCCTATTCTATGAATTGGATAGAATTACCATCTTCTGCGCCTTGAATAGATTTATCCTCTTCTATGCAATCAATAGAATTGTCTTCTCTGAGCATTGAATAGAATTGTCCTCTTCTGTGCCTAGAATATAATTATACTCTTTTCAGCATTGCATTTAAGTGTTCTCAACTGTGCCATGAATAGAATTGTCCTTTTCTATGCCTTGAACATAATTGTTCTCTTCTGTGCCTTGAACATAACGGTCCTCTTCTGTACCTTGAACATAATTGTCCTCTTCTGTACCTTGAACATAACGGTCCTCTTCTGTACCTTGAACATAACGGTCCTCTTCTGTACCTTGAACATAATTGTCCGTTTCTATGCCTTAGTTAACAAGATGTAATGTTTGGTTAAGTAGTAGTAGCAGTTGACATGTCGATGTAGAGCCTTTTGAGAATTTTGTTTACATGTCGGATCAACGTCTACGAAAAGAGATGCGCTATGGTGAACTACGAAATGGCAAGAAAGTAAGCAGTGGGCAGCGGAAAAGATACAAGGAAATATTTAAGAGATCACTGGTCCAGTGCGGTATTAGCCATGATGACTGGGAAATAATTGTCTCCAATAGAACAGACTGGCGCAGCACTATTGCTGAGGGTGTTCAGAGACATGAGGGTGTTCAGAGACATGAGGGTGTTCACAGACATGAGGGTGTTCAGAGACATGAGGGTGTTCAGAGACATGAGGGTGTTCAGAGACATGAGGGTGTTCAGAGACATGAGGGTGTTCAGAGACATGAGGGTGTTCAGAGTCATGAGGGTGTTCAGAGACATGAAGGTGTTCACAGACATGAAGGTCTTCAGAGACATGAGGGTGTTCAGAGACATGAGGGTGTTCAGAGACATGAAGGTGTCAGAGACATGAGGGTGTTCACAGACATGAGGGTGTTCAGAGACATGAGGGTGTTCAGAGACATGAGGGTGTTCAGAGACATGAGGGTGTTCAGAGACATGAGGGTGTTCAGAGACATGAGGGTGTTCAGAGACAAGAGGGTGTTCAGAGACATGAGGGTGTTCAGAGACATGAGGGTGTTCACAGACATGAGGGTGTTCAGAGACATGAGGGTGTTCAGAGACATGAGGGTGTTCAGAGACATGAGGGTGTTCAGAGATATGAGGGTGTTCACAGACATGAGGGTGTTCAGAGACATGAGGGTGTTCAGAGACATGAGGGTGTTCAGAGACATGAAGGTGTTCACAGACATGAGGGTGTTCACAGACATGAGGGTGTTCAGAGACATGAGGGTGTTCAGAGACATGAGGGTGTTCAGAGACATGAGGGTATTCAGAGACATGAGGGTGTTCACAGACATGAGGGTGTTCAGAGACATGAGGGTGTTCAGAGACATGAGGGTGTTAAGAGACATGAGGGTGTTCAGAGACATGAGGGTGCTCAGAGACATGAGGGTGTTCAGAGACAAGAGGGTGTTCAGAGACATGAGGGTGTTCAGAGACATGAGGGTGTTCACAGACATGAGGGTGTTCAGAGACATGAGGGTGTTCAGAGACATGAGGGTGTTCAGAGACATGAGGGTGTTGAGAGACATGAAGGTGTTCAGAGACATGAGGGTGTTCAGAGTCATGCGGGTGTTCAGAGACATGAGGGTGTTCACAGACATGAGGGTGTTCAGAGACATGAGGGTGTTCAGAGACATGAGGGTGTTCAGAGACATGAGGGTGTTCACAGACATGAGGGTGTTCAGAGACATGAGGGTGTTCAGAGACATGAGGGTGTTCAGGGACATGAGGGTGTTCAGAGACATGAGGGTTTTCAGAGACATGAGGATGTTCAGAGACATGAGGGTGTTCAGAGTCATAAGGGTGTTCAGAGACATGAGGGTGTTCAGAGACATGAGGGTATTCACAGACATGAGGGTCTTCAGAGACATGAGGGTGTTCAGAGACATGAGGGTGTTCAGAGACATGAGGGTGTTCAGAGACATGAGGGTGTTCACAGACATGATGGTGTTCAGAGACATGAGGGTGTTCAAAGACATGAGGGTGTTCAGAGACATGAGGGTGTTCAGAGACATGAGGGTGTTCAGAGACATGAGGGTGTTCAGAGACATGAGGGTGTTCAGAGAAATAAGGGTGTTCAGAGACATGAGGGTGTTCAGAGACATGAGGGTGTTCAGAGACATGAGGGTGTTCAGAGACATGAGGGTGTTCAGAGACAAGAGGGTGTTCAGAGACATGAGGGTGTTCAGAGACATGAGGGTGTTCACAGATATGAGGGTGTTCAGAGACATGAGGGTGTTCAGAGACATGAGGGTGTTCAGAGACATGAGGGTGTTCACAGACATGATGGTGTTCAGAGACATGAGGGTGTTCAGAGACATGAGGGTGTTCAGAGACATGAGGGTGTTCAGAGACATGAGGGTGTTCAGAGACATGAGGGTGTTCAGAGACATGAGAGTGTTCAGAGAAATAAGGGTGTTCAGAGACATGAGGGTGTTCAGAGACATGAGGGTGTTCAGAGACATGAGGGTGTTCAGAGACAAGAGGGTGTTCAGAGACATGAGGGTGTTCAGAGACATGAGGGTGTTCACAGACATGAGGGTGTTCAGAGACATGAGGGTGTTCAGAGACATGAGGGTGTTCAGAGACATGAGGGTGTTCAGAGACATGAGGGTGTTCACAGAAATGAGGGTGTTCAGAGACATGAGGGTGTTCAGAGACGTGAGGGTGTTCAGAGACATGAGGGTGTTCAGAGACATGAGGGTGTTCACAGACATGAGGGTGTTCAGAGACATGAGGGTGTTCAGAGACATGAGGGTGTTCAGAGACATGAGGGTGTTCAGAGACATGAGGGTGTTCAGAGACATGAGGGTGTTCAGAGACATGAGGGTGTTCAGAGTCATGAGGGTGTTCAGAGACATGAGGGTGTTTACAGACATGAGGGTGTTCAGAGACATGATGGTGTTCAGAGACGTGAGGGTGTTCAGAGACATGAGGGTGTTCAGAGACATGAGGGTGTTCACAGACATGAGAGTGTTCAGAGACATGAGGGTGTTCAGAGACATGAGGGTGTTCAGAGACATGAGGGTGTTCAGAGACATGAGGGTGTTCAGAGACATGAGGGTGTTCAGAGACATGAGGGTGTTCAGAGACATGAGGGTGTTCAGAGAAATAAAGGTGTTCAGAGACATGAGGGTGTTCAGAGACATGAGGGTGTTCAGAGACATGAGGGTGTTCAGAGACACGAGGGTGTTGAGAGACAAGAGGGTGTTCAGAGACATGAGGGTGTTCAGAGACATGAGGGTGTTCAGAGACATGAGGGTGTTCAGAGACATGAGGGTGTTCAGAGACATGAGGGTGTTCACAGACATGAGGGTGTTCAGAGACATGAGGGTGTTCAGAGAAATAAGGGTGTTCAGAGACATGAGGGTGTTCAGAGACATGAGGGTGTTCAGAGACATGAGGGTGTTCAGAGACATGAGGGTGTTCAAAGACATGAGGGTGTTCAGAGACATGAGGGTGTTCAGAGACATGAGGGTGTTCAGAGACATGAGGGTGTTCAGAGACATGAGGGTGTTCACAGACATGATGGTGTTCAGAGACATGAGGGTGTTCAGAGACATGAGGGTGTTCAGAGACATGAGGGTGTTCAGAGACATGAGGGTGTTCAGAGACATAAGGGTGTTCAGAGACATGAGGGTGTTCAGAGAAATAAGGGTGTTCAGAGACATGAGGGTGTTCAAAGACATGAGGGTGTTCAGAGACATGAGGGTGTTCAGAGACATGAGGGTGTTCAGAGAAAAGAGGGTGTTCAGAGACATGAGGGTGTTCAGAGACATGAGGGTGTTCACAGATATGAGGGTGTTCAGAGACATGAGGGTGTTCAGAGACATGAGGGTGTTCAGAGACATGAGGGTGTTCACAGACATGATGGTGTTCAGAGACATGAGGGTGTTCAGAGACATGAGGGTGTTCAGAGACATGAGGGTGTTCAGAGACATGAGGGTGTTCAGAGACATGAGGGTGTTCAGAGACATGAGGGTGTTCAGAGAAATAAGGGTGTTCAGAGACATGAGGGTGTTCAGAGACATGAGGGTGTTCAGAGACATGAGGGTGTTCAGAGACAAGAGGGTGTTCAGAGACATGAGGGTGTTCAGAGACATGAGGGTGTTCACAGACATGAGGGTGTTCAGAGACATGAGGGTGTTCAGAGACATGAGGGTGTTCAGAGACATGAGGGTGTTCAGAGACATGAGGGTGTTCGCAGAAATGAGGGTGTTCAGAGACATGAGGGTGTTCAGAGACATGAGGGTGTTCAGAGACATGAGGGTGTTCAGAGACATGAGGGTGTTCACAGACATGAGGGTGTTCAGAGACATGAGGGTGTTCAGAGACATGAGGGTGTTCAGAGACATGAGGGTGTTCAGAGACATGAGGGTGTTCAGAGACATGAGGGTGTTCAGAGACATGAGGGTGTTCAGAGTCATGAGGGTGTTCAGAGACATGAGGGTGTTTACAGACATGAGGGTGTTCAGAGACATGATGGTGTTCAGAGACGTGAGGGTGTTCAGAGACATGAGGGTGTTCAGAGACATGAGGGTGTTCACAGACATGAGGGTGTTCAGAGACATGAGGGTGTTCAGAGACATGAGGGTGTTCAGAGACATGAGGGTGTTCAGAGACATGAGGGTGTTCAGAGACATGAGGGTGTTCAGAGACATGAGGGTGTTCAGAGACATGAGGGTGTTCAGAGAAATAAGGGTGTTCAGAGACATGAGGGTGTTCAGAGACATGAGGGTGTTCAGAGACATGAGGGTGTTCAGAGACACGAGGGTGTTGAGAGACAAGAGGGTGTTCAGAGACATGAGGGTGTTCAGAGACATGAGGGTGTTCAGAGACATGAGGGTGTTCAGAGACATGAGGGTGTTCAGAGACATGAGGGTGTTCAGAGACATGAGGGTGTTCAGAGACATGAGGGTGTTCAGAGACATGAGGGTGTTCAGAGACATGAGGGTGTTCAGAGACATGAGGGTGTTCAGAGAAATGAGGGTGTTCAGAGACATGAGGGTGTTCAGAGACATGAGGGTGTTCAGAGACATGAGGGTGTTCAGAGACATAACGGTGTTCAGAGTCATGAGGGTGTTTAGAGACATGAGGGTGTTCAGAGACATGTGCCATCAAGAATAGATGAGGCTATCCACAGACAATCGCTTCGCAATTCAACTTAAATCCATTCTGCTTCAACCCTGATGGAAGGAGGTATCTTATTTTCCTGTAAAAAGTGCAACAGACAATTAAAGGCTCAGATGGACTTATTTAGTATCTTAGAACTCATGCGAACAGTGAATGCTGACATGCGAACAATGCATGCTGACATCCGAACAGTGAATGCTGACATGCGAACAGTGAATGCTGACATCCGAACAGTGAATGCTGACATGCGAACAGTGAATGCTGACATGCGAACAGTGAATGCTGACAAAGGGGTCTTCATAGATTACGATGGATGAATATGTCATCTTGCTATATCAATAACGTATGTTTCTATATCAACACCTTATCTTATTATATCAATAACGTATCTTTCTATATCAACACATTATCTTATTATATCAATAACGTATCTTTCTATATCAACACCTTATCTTATTATATTAATAACGTATCTTTCTATATCAACACCTTATCTTATTATATCAATAACGTATCTTTCTATATCAACACCTTATCTTATAATATCAATAACGTATCTTTCTATATCAACACCTTATCTTATTATATCAATAACGTATCTTTCTATATCAACACCTTATCTTATTATATCAATAACGTATCTTTCTATATCAACACCTTATCTTACTATATCAATAACGTATCTTTCTATATCAACACCTTATCTTATTATATCAATAACGTATCTTTCTATATCAACACCTTATCTTATTATATCAATAACGTATCTTTCTATATCAACACCTTATCTTATTATAACAATAACATATCTTTCTATATCAACACCTTATCTTATTATATTAATAACGTATCTTTCTATATCAACACCTTATCTTATAATATCAATAACGTATCTTTCTATATCAACACCTTATCTTATAATATCAATAACGTATCTTTCTATATCAACACCTTATCTTATCATATCAACACCTTGTCTTTTACTATCACTTTGGGGACGGCGTGGGCTAGTGGTTAAGTGACACGTCTCACAACCGGCCGTGGGGACGGCGTGGGCTAGTGGTTAAGTGACACGTCTCACAACCGGCCGTGGGGACGGCGTGGGCTAGTGGTTAAGTGACACGTCTCACGACCGGCCATGGGGACGGCGTGGGCTAGTAGTTAAGTGACACGTCTCACAACCGGCCGTGGGGACGGCGTGGGCTAGTGGTTAAGTGACACGTCTCACAACCGGCCGTGAGGACGGCGTGGGCTAGTGGTTAAGTGACACGTCTCACAACCGGCCGTGGGGACGGCGTGGGCTAGTGGTTAAGTGACACGTCTCACAACCGGCCGTTTCCCCGGGGAAGCAAACCCTTAGAATAGGCAGGAGGAAGCAGATCCTTACATAAAATGAATGCTGAAGTAGGACGCACTGGGCCGACAGGCGCACAATAATAACCCCAGTGCAACGCACATCGCCTTTGAGATTAGAGAAATAAGGCGAACGCAAATTTAAAAAAAAATACTATCACCAACTTATCTTATTCTGTTTAAAAATTAATCTTATTCTATCAAACATAAACGTTTATTATTTTGTCACCAGCTTATCATTGCAACATTTACTAATATTAGTTTCCCCGGGGTGGATATAATTTATAGCTCTGAGGAATAAAAGCCGCTTTTGTTTTCGGTAGCGCCGATAATACCGATAATTGCATTTTATTTCATCATTTTCCCCCAAAATAGCCTATGCTCTACTAAAGTTTCAAACCCGTGTCCTCGTGGTTAGGGGACCGCTATCCAAACAATTGGGGCCACCTTATCCTCACGTTGTGTTTTTATTACATATTTCAGACTGAGACTTAATTGGAATTCCTATCAGGTTTATACGAATGCGTCGTACGGCCACCAAAGGGAGTAGAATTCAAAGCTGTCCACACTAGTCATGTGAGCTAGAAGATAAAGTGAATTTGGCAACCATTACAGCTTCACCAAACTACGCCCTCGAGGATTCGTTAGTTTAACTTCTTCCAGATAAGTCTATAGAAACAACCCGTCATTAACTTCACAACATAACCTTGACAGAAGGACTCATCATTCTGACCTCATCGACACCAAAAGAGCTTATTTCTGCCCCCATGCACATGTAGTATTGATTTATACAACCAACAGCATCATTTGCACACCCTGCCAGCAACTGAACCCTTCACTACTACTCACGTCGTCAGGACAATACCTTGACATCAGTCACAGATGCAGGGCACTGCATCAGGACACAAATCTTCACGGTCCCTGCTCTGTATTGATTTTCACTATCCATCTATTAGTTATTCGAGCCGATAAAACTTGCAAGATTCTATTATCGTTCCATTTGATGTGAATGTATGATTAGTCTGTTTTCTGTTCGACGAGTTAATGGACCTTCAGCACGCAACCCTTGTTTGAAATCACCGCTGGTGGATGTGAACATGTGTTTGTGTGTCCACTATGCAACTGAAGATTTCTCGTTTGAGCGTTCATTGCCGCCACAAAGACCAATATGAGATCAAACAAATGCACATTATACATGATAACCTCATATACGTTTTCATATTGCCAGGATTAACCTTATAAAAGGGTTTATACAAAGATAATTTAAATTGAAGCCAGGACAACTCCTGGCTAACCAGACCCGGAGAGGGAAACAAAAAGAGGCTTACCGAAACCAATTCGGATCATTTCTCAACAATATTTACAATGCCCACATTAAAATGTTTATTGTGGAGACATGTGGATAAGCCCCGCCCAGAACCCATCAGTGCCTGCCCACATTGAAAGTTAGAGCATGAATACTGGCATCTGATTGGCTAAAGATATGAAGTAACTTCAATGTTTGCTGACACCCATTGTAGTGTTAACCAATCACTGGCCGACTTCATCTGGTACCGGATACAGTCCATCCGTGATCACAACATGATAAATATGAACATAAAATATTTGTTACTCTCATTCCCTCATTAACTTATTATGACTCTGAAAAGCTCATAAATTCATTTTCCCTCTTGCGGCTAATCGTGTGATTGACAGTATATTAAAAGCGGTCGTTTTTCCTAATACAGTGGTCGGGTTCGTTCCCTCGTCGCGGCGGTTCTAGTCAACCCAGCTGTTATTGGGTACCTTTTTCTTAGTTGGCGTTCGTCCTGAAAATGACATTATTGTGATCTGTTTCAAGTCCGACGTCGCAGTAGTAAATGAACTGACATAATGCAGCCACTCATTGGTGGTTGCATGCATCAGGGTCAGTGACCTATAACCAATACTCGATTCCAACTCCAAGTGGCGGCTCTGGAAACAGACTGCAACCATTCAGACTGGGTAAGCGATTAGGGATTGAAAAGGGAAGGTAAACCAGTTCCATAAAATGCCGTCTCAGGAAATCGGATGTGCGGGCTGGAAGAGCGCAGATATCACAGTCTCGCTGTAAAATACGACTAAACGTAACAAACACAATTTTCAAGACGAACAATAAAGTTGAAGAAAAAGAAAAAAACAACGTTTTGACGTTGTGTTGTGGATTAAATCTAGGCTGTGATATCTACTCTTTTCTGTCCCCCACATCCAGTTTCAGCTAGGATCGGAGTTTGCCTTCATGCTGCGAGCAGTAGTGCAGTACAGCCTGTTTTTAGAACTGCCGCAGTGAGACGAAATAGGGATCAAGTTGCTGAACAGCGCATGAGCTGCAGCGATCAACGACCCAAAGCTGACTAATTGCGTCAGGGCCAGCAAACCAAAGCTGACAAAACCCTTCTACACGGTGCAACAATGCAGACTGGCTAACTAGAAGGGATCGAAAAAGAAAGCCTAACTCGTACCTAAAAAATGCCTGCTGAATTCGAAATGATCCGATTCATCGAACGGTGCAAATATCGGAGTCGAGCAGTAAACTATGAAAACGCATTTCGTTCTACGGGCAACATCCTGCTACTTGCAAAGCCCTTGTCATTGTAAAGTAGGGGGAGTTTTGAGACCGAAAGACCACGACGAAGAAGAAGATGAAAAAGAAGGAGAAGAAGTATAAGAAGAATAAGTATAAGAATGAGACGCAATAGGGTCTTACTCAGCTCTGGTTCGCTGACCCTGATGCCAACAGCCAGCTCTGGTTTAATGACCCTGATGCCAACAGCCAGCTCTGGTTCGCTGACCCTGATGCCAACAGCCAGCTCTGGTTCGCTGACCCTGATGCCAACAGCCAGCTCTGGTTCGCTGACCCTGATGCCAACAGCCAGCTCTGGTTTAATGACCCTGATGCCAACAGCGAACTCTGGTTTGGTTACCTGTGATGCCAACAGCCAGCTCTGGTTTAATGACCCTGATGACAACAGCGAACTCTGGTTTGGTTACCTGTGATGCCAACAGCCAGCTCTAGTTCGCTGTCCCTGATGCCAACAGCCAGATCTGGTTCGCTGACCCTGATGCCAACAGCCAGCTCTGGTTCGCTGACCCTGATGCCAACAGCCAGCTCTGGTTCGCTGACCCTGATGCCAACAGCCAGCTCTGGTTCGCTGACCCTGATGCCAACAGCCAGCTCTGGTTCTCTGTCCCTGATGCCAACAGCCAGCTCTGGTTCGCTGAACCTGATGCCAACAGCGGAATCTGGTTTGGTGACCCTGATGCCAACAGCCAGTTCTGGTTCGCTGACCCTGATGCCAACCGCCAGCTCTGGTTTGGTGATCCTGATGCCAAACAGCGAACTCTGGTTTGGTGACCCGATGCCAACATCCAGCTCTGGTTCGCTGACCCTTATGCCAACAGCCAGCTATGGTTCGCTGACCCGGATGCCAACAGCGAACTCTGGTTTGGTGACCCTGATGCCAACAGCCAGCTATGAGTTTTGGAACACGCGAAACGAGAGGGTTTATCGTCTGGCAAAGGAGAGTGCTGTAGAATAGCAGTCAGATGTGACTTTTACATACAAGCAGAAGAAAAAGATTATCAGAGGCTCATTGAGGCTCAGTGGTCTCGAGATAAGGTGTCCTCCTCGGACGGGGGACTCAGTGGTCTCGAGGTAAGGTGTCCGGCTCGGTTGCCGGAGGTCGCGAGTTCGAATCACGATGGAGACCGCGATTTTTTCACATAGTTTTTCTGACAAAAATGTCCCTGATCTTTGGGTAATGAGATCGGACTCCCGTGTTCAGTGTCGAGCACGCTAAAAATCTATTGGCAGTTATAAATTGAAAAGAGTAGGATTAACGGCTGCTGCCCGGACAAAATTCAAAAATTCAAGTTAAAAATCTAGCAAAATTAGTTGTACGAGGACTTTAAGTATTCCAAGTAAGCCACCAACATTAACACAAGATGATTACCACAGACAAGATCGAACTGGGTCAGCGAACTAGAGCTACCAAGACCCTTCTACACTTTCACACGATGATCCTGGATAAACAAGCTGCAACAGAGCACACTGGCTAAGGAGAAGGGATCGAAGATAGAGAGTTAACCGGGTACTCAAAAATAGCCATCTAAAGTCGGATGTGTATGACCGAAAGCTGCAAATATTGCAGTCAAGCTGTAAACTACAACACAACGCATTCTGTACTCTGGACTACATTTTGCTACTTACAGAGCCATTTTCAGGGCTTAGGATCCGGAGCTTGAGAACGAACGAAGCCAAGCCAAGCCATACAAGAGACAATATTGCAGATATAGACATTATATTTTCAAGCGAACGGAAGAATAAAGAAGACGCCTGGCTTATTTTGGGACCCATGTAGGCTATACAACTAGCAAGTCGAGTCTTTCTTCCAGTTGTGCCAGTAGGCAAATCCGTAGGAATAATTACTTTCAGCGAGAACATTGTACTGTGCACTTCAGATACCATAATGTTGGAAAGCACGAAAAGGTGGTTGAGGTAGGGTTGGGGAGGGATGTTGCAAGGGAGAAAGGGGGGGGGGGAGTGAAGCTAGTGAGATGTTTACAAACTAGGGATTCCAAGGATTTGACAGCACAATGGATTACACGTTTTGCAAATTTAAAAAAATATATAAAAATAAAGATGTGACTATAGTTAAAAATGGGCCATTCACCAAAAGGAATGTAAGCTAATGTTTAATGACTTAGTTTAAGAGTAAGATTGTGTGATGTACAGAGAGAGGGAAGAAAGGCGGGATTGTGTGATGTACAGAGAGAGGGAGGAAAGGGGGGATTGTGTGATGTACAGAGAGAGGGAAGAAAGGGGGGATTGTGTGATGTACAGAGAGAGGGAGGAAAGGGGTGATTGTGTGATGTACAGAGAGAGGGAAGAAAGGGGGGATTGTGTGATGTACAGAGAGAGAGAAGAAAGGGGGGATTGTGTGATGTACAGAGAGAGGGAAGAAAGGGGGGATTGTGTGATGTACAGAGAGAGGGAAGAAAGGGGGGATTGTGTGATGTACAGAGAGAGGGAAGAAAGGGGGGATTGTGTGATGTACAGAGAGAGGGAAGAAAGGGGGGATTGTGTGATGTACAGAGAGAGGGAGGAAAGGGGGGATTGTGTGATGTACAGAGAGAGGGAGGAAAGGGGGGATTGTGTGATGTACAGAGAGAGGGAGGAAAGGGGGGATTGTGTGATGTACAGAGAGAGGGAAGAAAGGGGGGATTGTGTGATGTACAGAGAGAGGGAAGAAAGGGGGGATTGTGTGATGTACAGAGAGAGGGAAGAAAGGGGGGATTGTGTGATGTACAGAGAGAGGGAAGAAAGGGGGGATTGTGTGATGTACAGAGAGAGGGAAGAAAAGGGGGATTGTGTGATGTACAGAGAGAGGGAAGAAAGGGAAGATTGTGTGATGTACAGAGAGAGGGAAGAAAGGGGGGATTGTGTGATGTACAGAGAGAGTGAGGAAAAGGGGGGATTGTGTGAGGGGTGGGAAGGGGATTGTGTGATGTACAGAGAGAGTGAGAAAAGGGGGGATTGTGTGATGTACAGAGAGAGGGAAGAAAGGGGGGATTGTGTGATGTACAGAGAGAGGGAAGAAAGGGGGGATTGTGTGATGTACAGAGAGAGTGAGGAAAAGGGCGGATTGTGTGAGGGGTGGGAGGGGGATTGTGTGAGGGGTAGGGAGGGGGATTGTGTGAGGAGTGGGGAGGGGAATTATGTGAGGGGTGGGGAGGGGGATTGTGTGAGAGGTGGGGAGGGGGATTGTGTGAGGGATGGGGAGGGGGATTGTGTGAGGAGTGGGGAGGGGGATTGTGTGAGGGATGGGGAGGGGGATTGTGTGAGGGGTGGGGAGGGGGATTGTGTGAGGGGTGGGAAGGGGATTGTGTGAGGGGTGGGGAGGGGGATTGTGTGAGGTGTTGGAGGGGGGATTGTGTGAGGGGTGGGGAGGGGTTAAAAAGAAGATTGTGTGATGGGTGGGAAGGGGGGGGGGGTTGTGTGAGGAGTGGGAAGAGGGGGTTGCGTGAGGAGTGGGAAAAGGGGGTTGTGTGAGGAGTGGGAAGAGGGGGTTGTGTGAGGGGTAGGAAGGGGGATTGTGTGAGGAGTGGGAAGAGGGGGTTGTGTGAGGGGTAGGAAGGGGGATTGTGTGAGGAGTGGGAAGAGGGGGTTGTGTGAGGGGTGGAGAGGGGGATTGTGTGAGGGGTGGAGAGGGGTTAGAAGGTAGATTGTGTGAGGGGTGGAGAGGGGTTAAAAAGGAGATTGTGTGAGGCGTGGGAAGTGGGATTGTGTGAGGTGTGGGGAGGGAGATTGTGTGAGGGGTGGAAATTGAGATTGTGTGAGGCGTGGGGAGGGAGATTGTGTGAGGGGTGGGGAGGGAGATTGTGTGAGGGGTGGGGAGGGAGATTGTGTGAGGTTTGGAATTGGAGATTGTGTGAGGCGTGGAGAGGGAGATTGTGGGAGGCGTGGAGAGGGAGATTGTGTGAGGGGTGGAAATTGAGATTGTGTGAGGCGTGGGGAGGGAGATTGTGTGAGGGGTGATGAGGGAGATTGTGTGAGGGGTGGAAATGGAGATTGTGTGAGGCGTGGGAAGGGAGATTGTGTGAGGCGTGGAGAGGGAGATTGTGTGAAGGGTGGGGAGGGAGATTATGTGAGGCGTGGGAAGGGAAATTGTGTGAACAGTGGAAAGGGAGATTGTTTGAGGCGTGGAGAGGGAGATTGTGTGACGGGTGGTAATAGAGATTGTGTGAGGCGTGGGGAGGGAGATTGTGTGAAGAGTAGAAATGGAGATTGTGTGAGGCGTAGGGAGGGAGATTGTGTGAGTAGTGGGAATGGAGATTGTGTGAGAAGTGGGGAGGGAGATTGTGTGAGGCGCGGGAAGAGAAATTGTGTGAAGAGTAGAAATGGAGATTGTGTGAGGCGTAGGGAGGGAGATTGTGTGAGTAGTGGGAATGGAGATTGTGTGAGAAGTGGAAAAAGAGATTGTGTTAGGGGATGGAAGGGAGATTGTGTGAGGCGTGAAATGAGAGATATTGTGAAGTGTGGAAAGGGAGAGTGTGTGAGGTGCGTACATGGAGACATTATGAGAAATGGAAAGATAGAGCTTTGAGGAGAAGTAGAGAGGGAATGTGAAAGTGTAGAGGGTGGTTGTGGTAAATGTGAAATGAGAGTGGGGAGTGTAGCGGGAAAGGGAATGAGTGTCGAGAAAGAGAGTGAAGCATAATTGTAGAGTGTATAGGGAGAGTGGGGTGTATCCTGGGAGTAACATAGAATCAATGGAGAGTGAGGGAGTGTAGAGGGATTTTGTGAGAAGTGTAAACTGAGAATGGGGGAGTTTAGAGGGATTTTATGAGACGTGTAAACTGAGAGTGATGGAGTGTTTAGGAAGAGTGTTACTACTATAACAGGAGAGTTGTGCAATATTGCGGGAGGGTGAGGGAAGTGTAGAGTGAGAGTAGATGAATTTAATAGGAGAGTGAGGTAGGATTGAACGAGAGTGGGATGAGTGTAAAGGGAGAGTGAGATGAGTGTAAAGGGAGAGTGAGGTAGGATTGAACGAGAGTGGGATGAGTGTAAAGGGAGAGTGGTGGAAATGTAGAGTGAAGGTGTGAGGAATGTAAATTGAAATTGATGGAGTTTAGAGGGAGATTGGCAGAATGTAGAGGAACGGTAGGATAGACTAGATATATTTTGTGACCAGTATATCGGAGAGTGGGGGCATAAAGAGAGATTGCAGAGGGAGGGTGGAGAAGTGTAGACTGAGTGTGAACTGGGATTGGAGGTGTGCAGAGAGTTAGTGTGAAGAGTGCAGTATACTGCAGAACTGCGCCGAATACCTTCTTCTTCTTCTTCGTACGCTGTCAGACGTCAACTTGAATTTGTTCGAAGAAAGCAGATGTCATCCTGAGGCTGTCCACACTGCCATAGAGCTTGTCTAGTGTTGGCACTGATGATGGCCACGTGTGCTTTCTCTGGTCCTCGTATGTTGGGAAATTATGCACAAGATGTTCGGCGGTCATTTACCCTGTACCACAGGTGCAGTCGTCAGTACCACCTATCTTCAGTTTATTAAATAGGTGGTACCTCAGTCTGTTGTGGCGTGTGCAGAGTCTGAAGACCTTGACCTGCTCTCCTCTGTTCAACTGGTAATAGGTATCATTTTTTGTGTAGCCAATATGCTCTGTTTCCCATTTGGCCATGTAACTGGCCCTAATAAACCTTTTGGACTCTTCGTAGGTCACACTAGAATCTGGTTGTGGTAACCTTCCACCTTCTTTTGCCAGTTTGTCTGCCTGCTCGTTGCCTTGAATGTTACAGTGGGATGGAACCCACTGTGCCACTACTCTTTTTGGTGCCGACTGCTGGCATAGTTGATAAAGTACTGCTCTTAAATCATTAAGGTCTGTATTTTTCTGGCTTTTTAGGGCTTTAACCACGGACAGGGCATCTGTAAACAGCCCCGAATATGATATACAGAGAAAATCCTATTGGCCCATAGAAACAACACTGGAAAAGAAACTCTATAGACCTGTATCTGAACTACAAAGAACTGGGAAGTTTATACAAGAGACAACATTGCAGATATAGACATTATTTAAAAGGGAACGAAATAATAATAAGAAGAAGATGAGTTTGGAAGTGTAAAGGGAGATTGGTGGTGCAGATGGAGGAGTGTCGAGAAACGGTGGGGAAGTGTAGAGGGAGAGCAGATGGAGGAGTGTCGAGAAACGGTGGGGAAGTGTAGAGGGAGAGCTGGTAGATGCAGAGGAAGAATAGGACGAGTATAGAAGAAGAGTGTTAAGAGTGTAAGGGTAGAGTCTGGAAGTTTAGACGGAGAGTAGGGATGCAAAGTGAGAGTGGGGGAGTGTAGATGGAGAGTGGGAATTTGGAAGGAAATCGTGGAGAGTGCAATTGGAGGATTTGGGAGTTTAGACGAAAGAGAGTGTGGACATAGAAGAAGAGTGAAGAAGTGTAGAGGGAGTGTGTGAGGAGTATAGCTGGAGGGTGGGCAAGTTGCAAATGAAAAGCCATAGAAGTGATACGAGAGAGGGTAAGAAGTGTATAGTGTACACGAGGATGAGTGCGAGGAGTAAAGAGAAACAATGCAACGAGTGAAGAGCGAAAGTTGGAGGAGTGTAGAAGGAGAGTGGGAGGAGTGTAGAATGAAAGTGGCACTAGTGTAAAATGAGAGTGGGAGGAGTGTAGAATGAGAGTGGGAGGAGTGTAGAATGAGAGTGGGAGGAGTGTAGAATGAGAGTGAGAGGAGTGTAAAATGAGAGTGGGAGGAGTGTAGAATGAGAGTGGGAGGAGTGTAGAATGAGAGTGAGAGGAGTGTAGAATGAGAGTGGGAGGAGTGTAGAATGAGAGTGGGGGAGTGTAGAATGAGAGTGGGAGGAGTGTAGAATGAGAGTGGGAGGAGTGTAGAATGAGAGTGGGAGGAGTGTAGAATGAGAGTGGGAGGAGTGTAGAATGAGAGTGGGAGGAGTGTAGAATGAGAGTGGGAGGAGTGTAGAATGAGAGTGGGAGGAGTGTAAAATGAGAGTGGGAGGAGTGTAGAATGAGAGTGGGAGGAGTGTAGAATGAGAGTGGGAGGAGTGTAGAATGAGAGTGGGAGGAGTGTAGAATGAGAGTGGGAGGAGTGTAGAATGAGAGTGGGAGGAGTGTAGAATGAGAGTGGGAGGAGTGTAGAATGAGAGTGGGAGGAGTGTAGAATGAGAGTGGGAGGAGTGTAGAATGAGAGTGGGAGGAGTGTAGAATGAGAGTGGGAGGAGTGTAGAATGAGAGTGGGAGGAGTGTAGAATGAGAGTTGGAGGAGTGTAGAATGAGAGTGGGAGGAGTGTAGAATGAAAGTGGCACTAGTGTAAAATGAGAGTGGGAGGAGTGTAGAATGAGAGTGGGAGGAGTGTAGAATGAGAGTGAGAGGAGTGTAGAATGAGAGTGGGAGGAGTGTAGAATGAGAGTGGGAGGAGTGTAGAATGAGAGTGGGAGGAGTGTAGAATGAGAGTGGGAGGAGTGTAAAATGAGAGTGGGAGGAGTGTAGAATGAGAGTGGGAGGAGTGTAGAATGAGAGTGGGAGGAGTGTAGAATGAGAGTGGGAGGAGTGTAGAATGAGAGTGGGAGGAGTGTAGAATGAGAGTGGGAGGAGTGTAGAATGAGAGTGGGAGGAGTGTAGAATGAGAGTGGGAGGAGTGTAGAATGAGAGTGGGAGGAGTGTAGAATGAGAGTGGGGGGAGTCTAAGGGGAGAGTGAGAGGAAATAGACGAGATGACAAGGATCTGGAGAGGAGGATAACGGGCGTTTGGGAGGGAAGCGATGAGTTGAGCGAGAATGGGATGATATTAGGAGTGTACAAGACATTGCCGAATTAGAGAGAGTATGGAAGGAGAGTCGTGAGGGAGTGTGAGTAGAGTGGTCAGAGAGTTGGAGAGCAGTGTACAAAATGTGAGTAACATTTTAAAGCCTGGCCATATCCGATCTGCCTCTTACATTGTTGATCGTGCCAACGACAGAGGACAAGCTCTGTAGCACCAACAGAGGCTCATAATTTCACCCGGTCTTCGTCAGGTACCCATTTACAACTGGGTCGACTTAGTGAAGCGGTCATACCATACAAAAACCCGAACATGATCGGACTGTGAAGCCGAACGCGACACGATTTGAACCATATACGGCGGATTGAAGCCGTTCTTTGATCACTCGTTCCCCATTGAGAAATAGAGTGCAATAGAAAGAGAGCAGTCGCTAATCATGGCAAAAGGTACGGGGTTCAAATCCCGCTTCCGGCAGCTCCAGTCGACCCAGCTGTAAATGGGTACATGGCTTACGGTTAGGGAAGGAAAAATGCAACGAGGAAGGAACTGGACAACCTCACAAAGCTGTTTCTTTTTATAATAAAGTCTTGAACACTCGATGGCAGAGAGAGACAGAGAGAGAGAGAGAGAAAGAGAGAGAGAGAGAGAGAGAAAGAGAGTGAAAGAGAGAGAAGAGAGAGAGAGAAAGAGAGAGATAAATAGATAGAGAAAGAGAGATAGAAAAATAGAGAGTGAGTGAGAAAGAGAGAGTTCTAGAAAGAGAGAGATAAAGAGAGAGAGAAACAGCGAGGGAGAGATAGAGCGAGAGAGAGATAGAAGAGAGCGAGAGAGAGAGAAAAGAGAGAGAGCGAGAGAGAGAGAGTGAAAGAAAGAGAGAGAGAAAGAGAGAGAGAGAGAGTGAAAGAAGAGAAAGAGAAAGAGAGAGAGAGAGAGTGAGAGAGAAAAGAGAGAGAGAGCGAGAGAGAGAGAGAGTGAAAGAAAGAGAAAGAGAAAGAGAGAGAGAGAGAAAAGAGAGAGAGAAAAAAGAAAGAGAGAGCGAGAGAGAGAGAGAGTGAAAGAAAGAGAGAGAGAAAGAGAGAGAGAGAGAGAGAGTGAAAGAAAGAGAAAGAGAAAGAGAGAGAGAGAGAGAGAGAAAAGAGAGAGAGAGAGAGTGAGAGTGAAAGAAAGAGAAAGAGAAAGAGAGAGAGAGAGAGAAAAGAGAGAGAGAGAGCGAGAGAGAGCGAGAGAGAGAGAGTGAAAGAAAGAGAGAGAGAAAGAGAGAGAGAGAGAGAGAGAGAGAGAGAGAGAGAGAAAGAAATAGAATGTGTGAGTTGACAACTCGAACCGTATTAAAGAAATACAGTGGTAACCCGAGATGTTGCTTGCTAAAAGCTTTAGAGGACAATTTGGAATCATAAAAGGGAAGCCCCGCGTTCACAGAAAAATCGATACGCAGCGCACACCTGCACGTGCGCATATTTAATGGTAATGAGGATGCCTGGCCAGGGACATCATTGTCTGAACGAGTGTTTCAGTTTGAGGCAGTTATTGGTTGGCAAGTTGTCATGGGACATTTTCACGTTTTGTGTGCAAGATGGAAGAGAACTGAAAACAGAACGGCAAACAACTCTTTCACATTAGTCTTGTCCAGACTATTTATTCTTGATCCTCTTCATAGTTTTGGTTTTTCTTCATATTTTTGTTTCTTGTTCATATTCTTGATCTTCTTCATATAGTTGTTTATTCTTCATATTTTTTTTTCTTGATCTTCTTCATATGTTTCTTCGTCATATTTTTGTTTCTTGTTCAGATTCTTGATCTTCTTCAAAATTGTATTCCTTGTTCACATTCTTGTTCTTCATTTTCATATTTTTGTTCACATTCTTGCTTCTCTTCATATTCTTATTTTGTGTTCATATTCTTGTTGCTTGTTCGTATTCTTGATCTTCTTCATATTATAGTTTTTTTCATATTCTTGTAAATTCTGCATATTCTTGTTTCCTGCATATTCTTGTTTCCTGCATATTCTTGTTTCTTGTTCATATTCTTCTTTCTTGTATATATTCTTGTTTCTTATTCATATTCTTCTTTCTTGTTTATATTCTTGTTTCTTATTTATATTCTTGTTTCTTATTTATATTCTTGTTTCTTGTTCATATTCTTGTTTCTTGGTCATATTCTTGTTTCTTGTTCATATTCTTGTTTCTTGGTCATATTCTTGTTTCTTATTCATATTCTTCTTTCTTGTTTATATTCTTGTTTCTTGGTTATATTCTTGTTTCTTGTTCATATTCTTGTTTCTTATTCATATTCTTGTTTCTTGTTTATATTTTTGTTTCTTATTTATATTCTTGTTTCTTATTTATATTCTTGTTTCTTGGTCATATTCTTGTTTCTTATTTATATTCTTGTTTCTTATTTATATTCTTGTTTCTTGGTCATATTCTTGTTTCTTATTTATATTCTTGTTTCTTGGTCATATTCTTGTTTCTTATTCCTATTCTTCTTTCTTGTTTATATTCTTGTTTCTTATTTATATTCTTGTTTCTTATTTATATTCTTCTTTCTTGTTTATATTCTTGTTTCTTATTCCTATTCTTCTTTCTTGTTTATATTCTTGTTTCTTATTTATATTCTTGTTTCTTATTTATATTCTTGTTTCTTGGTCATATTCTTGTTTCTTGTTTATATTCTTGTTTCTTGGTCATATTCTTGTTTCTTGTTTATATTCTTGTTTCTTGGTCATATTCTTGTTTCTTATTTATATTCTTGTTTCTTGGTCATATTCTTGTTTCTTATTTATATTCTTGTTTCTTGGTCATATTCTTGTTTCTTGTTTATATTCTTGTTTCTTATTTATATTCTTGTTTCTCATTTATATTCTTGTTTCTTGGTCATATTCTTGTTTCTTATTTATATTCTTATTTCTTATTTATATTCTTGTTTCTTATTCATATTCTTATTTCTTGGTAATATTCTTGTTTCTTATTTATATTCTTGTTTCTTGGTCATATTCTTGTTTCTTGTTTATATTCTTGTTTCTTATTTATATTCTTGTTTCTAATTTATATTCTTGTTTCTTGTTCATATTCTTGTTTCTTGGTCATATTCTTGTTTCTTATTCATATTCTTGTTTCTTGTTTATATTCTTGTTTCTTATTTATATTCTTGTTTCTTATTTATATTCTTATTTCTTGGTCATATTCTTGTTTCTTGGTCATATTCTTGTTTCTTATTTATATTCTTGTTTCTTGGTCATATTCTTGTTTCTTATTCATATTCTTCTTTCTTGTTTATATTCTTGTTTCTTGGTTATATTCTTGTTTCTTGTTCATATTCTTGTTTCTTATTCATATTCTTGTTTCTTGTTTATATTTTTGTTTCTTATTTATATTCTTGTTTCTTATTTATATTCTTGTTTCTTGGTCATATTCTTGTTTCTTATTTATATTCTTGTTTCTTATTTATATTCTTGTTTCTTGGTCATATTCTTGTTTCTTATTTATATTCTTGTTTCTTGGTCATATTCTTGTTTCTTATTCCTATTCTTCTTTCTTGTTTATATTCTTGTTTCTTATTTATATTCTTGTTTCTTATTTATATTCTTCTTTCTTGTTTATATTCTTGTTTCTTATTCCTATTCTTCTTTCTTGTTTATATTCTTGTTTCTTATTTATATTCTTGTTTCTTATTTATATTCTTGTTTCTTGGTCATATTCTTGTTTCTTGTTTATATTCTTGTTTCTTGGTCATATTCTTGTTTCTTGTTTATATTCTTGTTTCTTGGTCATATTCTTGTTTCTTATTTATATTCTTGTTTCTTGGTCATATTCTTGTTTCTTATTTATATTCTTGTTTCTTGGTCATATTCTTGTTTCTTGTTTATATTCTTGTTTCTTATTTATATTCTTGTTTCTCATTTATATTCTTGTTTCTTGGTCATATTCTTGTTTCTTATTTATATTCTTATTTCTTATTTATATTCTTGTTTCTTATTCATATTCTTATTTCTTGGTAATATTCTTGTTTCTTATTTATATTCTTGTTTCTTGGTCATATTCTTGTTTCTTGTTTATATTCTTGTTTCTTATTTATATTCTTGTTTCTAATTTATATTCTTGTTTCTTGTTCATATTCTTGTTTCTTGGTCATATTCTTGTTTCTTATTCATATTCTTGTTTCTTGTTTATATTCTTGTTTCTTATTTATATTCTTGTTTCTTATTTATATTCTTATTTCTTGGTCATATTCTTGTTTCTTGGTCATATTCTTGTTTCTTATTTATATTCTTGTTTCTTATTTATATTCTTGTTTCTTGGTCATATTCTTGTTTCTTATTCATATTCTTGTTTCTTGGTCATATTCTTGTTTCTTGGTCATATTCTTGTTTCTTGGTCATATTCTTGTTTCTTATTCATATTCTTGTTTCTTGGTCATATTCTTGTTTCTTGGTCATATTCTTGTTTCTTGGTCATATTCTTGTTTCTTATTCATATTCTTGTTTCTTGGTCATATTCTTGTTTCTTATTTATATTCTTGTTTCTTATTTATATTCTTGTTTCTTGGTCATATTCTTGTTTCTTATTTATATTCCTGTTTCTTATTCATATTCTTATTTCTTGGTCATATTCTTGTTTCTTATTCATATTCTTATTTCTTGGTCATATTCTTGTTTCTTATTTATATTCTTGTTTCTTGGTCATATTCTTGTTTCTTATTCATATTCTTATTTCTTGGTCATATTCTTGTTTCTTATTCATTTTCTTGTTTCTTGGTCATATTCTTGTTTCTTATTTATATTCTTATCTCTATTTTATATTCTTTTCTATTTTACATATTATTATTTTTTTTTAATATTTTTGATCTTCTACAATTTATGTTTCTATTTGAAACTCTTGTTTCTTGTTCATATTTATGTTTTCTGTGTATGTACTTTCTTCTTGATTCTTCTTCATATTCTTGTTTTTTGTTTATATTAATGTTTTAGCTTCATATTCTCGATTTATCTTCATACTCTTAATCATTCTCATATTATTGTTTCCGTCTCATATTCTTTTCTTTTGTTCATGTTCCTGTTTCTTGTTCATATTTAAAAAAAAATTCCTGTTGATATTCTAGATAGTTTTCACATTTTTATTGTTTCTTGATATTCCTGTTTCTTAATATTTTTGTTTCTTCTTCTTTATTCTTTTTACTTGTTCATTCCTTTGACCTTCTTCATTCTCTTGCTTATATTTTTGCTTTAATAATCATGTTCTTGTTTCCTGTTCATATTCTTGTTCGTGTTCAAATTCTTGTTTCTTGTTGATACTCTTGCTTCTTGTTTTTAATTTTTTTTGGTTCATATTCGTGTTTCATACACAAATTCTTGTTCATCTTCATATTCTTCTTTCTTTTTTACATTATTTTCTGTTGTTCATATTCTTGTTTCCTATTTATTTTCTTGATCTTCATTTTATGTTCCTTATTCATGTACTTGCTTCTTGTTCACGTGCTTGCTTCTTGTTCACGTGCTTGCTTCTTGTTCATATTCTTGTTTCTTGCTCATAATTTTGTTTCTTGTTCAGATTCTTTTTTTCTGTTTACAGACTTGCTTCTTGTTCATATACTGGTTTCCTATTTATATTCTTGTTTCATGATCATATTCTTTCTTCTTGTTCATATTTTTGTTTTATCCTCATATTCTTGATTTATCCTCATATTTTTAATCTTCGTCATATTATTTTTTCCTCCGAATATTCTGTTTTTTTTTGTCTTGTTCATGTGCCTATTACTTGTTCATATTTTAAATTCCTGGTATTCTAGATCTTTTACGCATTTTTATTGTTTCTTTGTATTCTTATTTCTTCTTTATATTCTTGTTTCTTATTTTTATTCCTGTTTTTTTTTGTTCATTCCTTTGACCTTCTTCATTTTCTTTAAATTGTTGTTTTTGTTCATATTTTGCTCGTCTTCATATTCTTGCTTATTGTTCATTCTTTAAATTCTTGTTGGCATTCTTGTTTCTTGTTCATAATTTTGTTTTTTGTTCATATTCTTATTTTATGTTCATAGTCTTGCTTCTTGTCCATATTTTTGTTTCCTTTTTATTTTCTTGTTTTCTGTTCATTTTCTTGCTTCTTGTTCATATTGTTCTTTCTTGTTTATGTGCTTGTTTCCTGTTCATATTCTTGAATACAGTGTTGCTGTTCTTGTTTACTGTTCATATCTTTGGTTCTTATTGATATTCTTGTTTCTTTTTCATATTCATGTTTTTTGTTCATATTTTTGTTTGTTGTTCATATTCGTGTTTGTTGTTTATATTTTTGTTGAAGAACAATATCATTTCCACCTTTGTTAAGTGGTTCAGGTATATATACAGCTGATTCTCATAGTTTCCGTCCTCGTCTCTGTATTTTTAACATTTTTTTTGTGCGTTTGCCTTATTTATTTATTTATTCCCCAAAGCGGTGTCCGTTGCATTGTGGTTTTTATTTTGCGCCTGTCGGCTCAGTGCATCCGACTTCAACATGCATTTTTATGTAAGGGGCTGCTTCGTCCTGCATTTTCTAAGGGTTTGCTGCCCCGGGGTAAGTGCCGGTGTTATGATGTGGATCGAACCCAGTACCTTTGGTTTTGAGCCGTGTCACTTAACCACTAGCCCACGCAGTCCCCTCATGCAGTATTTAGAACAGCTATATTTAGCACACAAGCGTGATCATGTGTGATTTTGCATTTGATTGTTTTCATTGTACGTTGGTCATCTACAAATATCAATTCATATATTGAGTTCGCTTCTGTTTCTGTTGTCTCAATCAGACTGCCCTCTGCCTTTATTTTGTCTATGTAGATGTTGAACAGCAGAGGTGAAGCTCACGCTTCTGCCTTACACCCTTAGCGATTTCAGAAACATCTGTGACACCGTCAGTCATTCTTACGATGTTCATACTCACACGATACAACGCTCTTTAATTATCAAGCAGCAAACATATCTTGCAGTAGCGTTCAACGTTTAATCCTATCTACTCTATCGAAAGCTTTTTCTTGATCGATGAAAGCAATGTACTGAATGTTTTTTATTCTGTTGACATTTCGCTAAATTGCCTTGCGGCAATCCAAATTGAGCTTTGGAAAGCTCAGATTGAACAATAGGTCTGTTTTTCTGTCTATTTATATATTACTGTTTTTTTTAAATTGTCTTACGACTTTTTCCCATTTCTGAGGTAGTCGAGGGATTTAACGGCTGAGGTCTACAAGCCGGTTCGCCACTGCTGTCACCACGTCGTAGGCTGACTATGTTTGTTTATTTCACCTCCAACAGAAAAACAACATATGCCTTACCAGGAGATTCGATCCGCTGCTCTCACTGTTAGCCCTCTCTAACTAATTATCTAATTAAACTATATCATTTTACCCACGTGTCTCTCCATTGCTGAGGACCAGGACAGCAGTTTCTAGGACTGAAGAGTAAAGGACACTGCATCGCCTCGTAGTGAATATGCTAGATTTTTATTTTGCCTCCAATATTTAAAAAAACAAACTATGATTAACCTACAGCCAAGAGAACTCAGGTCTAACTTCTCGAGTAAACTTCGGTATGTAAAAAGAGCCACTGCAAATTGCTACTAAATAAATGTTATCAACAGCTAATTCAACAGCACGAGTAGCTTCGAGCAACAGCAAGAACAGCAACAAGACAGCAACAAGAACAGCAACAACAACAACAACAACAACTACAACAACAACTACAACAGCAACAACAACACCAGCAACAGTAACAACAACATTAGCAACAGCAACAGCCACAACAACGACAGCAACAACAACAACGATACCGAGGATGTTAACGTCTCATTCCTGTGTCAGAGGCTCATCACCAATACCACTCGGCCACTCGCTTCTCTACTGATATATAAATTGTTAAAATATTCAAATATGATGTAGATATGCGCTAGTGTGGGGAGGTCAAATAGCGACTAGAATATGTTCTTCAAGTATGCCGACTCCACGAGAGGCGTATACTGACATCATAAATCCATCCTCCTCCCCTAACCGTGCTTTATTTCTCACTCGACGCTCAATGCTGAGCAGTGCATGAGCTGTAGCGGTCACTGACACATAGCTGACTGCTACCGTCAGGGCCAGCGACCCATAGCTGACTGCTAGCGTCAGGGCCAGCGACCCAAAGCTGACTTTTAGCGTCATGGCCAGCGACCCACAGCTGACTGCTAGCGTCAGGACCAGCTGACCAGAGATGACAAGACCCTTCTACACCTCCACGCGGTGATCCTGGAAAACAGGCTGCGGCAGAGTAGGCTGGATTAGGATAAGGGATCGAATAGGAGAGGCTAACCCGGTACCCAAAAATGCCTGCTGAAGTGGAATATGTCGGACCAAATGGTGCAAATATGTAACGCTGTAAATTGCAACACAACGCACTCCGTTCTCCGGACTACATCCTGCTACTTGCAAATCCCTTTAGAACGAAGAAGAAGAAAAATAAGAAGAAGTAGAGGAAGAAGAAGAAGAAGAAGAAGAAAAATTCCTTCAACCCAGTTGAAATATAAAGTGCGTAGTGACTCGAGACCTGAGACAGACTCACAAGTTTATGAGAGAAATAAATGTGGTTATGTTAGATACAAACGATACTGTATTGAAAGAAGCCATGCATGGGCAGACGGGAGCGATTCCAGATCGGGAATGGAACTGTACCTCTACAGCCTTGTGGCTCCACAACCCCTTATACTGGCCCAACTTTGAGGACCTGATCGGCTTAACTTCTTTATACTGGATTAGAAAGGCTCTACCGAGTTAATAAAAAAAAGTAAAGTAAAGTAAAACAATAGTATCACTGCTAGGGGTGTGAGGTGTTAGCGTTCTCACATTACTGCCGTAGGGGTGTGAGGTGTTAGCGTTCTCACATTACTGCCGTAGGGGTGTGAGGTGTTAGCGATCTCACATTTCAAAGGCTTAGCTATATGAAGGCGGTAGCCATCTTCTCTCCCTCGCGGCTTTTACTTTCCGGACTGAACCGGTACCCATTCAAGGCTGGGTCGACCCGGGATCAGTTGCGGTCTGAAAAAAATATTTCTGCCTCAACTAGACAATGAACACTGGACCACTCAGATGCGAAGCTATCTCGCTAACTACTGTTCTACGCGGCTCCCAACTGCATATAACCAGTGTATTTGACTCAACGGATACTAAAAATACTGTGAGCATCCAATCTATTTTGAATGCATTAACTGACTCTGCTTCCAATACATCCTACGGCAATGCGTTCCAAGCATTCACTATCCTGTAACTAACAAAATGGTTCTTTATATCTAACTGGACCTGTCTTTAAACAATTTGTAGCTGTGCCCTCTTGTTCTTGTAGACGGTCGTACTTTGAAAAAACTTGCTATAGCCTAATTTATTCTTTCCATTTATTAATTTATACACGTGTATTAAGTCACCTCGAATTCTTTTTTGTTCGCGACACTGAAGACCAGTTTAAAAAAAAATAAATCTTTTCTCTTAACTATAGTTCTGAAACCCCTCGATCATTTGTATAGCTCTTCTTTGTACCCTTCCCAGGATGTTTATATCCACTCTATTATATGGACTGCCCACCTGAACACGGTACTCCAATTTAGGTCTCACTAATGATTTATATAACTTGACTATTACTTCCATGCTCTTATGTGAAAGGTTTATTTTTATCATACCAGCATTGCATCAATCTTTTTCACTGCCATCTGGACTTGCTTCCGCGCCTTTCCTGAATGATCTATTATAACTCCTAAGTCTCTTTTCTTTTTTATTGTACTAAGATTGTTCTTTCCCATCATGTAATTATATTCATTACTGGATCTTCCTATTTAGATGACTGTACATTTTTCAACATTAAACTCCATCTGTGAGCTTTCAGACCATTTTGAATCACATCTAAATCCGATCTCAATAGATCCACCTCTGTTTAGGTGACTCTGCCAATATCATTGAGACATGCAATCTCTTCAACCTCGGCACGGTAAGCTAAGATGTGGAGTGCAAGGTTACAGTAGTTTTACTCCTCTCGACAAGGACACACTCTGATGATCATAATGTATGTGTCTGTTGATAAAAGATGCACAAGATTGAATCCCCCTAACAAATCAGTGTTTTCTTCATTCGTACTTCCACGGATGCCAGGCTGGCAGTGGTCCCAGGAGGAGATCTTTGCCCACATCCCGAGAGGTTGTGGTCAATACAGGACCACATTTGTGTTTAGACAGCCCACCAAGAAACAAAGCAAGTAATTAAGGCTTACCCGTTCCGTAACGGTCCTCTAAGATAGCGCCGTTAGAGTAGTTTCCCTTCGCTATTCAAACACTTTGTGAAGCGTCCCTTGACAACGGCGGCTCTCTGCACGCGCCATTCTTGAGTCGTTACTCACGTCCCTGTGGAACAGGAAACGCCTCAGGCAGACAATTATGTACTCCCGCGCTGGAAGATGCGGAGGAGATTGTCAAGTGTGATTGCTTGGACGTTGACAGCCAGGTCAGACAATCCTGTGTACAATCAATGATTGTTGTAGCGACCATTTCATACAAGAGTGGTGGAGTGATTAAAATGCTTATCTATCGTTCCATATTGACAAAGTTCGATTCCCGATCTCCACATATTCCAGTTCACCCTGTTGTCTGACAAATTCCCGAACATTTTATTCCTGTCGCCACAGAGTCTAATATCAGACTACATTTATCCATTTTTAACCAGCCAAGACAGAAATACAATGTCACTGAAGACAGAAATAACATACCAGATAAGACAGACATCATACCATCCAAGAGAAAGACTTCATACCACTCATATAAATATAATACCACATAAGACATGCAAGGATGTCTAAGACTGAATTGATATACCATATCAGATTACCATACCACACTAGACAGAGCTACCATACCACGCTAGACAGAGCTACCATACCACGCTAGACAGAGCTACCATACCACACTAGACAGAGCTACCATACCACTCTAGACAGAGCTACCATACCACGCTAGACAGAGCTACCATACCACACTAGACAGAGCTACCATACCACGCTAGACAGAGCTACCATACCACGCTAGACAGAGCTACCATACCACGCTAGACAGAGCTACCATACCACGTTAGACAGAGCTACCATACCACGCTAGACAAATCTACCATACCACGCTAGACAGAGCTACCATACCACGCTAGACAGAGCTACCATACCACGCTATACAGAGCTACCATACCACGCTAGACAGATCTACCATACCACATTAGACAGAGCTACCATACCACGCTAGACAGAGCTACCATACCACGCTAGACAGAGCTACCATACCACGCTAGACAGAGCTACAATACCACGCTAGACAGAGCTACCATACCACGCTAGACAGACCTACCATACCACGTTAGACAGAGCTACCATACCACGCTAGACAAATCTACCATACCACGCTAGACAGAGCTACCATATCACGCTAGACAGAGCTACCATACCACGCTAGACAGAGCTACCATACCACGCTAGACAGATCTACCATACCACATTAGACAGAGCTACCATACCACGATAGACAAAGCTACCATACCACGCTAGACAGAGCTACCATACCACGCTAGACAGAGCTACCATACCACGCTAGACAGAACTACCATACCACACTAGACAGAGCTACCATACCACGCTAGACAGAACTACCATACCACACTATACAGAGCTAACATACCACACTAGACAGAGCTACATACCACACTAAACAGAGCTACCACACCAAGCTAGACAGAGATACCATATGGCTCTAGATAGAAATACAATCCCACCCAAGACAGAGATACCATTCCACTCAGGACAGAGATATTATACCACTCAGGACAAAGATACTATATCACCCAAGACAGAGATACTATATAACCCAAGACAAAGATACCATACCACTCAGAACAGAGATATCATACTATAGAAGTCATAAATACTATACCGAGGGAAACACGTGACCATAGCCGTGGAAAGCTAAAGCTCTACCACTACCCATTACACTAATCAGATATAGGTACAATAGAATCCCCACGTTTCGACCAATCGGTCTTTATCGAGTACGCTATCAAGTCGTGCTGTGTTACCGCCCTTGTGCTATTAATGCTGTCTTGATTCGGGTATTTGGGCTATCTATAAGGTGAATAGAGCAGGAGAAATTTACGAGCTTGTGAGATGTACAAACAGGTTTGGCAGAGAAAGCGATCGACACATAGTTCATATGTATCTTGTTGTTGTTTGAGGAAAGCCACTGCAACCCGCCACTTAACTTCCTTTACAGTGCGCACAAAAAAATCAATATCTTCATTGTGGACATTCGAAATAACAACAACAACAACAACAACAACAACATTAAATGCAGTACATAGCAAAGTTAACTATAGCATAAGTAAAATAGCTTGACGTTCTGTGCTCCTTGGTCTATTAATTTGACTCTCATTCATTAACTTGACTACCTTTTATTCTTGGATCATTTTTTTCTTAACATGACTTCAATTTCCCCAAGGTCAATTAGCTTGACTTCATTTTTCCCTTTGTCCATTAACTTGACGTTATTTCCTCTTCTCCATTAACTGGCTTTATTTTCCTCAAGGTCAACTAGCTTGACTTCATTTTCCCATTTACCCGTTAGTTTAACTTCATTTTCCCACAATGTTAATTAGCTTAACTTCATTTTTCCCTTTGTCTTTTAACTGTGATTTATCTTCCTCTTGATCCGTTAACTCGACTTCATTTCCCCTCTTCTTCTATTAACGTCACTTCGTTTTTTTTCTTTGGTCTATTAACTTGACTTCATTTCCACTTAGGTCCGTTTATTTTACAAAATTGTCCTTTTATTCTATTAACATGACTTCATTTTACCCAAAGTCATTTAGCTTCACTTCATTTTCCTCTTGTTCGTTAACTTGACTGAAGTTTTTCGGGGGTTCATTAACTTGGCTTTATACTACATTAACTTGGTTTTATGCTACATTAACTTGGTTTTATGCTACATTAACTTGGCTTTATGCTACATTAACTTGGCTTTATGCTACATTAACTTGGTTTTATGCTACATTAACTTGATTTTATGGTACATTAACTTGGTTTTATGCTACATTAACTTGGTTTTATGCTACATTAACTTGGTTTTATGCTACATTAACTTGGTTTTATGCTACATTAACTTGGTTTTATGCTACATTAACTTGGTTTTATGGTACATTAACTTGGTTTTATGCTAATCTGATTCAAATACTTGACGTCGTGGTGGCCATAGGAATTACACTTTCCTTTCTGTAGTCCTTTGTAGATTAACATGATTTCATATGGCCCTTAGTACAGTAGCATGACTTCTTGTGGACCTTAGTAAATGATTATGACTTTCCGCAAGCCTTAGTACATTAACATGACTTCCCGTGGGTCTCAGTATATTAATATGACTTCATATGGACCTTTGTTCATTAACGTGACTGTAATGTGTACCTTAGTAGATTTATATGACTTAATGTGGACAATAGTACATAAGCATGTCTTCCTCTGGAATTTACACATTAACATGACTTCCTGTAGACCTTATTACAATTGCATGACTTCATGTGATCCATGGTACATTAACATGACTTCCCGTGGGCCTTAGTACAATATCATAATTTCACATGGTCCATAGTACGTTACATTGACTACCCTTAGACCTTAGTCTTTAAGTAACTAACTGCAATTACCAATAATTCGATCGGCTTCGCAGCCCATTAATTTGACTTTCTGCAACCATTAGTTAATGAAATTGACTCCGTGTTCACCTATGCAAATTAGCCTGACTTCATGTGAGCTTCAGATAACTGACGTGACTTCATATGGGCCGTAGATAACTGACGTGACTTCATATTGGCCGTAGATATCTGACGTGACTTTGTGTGGGTCCTAGATAACTGACGTGACTTCGTGTGGGCTCTAGATAACTGACATAACTTCATGTGGACCCTAGATAACTGACGTGACTTCATATGGGCCATAGATAACTGACGTGACTTTATGTGAACCCTAGATAACTGGCGTGACTTCATACGAGCCTTAGATAATTAGACTAACTCCATGCGGGCCTTAAATTACTAACTTGACTCAGCCTTGATCTTAACAAATTAGATTGACATCACATGGCTCTAGATAACTAACTTGACTTCATGTGGGCTCTACATATTTAATTTGACTTCATGTGATCCCTAGATAACTAACTTGACTTCATATGGTCCCTACATAAATAAATTGACTTCATGTGTATCCTAGAAAGCTAACCTGACTTTATGTGGGCCCTAGATCACTAATTTGACTTCATGTGGTCCCTAGATAACTAACGTGAATTCACGTAACTCTATATAATTAACTTGATTCATGTGGTGCCTATATAACTAAATTGACTTCATGTGGTCCCTATATAACTAACTTGACGTCATGTGGTCCCTATATAACTAACTTGACTTCATGTGGTCGCTATATAATTAAATTGATTTCATGTGGGCCCTATATAATTAACTTCGCTTCATGTGGGCCCTATATAATTAAATTGATTTCATGTGGGCCCTATATAATTAATTTCCCTTCATGTGGGCCATGCATAATTAAATTGACCTCATGGGGGCCCTGTATAATTAACTTGACTTCATGTGGTCTTTATATAACTAACTTGACTTCATGTGGTCCCTATATAACTAACAACTTCAAACCTAACCCAGGAGTCTACTCCATCCTCAGTAGACATTTAATTTGTGTACATTTGTGTATTTCTCTCCACAGAGTTTATAGAAAATGCTTCACAAAAAAAAAAGCATACATCTTGCAAAACAATGGCAGTAGTAGCATTATGCTCCCACTGGAGCGAATGAAGTGTGAAAGTTGATTCGTGTCGAACAGAATGCATTTGGCGATAAGCTTCGTGGACTTGGGAAAAGCTAGGGTAACTCTAAAGTGCCAAAGTTTAGGTTGACTGTTGACAGTTGGGTCGATAGATCATCAAACAAGTAATTCTGCAATGAACCAGTAGAGGCGAGACAATCATAATGGATGGAACCAGGTCGAACCAGGACAAAGACATCTTTCATTTGCTATGCGCCATTACAGGGAAGCCAGGATGACATAGCCAGGGCCGGTAATTAGATGATGCACGGACATGCAGGAGCACTAACAGCACAAAAGACTGTTATCTCCCCTTGTATCTAATTAAAGATTTATCAGGGACGCAGACTTCCGCTATCCTGGGATATGAGAATCCGTGCTAGTTGTAACCTAATTTATTAGCAGGCTCAACACTCCCTTCACACTCACAAACGTTCACTAAACACACATATACACGCAGATACACACACACACACACATACTCACGCATACACTAACAGTCCGTAACTTTTGCAAGTCGTTTTGTTTGTCATATTTAAATCACTAATCACCGAACTATGGAAGTCCTTGAGTCTGTTTGTTTTTTTCAATTGACGCAAATGCCAATTAAACGTGTTTGCAAATACTTCCCACTCTAATGTTCTGTTAAACACTATCACTGCCTCATAGTAATGTTCTACTAAACACTATCACTGCCTCATAGTAATGTTCTGTTAAACACTATCACTGCCTCATAGTAAGGTTCTGTTAAACACTATCACTGCCTCATAGTAATGTTCTACTAAACACTATCACTGCCTCATAGTAATGTTCTACTAAACACTATCACTGCCTCATAGTAATATTCTACTAAACACTATCACTGCCTCATAGTAATATTCTACTAAACACTATCACTGCCTCATAGTAATATTCTACTAAACACTATCACTGCCTCATAGTAATATTCTACTAAACACTATCACTGCCTCATAGTAATATTCTACTAAACACTATCACTGCCTCATAGTAATATTCTACTAAACACTATCACTGCCTCATAGTAATATTCTACTAAACACTATCACTGCCTCATACTAATGTTTAATTGAACACTATCACTAACAATGTTCTATTGAACACTATCGCTAAAACATTCTAAATGTTCCATTCAACACTATTTCCAAGACATAAAAATGTTATATTCAACACTCTCTGTATCACATATTAATATTATATTCAACACTCTCTCTACCACATAGAAATGTTCCAATCAACACTCTCTCTACAACATAGAAATGTTCTATTCAAAACTCTCTCTACCACATAGAAATGTTTCAATCAACACTCTCTCTACAACATAGAAATGTTCTATTCAACACTCTCTCTACCACATAGAAATGTTCCAATCAACACTCTCTCTACCACATAGAAATGTTCCAATCAACACTCTCTCTACAACATAGAAATGTTCTATTCAACACTCTCTCTACAACATAGAAATGTTCCAATATACATACTCTCTACCACATAAAAATATTCCAATCAAAACTCTTTCTAACACACATAAATGCTCCATTCAACATTATCTGTACCGCATATAAATGTTACATCCAAACTCTCAATACTAGGCTTAGTTGTCTGATCAACAATTCTCAGTGACACACACATGTGCTTGTTGGACCCGATGCTCCCAACCATGTTCATACTTCCTTCACCAGCACAAAGACAGTCTCGCCATAATGCAAATAGGTGTTCTGCGTGTGACCTTGGACCAGCGGGAACTCAAAATACATATAATATTGACACTTTGTCACCACTATCAGATTACACGATATGTGGGCGAAGATAACATAACGTAATTAAGCGATATATGATCTAAAGTAGCATGACTTAACTAAGTGGTATAGGGAATTTAGTAACGTTACATAAACTATGAAGATCAGTAGAACACCTGGACCTCTCAAGATAAGTGTAACTGATACTGCCCTTCAACAGGCTGTGAGTTCAAGTATTTAACTTAACTTAACGTCTTTATACTGGTTTAGAAGACTCTGCAACCAATTTGGGTAGGATCGACAGGGAGTTAAGACTAGGTCTCAGAAAGAATGTGATGTGAGTTATCAGCTGTCACCACTGCTTAGGCACCCGAGCATTAGTTTGGCAACAAAGCAACAGCTGATAAACAGTACATTTATGCCGACTGTGTGCTACCAGTGCCAAACATGGTCTCTGTCCAAGGCCCGTGAGAGCATATATTTCCAGGCAGAAAATAAGTTGGTTTGGTCATCTCATGAGAATTTACCCTCATCAACTTCCACTGATGGCTTACAACGCTGGTAGATTTGACTACAGGGTAAGGAGGCTACCGCGAAGCAGGTGGATAGATTTCATTAGAGCAATTGTGCAGGGACACGGGCTCACATTGACCGATGCAACGCACTTGGCGCCGGATAGACGACTCAAGTTCCCCAAGCCGCTCAAAGGCACACGTGGAAAGAAAACTAACTAACTACATAAATAAGTCGTAAATGACCTATTGTAACTTTACGTAACTAAGTGGTATGTGGCCTTTAGTGACAATACATAAAAAGTGGTATTTAACCTAGAGTAACATTACATCACTAAGGGGTATAAGGCCTTTAGTAACATTTTATGACTAAGTAGTAAATGACATAGATTCACATTACATTACTAAGTGATAAATTACCTAGCGTAACATGATACCACATCATCCATGATTGCTACAGTACCATAAAGTGTATGAAAGGTGGGTACCACGGCAGCTTACTCCAGAATTGAAATAATGACGTGTTCATGTCTATCAAGAACTTTTGCCGCACTTTGAAGCAGAAAGTGATGGTTTCGTAGCATAAACTGTTACAGGAGATGGAGCTTTGGTTCACTATCGCGAGCTTGAAAGGAAGAGCGCGAGCACTGAATGTTGTCACCCCTCCTCACCAAAACCGAAGAAGTTTCGTACGCAGCAATCTGCAGGGAAGGTTGTGATGTCTCTTTTTTGGGTTGAACGAGGCGTTATATTAGAGCACTAGATGCCCATGAGGAACACTGTCACCAGACAGATCTTCTCAGGAATCATCTTCGACCTGAAATCAAATCCAAACGACGTGGATTTCTGAGTAAATGTGTTCTTTTTGGCAAAGCTTGACTCCATACTGTTTGTGTAACGGCTGCAACCATCGAAGACCTCCATTTTCAGTGTCTACCACATACTCCTCGGACCTTGCCTCAAGTTATGTCCACGTCTTTGGACGACTAAAAAAGGCTTTAAGAGGAAAGACTTTCAGGACCAGTGAAGAGGTCCACCAAGTGGTGCATCAGTGGTTGCACACGCGACCAAGAGAATTTGATTCTACAGGAATCCAATCACTTTATAATCGCTGGGAGACTTGTATCGAACGCAATGGAGACTACGTCAAAAATATATACAGTCGTATTTCATAATTTCAGAATAAATTTACCCAAACTAATATATTTAATATTTTCATTTGAAGACTCCTTGTATTTTGACAACAGCAAGGAATACAAAGATACGACGATATATTGTTGTTGCAAATGCTACTTGTAGATATGTCCTCTTTGCGACTTTCTTTGGTAGTGGGTTACATTGATTCTACTCACAACCAAAGGTAAACTTTAGAATGTGGACATGTCCCTCCTGGCAGTTGTGCAATGCTAGGCTCATCAGTGAGATCCCCACTGTGGAGACCGCGAACGGAAGCTGCCAGGCTGTCAGTGGCCAGTCACTTCACCAGCGACGGAAGGTCACAAAACAAAATAAATAATTTATTAGTTGCTGTTGTTAGAGATAATTGGGAAAACGGCCCACGGTGTGAAATCTGGGTTATCTGTTCGGAGGCAAACACCCAGTTACTTATTGACACCCTCTACTTAGAGAATTTAGTCATAGTTCGATTAGCAGATAAATTATATGTATGACTAGATTTTGCAATAAATGATTAACAAAGTGTTTGTGATGAAAGAATCAGATATCGGTGTTTTCTTAGTTTTTATGTGTAAGAGAAATGATTTAGAAAAGGGCGATACGTTTACTATACGACCCAGTGATATAAATTGGTTGATGTAAGTGGGCTGTTACATAATGCAAATTGGTCCCAGTAACTAGGCTAGATTACTTGTAGGCCTAGTCAGTTACACAGTATGTTTCACATGACTCTGACTAACATGGTCTGACTATTATGTTTCACATGACTCTGACTAACATGGTCTGACTATTATGTTTCACATGACTCTGACTAACATGGTCTGACTATTATGTTTCACATGACTCTGACTAACATGGTCTGACTATTATGTTTCACATGACTCTGACTAACATGGTCTGACTATTATGTTTCACATGACTCTGACTAACATGGTCTGACTATTATGTTTCACATGACTCTGACTAACATGGTCTGACTATTATGTTTCACATGGCTCTGAGTAACATAGTCTGACTAGTATGCTTCATCTGACCGTGACTAACATAGTCTGATCAGCATTTGTCACCTGGCCCTGATTAACATAGCCTGACAAGTATGCTTCATCTGACCGTGACTAACATAGTCTGATCAGTATAGTTTAATTAGTCGAAGAGTCAACATCATTGCACACGGTTTATCCAATATTTGGAGAATCTCAGCACAATGCACGACCTCCGTAGCACTGGCGAGGATTCCATATTAGATTGGATAGATTTTAAATATAATTTTGAATTTTGCTAGGCCAGCGGCCGTTAAGCCTACTTTTTTTTTCAAATGCCGGTTGATATTTAACGTACGCGACACTAAATACTTGCGTCCGAGATCTACCACCCAGAGATCCGGGGAAGTATCAGAAGATCCACGTGAAAAAATCCCGGTCCCCACTGGGCTTTGAACCAGCGACCTCCATCACCACAGGCCGATGTATTACATCGAAACCACTTAGTTTCTCGATCAGTATCTTTCACCTGACCCTGATTTACAGTCTTGTCAGCATGTTTCACCTTGCCCTGACTAACACAGTCTGATCAGCATGTTTCACCTGACCCTGACTAACATAGTCTAATCAGTATGTTTCTCCTGAACCTTACCAACATAGTCTGATCAGTAAGTTGCACATGGCTGGATATTTTGTCTGCTGATATAAATGAAGTAATCTACCTAAGTAAGGAAGCAAAGGCACTTTCCACTGCCGTCGGTGCTGAAATGTTCGATACAATACTTTACTGGGTATAATTTGTGTTTTGGAAGGGATGCCAATTCCGTATCTCCCGGACATGTTCTCCTTGTGATTAAGTTAGGTAGCCATTTGCAGCGAGATGGAGTGGAGCATGTTGCAACCATGGAGCGAACCTGGTTCTTTTAATGTGAGAAACAGACCCTAACCACTGCGCAACTCAAACGTGTATGGAATGTTAAATATGTAAATTACATACACTTTCATTTACAACTACCTTACTATACTTCACGTGAGCCCTAGATAGCTAACTTGACTACACGTGAGCCCTATATACCTTACTTGACTTCACGTGAGCCTTAGATAGCTAATTTGACTACACGGGACCCCTAGATACCTAATTTGACTTCACGTGAGATCTAGTTAGCTAACTTCACTTCACGTAAGCCCTAGATACCTAACTTGACTTCACGTGAGCCCTATATAGCTAACTTGACTTCAGGTGGCCCTTTACACATTTCAGATTGACTTCTATATGGACTCCAGGTAACTAACTTGACTTCATATGGGCTCTAGATAACTAACGACTTCATATGGGCTCTAGATAACTAACGACTTCATATGGGCTCTAGATAACTAACGACTTCATTTGGGCTCTAGATAACTAACGACTTCATATGGGCTCCAGGCAACAAACTTGACTTTACTCGGCCCTTTACATATTTCAGATTGACTTTATATGGGTTGTACATAACTAACCTGTCTTCATTTTTGCTTTAGATAACTAACTTGACTACATGAAAAATAATAAGTGAGTATAGGGAGGCAGCTAATCTACTCAAAGAGACATGGATACAACGGGATTAAGATCAATGTGTATTACAGAGGAAAGTGTTTTATTTTAAATGGGAGGGTTGAAAGTTGATAAATGTCCAGGCCAAGATGGTTTTCATCCAAAATTGCTGTTTGAAATTAGAGACCAATTAGCAAAACCAATGGCGATCTTATGTTCTCAATCACTCGCAAAGGGTATTTTCCACGGGATTGGAAAGACGCGGGAGTGATCCCCCTGTTAAAAAAGGCCAAATAAAACAAGATCCAGCAAATTTGAGACCGGTAGAGTGTAACGAGAATAGTCCGTAAATTGTTAGAGTCAAATATCAAAGAAAACATTGTAACGCATTTAGACAAGTTCAATCTAATCAGAAATAGTCAGAATGGGTTTACTAGAGGGAGATCATGCTTAACAAATCTATTAGAATTCATGGAGGAGGTTAGTAAAATGATAGATAAAGGAGAGTCAGTGGATGTTATTTATCTAGATTTTTCAGAGGACTTGGATAAAGTACCTCATCACAGATTATTTAGATAGTTAAAATCATACGGAATTGGTGGGGAAGTTGTCAAATGGATTAAAAATTGATTAACGGGAAGAAGGCAGAGAGTGGGCATAAATAAGGAGTACTCTGAGTGGTGTGAAGTAAAAAGTGGAGTGCCACAGAGCTCGGTTTTGGGACCAATTTTGTTCTTGATATATACACATATATATATATATATATATATATATATATATATATATATATATATATATATATATATATATATATATAATACCTTTTCATACTCCTCATGGATGAAGTCATCAAAGCCTGCAAGGAACGGACAAAAAAGTATGAAGCAGGGTACTGGAAGATGAGACCAAGTTACATATCGGAACTAGCATTTGCAGGAAATGTGGCCCTGATCACGAAAACCGAAGCACATCTCCAGATCAACTTGCAGGTCTGGGAAGAAGAGTTGAAGAAGAGTGGAATGCACATCAGCAACTCCAAAACAAAAACCATGGTGATCGCCAGAGATGAAATAAGACATCAGATAACCCTGGGAACACGAGCACTAGAGCAGGTCAGCAACTTTAAATATCTAAGAGTGGTAAAAGACGGCAGGGGAGGAATCAATGAGGAGTTAACTGCACGAAGGGCAGCAGCAGGTAGACTGTTCTAAGCAATAAACAGAGGTTTCCTCAGTAGAAGAGAAATAAACAGGAAAACAAAGATGGATGTATACCGCTCTACCTATGTGCCTGTCCTGACATATGGATGTGAGTCATGGGCAATGACTACAGCCCAAGAAAGGCAATTACAAACTTCAGAAATAAGGTACCTAAGAAAGGCGGTTCAGGTGACGAAAAGGGACAAGATCCGTAACCAGAAAATACGTAGCAATCTTGAAGTTCAACCCCTGCAGACACGAGTGGAGCAGTCCCAACTACAGTGGTTTGGCCATGTCTGTCGAATGGAAGAAGATCGGATACCAAAGCGGTCATGGGAGATGAAAAGTCAAGGACGCAGACCCCGAGTACGTCCCAGAGTACGTTGGTAAGACAACATACGACAGTCCCTAAGTGATATAGGGCTGGATTGGAAAGAGGCCAGGAAAAAGAATGCGGATAGAGCAGTGTGGCGTTCTCTTTGGCAAACCTCTACACCTCACGATAGAAGAGGAGCGACTGAGTAAGTAATTAAGTAATATATATATATAAACGATTTGGACATTGATATGGGATCCATGATTGCAAAATTCGCTGATGAAACAAAACTATGCAATAGTGTCTCATCTAAAGCAGAAGTGGGATATATTGAAGTCGGATTAAGATGAAATTCGAGAATTGTTTGTAAGCTGGCAAATGGAGTTTATTGTAGATAAACGTACAGTCATCCACGTGGGTAGATCCAATATAGAACAAAATTACAGAATGGGCGAGATCAATATTAGAACGATAGAATATGACCTAAGTGCTAAAATAAATAATACAGGTAAGATGAGTAAGCAAGTCCAGGCTGCAGTGAAAAAGGCAAATGCAATGTTAGGTATGATAAAAAGAAATATTAAACATAGGAGCAAGGAAGTGATAGTCAAACTGTATGAAGCAGTTCGACCTAGATTGGAGTACTGTGTACAGGTGTGAGTCCTTACCATATAGGAGATATAAACATGCTGGAAAGGATACAAAAAAGAGCGACAAAGCTGATAGTTGGATTCCAGAAATGTGAGTCCTAGATCTTCTTCTTCTTCTTCTTCGTACGCTGTCAGACGTCAACTTGAATTTTTTCGAAGAAAGCAACTGTCATCCTGAGGCTGTCGACACTGCCATAGAGCTTGTCTAGTGTTGCCACTGGTGATGGCTACATATGCTTTCTCTCTTCCTCGTATGTCGGGCAATTTTGCAGCAGATGTTCATCGATCATTTTTCCGGTACCACAGGTACATTCGTCAGTGCCACCTATCTTCAGTTTATTGAATAGATGGTACCAGTCTGTTGTGGCGTGTGCGGAGTCTGAAGACCACGACCTGCTCTCTTCTGTTCAACTGTTAGTAGGCATCATTTTTTGTGTAGCCAGTATGTTCTATTTCCCATTTGACCATGTATCTGGCCCTAATAAACCTTTTGGACTCTTCGTAGGTCATACTAGAATCTGGTTGTGGTAGTCTTGCACCTTCTTTTGCCAGTCTGTCTGCCTCATCGTTGTCTTGGATGTTACTATGGGATGGAACCCATTGTACCACTACTCTTTTTGGTGCGGACTGCTGGTATAGTTGACAGAGTACTGCTCTTAAATCATCAAGTTCAGTATTTTTCTGGCTTTTTAGTGCTGTAACCACGGCCAGGGCATCTGTGAACAGGACTATCTGGCTTTCATTACTTTCGCCTGTCAGCATTGCTTTTACTGCAGCATTCAGTGCCTCTGCCTCCGCTCTGAAATTGCTTGAGAATTGTCCAGTTGCCACTGACAGTGTTATTTTTCTACCATTTGTTTGGCTGAGGAATACCCCTCCCCCTCCATTCTGTTTTGTGTTTGTTACAGAACCGTCGGTGTATGCATGGGTCCAGTCCATGCTTGGGTAGTTTTCCGCTGTGTATCTCAGGGTTATGTCTCTTCTTTTTTTTCAGTCTGGCTATTCTTGTTTCCAATGGCTGGTATATTTTCTGGGTCCTGGATAACTATCTTGAGGTCATGTGGGCCCTAGATAGCTAACTTGACTTCATATGGGCCTTAGATCAGAGGAATGGATAAATTAGACTATAACAAGTTTTTTTTTAAATACAGCCACCCACAATAACACGAGGGCATAGCTACAAGCTGACTAAAAAGAGGTCCAGATTAGATATTTGGAAATTTTTTAGTCAGAGAGTGGTGTCTTCTTGGAATGCATTGCCAGGGGAGGTAGTGGAGGCAGGGACAGTTAATGCATTTAAGAATAAACTGGATGCGCATAGCTTTTAGAGCAAGGTGATGTAAATGTAACTGGTTGTATACAGACTGCAGGGTCTTCTAAACCAGTATAAAGACGTTAAGTTAAGTTAAGTTAGATATCTAACTTCACTACATGTGGGCTCTAGATAACTAATTTTACTACATGCGTGCTCTGTATAACTTACTTGACTTCATGTGGGCTCTAGATAACTTACTTGACTTCGTGTGGGCTCTAGATAACTTACTTGACTTCATGTGGGCTCTGGATAACTTACTTGACTTCATGTGGGCTCTAGATAACTTACTTGATTTCATGTGGGCTCTAGATAACTTACTTTACTTCATGTGGGCTTTAGAAAACTAACTTACCTTCATGTGGGCTCTAGCAAATGATAAACAAATACGAACAGAGAGATAAATAGAACAATAAGGATAGAGAAATATATAAATACAACAGATACATATATTTATGTATATTCAAACTGATTGAAGTAAAGAGAGAGATAAAGATATACATATTCTTGTTGAGGTAAAGTGCGCGATAAACGGAACAATAAATATATGTAAAGAGTGAGGTAAGGAGCGAGATATAAAGATAAATGGTTGGTTGGTTGCGAATGTCCACACTTGGTTGGTAACCCTTTTGTGCGCCCAGATAAGGACGTTTGGCAAGATGTAGTAGCTTTCCTGACACCCCGAGCGTGCTAATGAAGTGGACCAGGTCCTCCAGGCGGTTGTGCAATGCTTGGCTTCATCTGCGTGTCACTCTCTACTACGGGGATCACATTGATCATATATGGACATAACATATATTTATAGATATTTAAAGAATGAGGTTAAGATAACGATAATAGGAATAACAAAGGAGTTGGGGACGACGTGGAGTGCTGGTTAAGTGACACGGCTTACAACTCGAAGGTGCTGAGTTCGCACTTCATCACAACATCGGCCGTTACCCCGGGGAAGGAAACCCTTAGAAAATGCAGGAGGAAGAAGCCCTTTACATAAAAAGCATCCCTAAGTCGGATGCACTGGGCCGACAGGCGCATAATAAAAACATAAAGCAACGCACTCCGCCTTTGGGAATAGAGAGATGAGACGAAAGTAAAAAAATGTTTTAAAAATATATTTATATATAAAGAATGAGGTAAAGAGAGAGATAATTGGAAAAATAAAGAGAGAGATAATACAGATAAAGATTAAATTACGTTGGTAAGAGAAGCCACAGTTGATATGAAGCGCATGGCACTGAGGGTTTACAATCTTTCATACACACACACACACACACACACACACACACACACACACTAACATGGGCCCTCAGGGTGAGGCCCTTCCATTGCACTTTGGTTGGGGTTGACCACTGAGATGGTCCTAACTATCAAAGGTACATTCAACCGCACACATACATCCAAACATGGATTAATACGTTCTGATATCACCCAATAGATTACGGTCTGTGTGAAAGGATCGTGCCTCCGCCATTAGAATACAAAGACGCAAACCCTTCACACAAACAATTTAAAAAAAATATATTACAGAAAGGGCTACAAATATAAAGATATATATATATATACAAGAGTTGGAAATAAAGTGAGTGAAATAAAGAGATAGCTAGATTTAGTTCTATAGAACTAGAGAAAATATGCAGAGATAGAGAGAAAGAGTGAGCGAGAGAGAGAGAGAGAGAGAGAGAGAGAGAGAGAGAGAGAACGATAAAGAGAAAGAGCCTGTCAATGGTATTAATGGATTGGCTAGGACGGACAGATTAACAAAAGCTAGGAAGGACATTGCAAAAAAATGAGAAACGAGAGGAAGACTAAGGAACAGACAACTAATCAAACTTTCACTCAAAGACAAGCGGGACAGAGGGAAGTACTCCCATGAGAGTTGGCGCTCACAGAGAGACAAAACACGGCTCGCAGTCTCCCAGGAGATATGCTAATCCAAGAGCGTGCAGGGCAGCTCGTGTTGTCTCGTTTCGTGAGTTGATCGTGAAAAAGTATTCACTGAGAAAATGTTTAGAAACGCCGAGGCAATAAACAGCCAAACACCAGAAGATAGAATAATGATGAGATTTCTGTTTCCGGTTATGTGGAAACAAGCGAAGACAACTGCTCTTCTTTCTCATTTAGAAAGTGCGTTTTTGTGTGTGTCTTACGCGCCAGTGTGGTACAGGGGACGGAGAAGGAGTAAAGAACTGTAGTACTGTAGCCTTCCAGGCATGTTCTAAGAGGCCACTTTTGGAGTGTTGGATGTAGGAGCCGGCCACCCACATTTTGACGAAACTATAAACCACAAGAAAAAGGTGAGGGATCATCTTCCACACACTGAAAGAAGTGAGCGACTTGGTCAATTCAGACTAAGGGATGTTGGATGTAGGTTTCGGCTACCCCCATCTTGACGAAACTATAAGCCACAAGAACAACAAATTGAAGACCTCTACACTCTACACTCTACACTCTGTGGTAGGCAGAAGAGTTTATGTAAGACAGACTAACAAAAGTTGGGTATGGGGTCCGTGTTTTTGTGACTAATTTCAGTCATGTCAAGGCTTAGCTCACCACCAAACATAGACTGTGTCTTGTCCCAACACTCCCCACTAAACATAAACCCCTTCTTGTTCCCTCGCCCTCCCCACCAAACATAGACGCCGTCTTGTTCCCTCATGCTCCACACCAAACATAGACCCCCGTCTTATTCCTTCATGCTCCCCACCAAACATAGACCCTTGTCTTCTTCCCTCATACTCCCCACCAAACATAGACCCTTGTCTTCTTCCCTCATGCTCCCCACCAAACATAGACCCCGTCTTCTTCCCTCATGCTCCCCACCAAACATAGACCCCCGTCTTGTTCTCTCATGCTCCCCACCAAACATAGGCCATGTCGTGCCCACTCATGCCCCCGACCAAAGATAGACCACGTCTTGTTCCCTCATGCTCCCCACCAAGCACAGACCACTACTACAGCTGGGTCCCTAACATGAAGACTTGCAGTCTGTAGCAATCCATTTTCCATGATAGGGCCGCTAACTCTTCTCTCACGTCCTTCATTACTTAGCTTACAGTGGCCCTCCCCAGTACCCGGCTGATGATCTATGCTCTCGCAGTCTCTAAGGCCTGATATGGCTCGTCCCACGGAGACAATCTCTGATGATGGATTCAGTTACAAAATCTGGCTAAGTCCACATTTAATGAGAGGGATCGGATTAGTGTCCCCTGTCTGATCCCTTAATGACACAGACCGTTGTGACCCAGGAGATCCATCACGTGGGGACAGATATTATCTGAAACTGGCAAAACAACCTGGGTCGCTGGCAGACACAACCGGAAATTAATGAAGCCATAGGGGCTGATTAAATAGCCAGGTTACCATGGTGATAAGAAGCACTTATGGCGAATTCGGTTGTAGACATGCCCTGTAAAACTAACTGTGTATCGATTTTAAGAAATACTTTATTCGGTCCCGGTTTGAATAGGCTGTGTTTTCATTAGTTCGTTCAATGAAATGAACAAGCAGTTGGAAGTGAGAATTTAGGTCTTTCAAAAGTGGGAATTTGAACAAAGAGGAAGAAGAAGTAATGTCGGTTATAAAAAAGAATGAAGCGAATCTCGCGGAGAAAGAAAACGAATGTAGTTTTTGTAGAGTATCACATTATTGTTGCTGTTGTTGTTGTTGTTCGATACCACTGGTGCTTTCTTCTGGTGTTTACCTTGACGATGTTTCTTTGGCGGGTGGTTACAGTGATTCGTCTTACATCCTAAGAAGTACTTGAAAAGGTAGACCGTGTCTATTTGCTTTATTTTTTTTTAACCTTCGCCCTTTTTCTCTATTCCCAAAGGCGGTGTGCATTGCACTACAGTTTTTATTTTGCGCCTGTCCTTCCAGTGCAACCTACTTTGGCATGCATGTTATGTCAGGGCCTGCTTCCTCATGCATTTTATACGTGTTTGCTTCCCCGGAGTAACGGCCGGTGCCGTGATGGGGATCGAACCCATCACCTTCAGATTGTGAGTCGTGTCACTTAACTACTAGCCCACGCTGTCCCCTTTGGCTGTAATGTAATGCAGGTCTCCCCAGTAAGGTCACCACTATAGGGATCACAATGTCGATCCCTACATTGTAAACCAAATTACTGCCACACATTTTTTGTAAACGGAGACGATTTGAGTTGAACGCAAGGTTGCATAAAACGATCCATGAGGACGGAATGGTGAGACCAACAGAAATAATACTATCCAAAGGAAAGCATAGACGAACTTGACAGAGACCTAAGACTCAGTCCCCTTCTTGAACCGGACTAAAGCTCAAGCATCAGTTTATCGAATAATAATAATAATAATAAGAAGAAGAAGAAGAAGAAAAAGAAGAAGAAGTAGAATAACAAGAAGAAAAATAAGAAGTTCGAGATGAATAGAATATTAATGAACAAAATTACAGTCGACAAGCAGCAATTTGTTTAACACATAAACATAGAAAGCACGTTGCTGAAGAACCATCCTGAAAAAGGACAAGTTGAGTGCAAACGTACCTGAGCAAGAACATGATCCACGTAGAAGGATAACTTCAAGAGATGGACAAACCTTCTTCTTCGTTCGTTCTCAAACTCCCTCTACCAAGTCCTGAAAGGAGCTTTGCAGATAGCAGGATGTTGTCCTGAGAACAGAATGTATTGTGTCGTAGTTTACAGCTTGACTGCAAAATTTGCACCTTTCGGTCCGATACATCCGACTTCAGCTTGACATTTTTGGGTAGCGTGTTAGCCTTCCCTCTTCGACCCCTTCTCTTTAGCCAGTCTGCCTTGATGCAGGATCACCACGTGGAAGCGGAGAAGGCTCTCGGACACTAAAAAGCCTGTCAGGTTACAATATCAAACAAGATATTTATATTCTTCTTCTTCTTCTTCTTCTTCTTTGTTAACTCTAAAAAAATCGCATCTACCTCCCTCATAAGCCCTGTCGTTCTTATCAGACTGGTCTCATCGCCATTCAGTTTATTTCGCATTTTGGGTTGGAAAGGGCCATGTATTCACTCTTCTCTTCTCGTGGAGCCGGCAGACCTGCAGAACATGTTCCATTGTTTGTTTGTTCTACCCACATGAACACATGTCTGTGTGTCCAATTTTTAATTTGTTGAACAGATGATTTCTCAGTCTGCAGTAACCCGTTCAAAGTCTAAATATTGTAACTTGATCTCTAATTGGCAAAGAGAAGTATGATTCTGTTATATCAGATCCTGGATGCGGGACGGCGTGTCCTAGTGGTTAAGTGGCACGGCTCACAAACCGAAGGTGCTGGGCAACGGCCGTTACCCCGGGGAAGCAAACCTTTAGAAAATGCAGGAGGAAGCAGATCCTTGCATAAAATGCATGCTGAAGTCGGGTGTACTGGGCCGACAGGCGCAAAATAAAAACACAGTACAACGCACACCCCCTTGGGGATTAGAAAAATAAGGCGAACGCAAAAAAAAAAAAAAAAAAAAAAGATACCGGATGTTCTCCATGACTTGTCCTTGAAGTTTAATGTTATCGTTGTCTTCATTTCTTCATATGAAGCTATGTCGTCAGTTTGGGGTTTGCAGCCTCCTTCCTTTGCCAGTCTAGCTGCCTCCTCTTTGTCATGAATCTTACAGCGTGGAGGGATCCACTGAATCTTAACCCTGTTGAAGTTTTGTTGTTGTTTTGTTGTTTTTGTTCGATACCACTGGTGCTTTCTTCTGAGTGCCTCATTTCAATTCATGGTTTTTATTATTTCTGAGGGTCATTACGATTTAGAGTGAATCTGTAACGAAAATTATCTTGTTTCTGGTATGGTTCTTGTTTTCTACGATGAAGAGTTATTGCAGCATATAATCGTTGTGCAGATTCCAGCTCAACTGATCAGTTAATTATACCACTGTTCTCCATTGTTTTCGTGCTGACGAAGGTAAGTCAGTAATTAGGTCCTACACTGATATGGAATAACTGGAAAATTCAGTTGGTAGTTTCTATAGGTGTCAATAGATGCAGAAACACCCATCAACGTCCGAACTTTCTGTAAAGGGTATTCATGAGAAAATGCTACCTATTTACGATGAGAAGCGCTTGTACCGTACAGAGATGTGTAGATTGGACTGCACAGAAACTGATTATGGCCGTCCTGTTAAAATTACAACAGAAGCATTTGTGCGACGAGTGGGGGAGAAAATTCGAGGTGACAGACGAATAGCTGCAATAGTGTTCGCATTGTTTATCATACAGATGTTTTCGAAGAGTGTTAGTGACTGACTCGACCTTATAGTTTGAGTATCCTGGCTGCTTGATATTTGCTGTACTGAAAGCCTTACTTTGAACTTTGAAGGGTCATATATATTTTATGGTTAAATTGGCCTTGTCCAACAAATGCCTTGTGTACTTTACGTGAACGCCAGGTAATGCTGGATCACGTGTACCCCAAATAACACATACCTCACGTGAGCCACACGTGACATATCACACGTGATTTATAGGTAACACGAACGTCAAGAAACAATATCTGAATAAAAATTCAAGTAACAAAACAGCTAATTTGAACTCCAAGTACATAGACAGCCGATATTAATCCCATATAACATACAGCAAAAATTAACCCCAAATGACATACAGTTAATATCATATATGACATATCACCTCAACCCCACCAGCTTATATGACCCCACCACCCACACCAGCTTATATGACCCCCCTCCCCCACCCGCACCAACTTATATGACTCCCACTCCCTCCCGAACCCCACCAGCTTATATGACTCTCCCCCACACGCAACAGCGTATATGAACCCCTACCCCCATCACAAGCTTATATGACCCCCACCCCCTCCCCACCCGCACGAGCTTATATGTTCCCCTCCCCACCCGCACCACCATATATGACCCTCCCCACCCGCACCAGCTTATATGACCCCCTCCTCACCCGCACCAGCTTATATGACCCAAACCCCTTCCCTCCTCCCAGCTTATATGACCCCAACCCCCTCCCCACCCGCACCAGCTTATATGACCCCCCCCCCCCTCACCCCATCAGCTTAGATGACCCCCCATCCCCACCAGCTTATATGACCCTCCCCATCCACACCAGCTTATTTGACCCCCTCCCCACCCGCACCAGCTTATATGACCCCCCCCCCATCAGCTTATATGACCCCCAACCTCCACCAGCTTATATGACCCCCCATCCCCACCAGCTTATATGACCCTCCCCACCCGCACCAGCTTATTTGACCCCCTCCCCACTCGCACCAGCTTATATTACCCCCCCACCCCCATTAGCTTATATGACCCCCCCCCTCCAACCAGCTTAAACGACCGCAACACCCACCCCCCCCCGCACCAGCTTTTATGACCCACCCCACCAGCACCAGCTTATATGACCCACCCCACCCGCACCAGCTTATATGACCCACCCCACCCGCACCAGCTTATATGACTCACCACACCCCCTCCCCAACCAACAACAGCTTATATGACACTCACCCCCTCCCCCTCCCCCTACAGCTTATATGACAACCCACCCCCTCCCCCACCCGCACCAGCTTAAATGACCCTCCACACCCCCACCCCCCCGCTTATATGACCCCATGCTCCTCCCCTACCCCCACCAGCTTATATGACCCACCCCACCCCTCCCCCACCATCAAAAACTTATATGACCCTCACCCCCTCCCCCACCAGCTTATATGACCCCCACCCCCTCCCCCACCAGCTTAGATGACCCCCCATCCCCACCAGCTTATATGACTCTCCCCCACCCCTTCCCCCACTCCCACCAGCTTATATGACGCTCCCCCACCCCAACCAGCCTATATGAACCCCACCCATACCTCCACCCCCTCCAGCTTATATGACACTCCCCCACCCCAACCAGCTTATATGACCACCACCCACACCTCCACCCTCACCAGCTTATATGACACTCCCCCACCTCAATCAGCTTATATGACCCACCTTCCCTAACCCACCCCCACCAGCTTATATGACCCTCCCCCAACCACACCCGCTTATATGACCCCCTCACCCAACCCCACCAGCTTATATGAAACCCCCTCCACCAGCTTATATAAACCCCCCACCCCCACCAGCTTATATGAACCTCCACCACCCGCACCAGCTTATATGACCCCCACCCCCTCCTCCACCCCCGCCGTCTTGTATGATACCCCACCAGCTTATATGACCCCCACCGCTCCACAACCCCCTCCCCCACCCCAACCAGCTTCTATGACCCCCCTACCCCCACCAGCTTATAAGACCCCCACCCCCACCAGCTTATATGACCCCTCACCCCCACCAGCTTATATGACCCCTCACCCCCACCAGCTTATATGACCCCTCACCCCCACCAGCTTATATGACCCCTCACCCCCACCAGCTTATATTTTTTTTAATTTTTTTGCGTTCGCCTTATTTATCTATTCCCCAAGGCGTGTTTGCGTTACACTGTGGTTTTCATTTTGCGCCTGTCGGCCCATTGCATCAGACTTCAGCATGCATTTTATGTAAGGGTCTGCTTCCTCCTGCATTTTCTAAGGGTTTGCTTCCCCGGGGTAACGGCCGGTGCTGTGATGGGGATCGAACCCAGCACCTTCTGGTTGTGAGCCGTGCCACTTAACCACTAGGCCACGCTGTCCCCCTACCAGCTTAAACGACCTCCCACCCGCACCAGCTTATATGACCCCCCTCCTTCCATTCCCCCACCAGATTATATGACCCCTCCTCCTCCCCTACCCACATCAGCTTATATGCCCCCCCCAGCTTATATTACCCCCCTCCTCCTTTACCTCCATCAGCTTATATGAATCCTCTCCTCCTCTACCTCCACCAGCTTATATGACCCCTCTCCTCCTCTACCTCCACCAGCTTATATGACCCCTCTCCTCCTCTACCTCCACCAGCTTATATGACCCCCCTCCTCCTCTACCTCCACCAGCGTATATGACCCCCCTCCTCCTCTACCTCCACCAGCTTATATGACCCCCCTCCTTACATTCCCCCCCCAGCTTATATTACCCCCCTCCTCCCTTACCTCCATCAGCTTATATGACCCCTCTCCTCCTCTACCTCCACCAGCTTATATGACCCCCCTCCTCCTCTACCTCCACCAGCGTATATGATCCCTCTCCTCCTCTACCTCCACCAGCTTACATGACCCCCCTCCTCCTCTACCTCCACCAGCGTATATGACCCCCTCCTCCTCTACCTCCACCAGCTTACATGACCCCCCTCCTCCTCTACCTCCACCAGCGTATATGACCCCCTCCTCCTCTACCTCCACCAGCGTATATGACCCCCTCCTCCTCTACCTCCACCAGCTTATATGACCCCCCTCCTCCTCTACCCCCCCCCAGCTTATATTACCCCCCTGCTCCTCTACCTCCACCAGCTTATATGACCCCCCCCCCCCACCCCCACTAGCTTATATGACCCTCCCCACCCGCACCAGCTTATTTGACCCCCTCCCCACCCGAATCAGCTTATTTGACCCCCTCCCCACCCGCACCAGCTTATTTGACCCCCTCCCCCACCCGCACCAGCTTATTTGACCCCCTCACCACCCGCACCAGCTTATATGACCCCCTCCCACCCCTACCAGCTTATATGACCCCCCACCCCTACCAGCTTATATGACCCTCCATCCCCACAAGCTTATACGACCCCAACACCAACCCCACCCGCACCAGCTTATATAACCCACATCACCCGCACCAGCTTATATTACTCACCACACCCCCTCCCCCCCAAACAACAGCTTATATGACACTCACCCCCTCCCCCTACAGCTTATATGACCCTCACCCCCTCCCCCACCCGCACCAGCTTAAATTACCCTCCCCACCCCTCCATCTTTTATGACCCCCACCTCCTCCCCTACCCCTACCAGCTTATATGACCCACCCCACCCTCTCCCGCACCATCAACAGCTTATATGACGCCAACCCCCTCCCCCACCCGCAACAGCTTATATGACCCCCACCCCTCCCCTACCAGCTTATATGACACCCCACCCCCACCAGCTTATATGACTCTCCCCCACCCCTTCCCCCACCCCCACCAGCTTATATGACCCCCACCCCCTCCCCTACCAGCTTATATGACCCACTGAACCCGCACCAGCTTATATGACACTCCCCCACCCCAACCAGCTTATATGACACTCCCCCACCCCAACCAGCTTATATGACCAACCTCCCCCACCCCCACCAGCTTACATGAACCCGCCACCCGTACCAGCTTATATGACCCTCCCCCACCACCACCAGCTTATATGACCCTCTCCCCCAACCCCACAAGCTTTTATGAACCCCCCCCCCCCAACCAACCAGCTTATATAAACCCCCCCCCCTCCCCCACCCCCACCAGCTTATACGACCCACTCCAACCAGCTTATATGACACTCCCCACCCTAACCAGCTTATATGACCCACCTCCCCTAACCCACCCCCACCAGCTTATATGACCCCCTCCCCCACCCCCACCAGCTTATACGACCCACTCCAACCAGCTTATATGACACTCCCCCACCCCAACCAGCTTATATGACCCACCTCCCCTAACCCACCCCCACCAGCTTATATGACCCCCTCCCCCACCCCCACCAGCTTATATGACCCTCCCCCACCCTCACCAGCTTATATGACCCCCACCCCCTCCTCCACCACCAACGTCTTATATGATCCCCCCACCATCATTAATGACCCCCACCGATTCCCAACCCCCTCCCCCACCCCCATCAGCTTATATGACCCCCCTACCCCAACCAGCTTATATGATCCCCACCCGCACCAGCTTATATGACCCTCCTTCTCCCCTACGCCCACCAGCTTATATGATCCCCCTCCTCCCCTTCCCCCACTAGCTTATATGACCCCAACCAGCTTATATGACCCCCCTCCTCCCCCACCCCAACTAGCTTATATGACCCTTCCCCCAGCTTATATGACCCCCCCTCCCCTACCTCCCCAGCTTATATGACTCTCCCCCCAGCTTATATGACTCCCCCCCCCCCACCTCCACCAGCTTATGCGACCCCCAACCCGCACCAGCTTATATGACCCATCCTCCCCTTCCCCCACTAGCTTATATGACCCCCACCCAGCTTATATTACCCCCTCCTCCCCTACCCCCCCTGCTTATATGACCCTCCCCCCCAGCTTATATGACCCCTCTTTCCCCTTCCCCAACCAGCTTATATGACCCCCTCCCCCCAGCATATATGACTCCCCAGCTTATATGACTCTTCCAGCTTATATGACCACTCAGCTTATATGACCTTCCCCCCCCCCCCAACAGCTTATATGACCCCCCCCCCAGCTTATATGACCCTCCCCCCCAAAACAGCTTATATGAGCCCCCCCCCCCCTTATATGACCCCCCCCCCCGAGCTTATATGACCCTCCCCCCCAAACAGCTTATATGACCCCCCTCCTCCCCTACCCCCACCAGCTTATATGACCTCCCTCCTCTCTTACCCGCATCAGCTTATATGACCCCCATCCTCCCCAACCCCAACCATCTTATATGCCCACCTCCCTCCCACCAGCTTATATGAGCTCCCCCCCCCCCCCACCAGCTTATATGACCCCCTCAGCTTATATGACCCCCCTCCCCAGCTTATATGACGCCCCCACCGACCCCAGTTATATGACCCCCCCCCCCCCAGCTTATATGACCCCCTCACCCGCACCAGCATATATGGCTCCCTCCCTCCCTCCACCAGCTCATATGACCTCCCCCGCCCGCATCAGCTTATATGACCCCCTCCCCCAACCTCACCAGCTTATATAAACCCCCCACCCCCATCAGCTTATATTACCCTCCCCAGCTTATCTGACCCCCACCCCCTCCTCCACCAACACCGTCTTATATGATCCCCCCACAAGCTTATATGACCCCCCCCCCCCCCACCCCCACCAGCTTATATGACCTCCCTCTCACCGGCACCAGCTTATATGACCCCCCTCCTCCCCTACCCCAACCAGCTTATATGACCCCCCTCCTCCCCTACCCCAACCAGCTTATATGACCCCCCTCCTCCCCCACCCCCCCAGCTTATATGACCCTCCTCCCCTACCCCCACCAGCGTATATGACCCTCCCCCCCCAGCTTATATGACTCCCCACCTCCACCAGCTTATATGACCCTCCCCCCAGCATATGACTCCCCAGCTTATATGACTCCCCCAGCTTATATGACCCCTCAGCTTATACAACCCCCCCCCCCCAAACAGCTTATATGACCCCCCTCCTCCCTCACCCCCACCAGCTTATATGACCCCCATCCTCCCCTACCCCCACCAGCTTATATGAACCCCCTCCTCCCCTACCCCAACCAGCTTATATAACCTCCCCAGCTTATATGCCCCCCCCCCAGCTTATATGACCTCCCCTCCTTCCTTACCCGCCCCACCTTATATGACTTCCCTCCTCCCCTACCCCCACCAGCTTATATGAACCCCTCCTCTCATACCCATACCAGCTTATATTACCCCCTAACGCCCACCAGCTTATATGAGCACCCCCCCCACCCGCTTATATGACCCCCCACCAGCTTGTATGACCCCCCCCCCATCAGCTTATATGACCCCTCCCCCCAGCTTATATGACCCCCCCCACCCCACTCCCACCAGCTTATATAAACCCTGCCCCCCCACCAGCTTATATGACCCCTCCCCTAGATTATATGACCCCCCCCACCCCACGCCCACCAGCTTATATAAACCCTGCCCCCCACCAGCTTATATGACCCCCCTCCCCCAGCTTATATGACCCTCCTCCCACCAGCTTATATGACCCCCCTCCCCCCAGCTTATATGACCCTCCCACCCCACGCCAACCAGCATATATGGCTCCCTCCCTCCCTCCCTCCACCAGCTCATATGACCTTCCCCGCCTGCACCAGCTTATACGACTCCCATGGATGAACAACGTCTATGAACCCCCAGACAACAAACAACTTATGAACCCACAGATAACAAACAACTTATAAGAACCCTCAGACAACAAACAACGTATGAACTCCAGACAACAAACAACGTATGAACCCAAAGACAACCAAAAACTTATTTGAACCCCAAACAACAATCAACTTATGGCATCCCCAGACAACGAACAACTTATGAATCCACAGAAAACAAACAACTTAATGAACCCTAGATAACAAACGACTTATGTGTACCCTGGACAACAAACAACTTATGTGACCCCCAGACAACAAACAACTTATGAACCCCGAGAGGATAAAGTTAACAAACTTCAAAACCAATCCATGAGAATTATAACAGGTGGCATGAAGTCAACGCCAATTGTAGAACTTGAAAAGATTACAAAACTGCAATCCATGACCGACAGAAGAGACTGCAGAGCCCAGCTGCAGTCAGAGAAACTCCGAAGACTGACGGACCACCCAATGTACCAGAGACTTAACAATTTGGGAACTGGGAAACTAAAGCGGAGAAACTTTGCAGAAATAGCCAAAGCAAAGATGCACGAAGATCCCATAAACGCACTAACAACACCAAAACCCATCACTACTGTACGAAAACCTACTTGGAGGCAGGATATATTTCCAGAGGTGGTAGAAAATATACCAGGTATTGCAAACAAAAACTGCCAGACTGAAAAAGAAAGGAGAGACACTACCCTAAGCTTCATAACGAAAAGCTACCCAAGCATGGACTGGACCCATGCATACACCGACGGTTCTGTAACAAACACTACACAGAACGGAGGGGCAGGAGCATTCCTGAACCTACCAAATGGCAGAAAAATAACACTGTCATTCGCTACTGGTAAGTACACAAGCAATTTCAGAGCGGAGGCAGAGGCACTGAGGGCAGCAGTGGAAGAAATGGCAACAGACAGTGAAAATGAGAGCCATATAGTCTTGCTGACAGATGCTCTCGCCGTAGTCACAGCGCTAAAAAGCCAGAAAAACACTGAGCTTAATGACTTAAGAGCAGCACTCTGCAAACTGTGCCAGCTGTCCGCACCAAAAAGGGTAGTGGTACAGTGGGTCCCGTCACACTGCAACATCCAAGACAACGAGGAGGCAGACAGACTGGCAAAAGAAGGTGCAAGGCTACCACAAACAGATACCAGTATGACGTACGAAGAGTCAAAACGGCTTATCAAAGCCAGGTACATGACCAAATGGGAAACCGAACATACTGGTTACACCAAAAACGATGCCTATTACCAGTTGAACCGAAGAGAGCAGGTCGTTGTCTTCAGACTTCGCACTGGCCACAACAGACTGAGGTACCACCTATTCAACAAATTGAAGATAGGGTGTACCGACGAATGCCCGTGCGGTACTGGTAAAATGACCACTGAACATCTGCTGCAGAACTGCCCGACATACGGGGATCAGAGAGAGCAGATGTGGCCATTGCCAGTGGAACTGCAAGACAAGCTTTATGGTAGTGGCGAGAGTCTCAGGATGACCGCCGCTTTTTTCGAAAAAATAATGGTTACTGTCTGACTGTGTACGCAGAAGAAGAAGAAGAAGAAGAAGAACCCTGAGAGAACAAACAACTTATGTGAACCCCAAACAACAAACAACTTATGGCATCCCCAGACAACAAACAACCTACATGAACCCCAGACAAAAAACAACTTATGAGCCCACATACAACAAACAACTTAAGTTAACCCCAAACAACAAACAACTTATGAACCCGAGAAAACAAACAACTAATGTGAACCCCAGACAACAAACAATTTATGTCATCCCTAGACAACAAACAACTTATGTCAACCCTAGACAACAAACAACTTAAGTCAACTCTAGACAACAAACAACTTATGTCAACACTAGACAACAAACAACTTATGTCAACCCTAGACAACAAACAATTTATGTCATCCCTAGACAACAAACAACTTATGTCAACCCTAGACAACAAACAACTTAAGTCAACTCTAGACAACAAACAACTTATGTCAACCCTAGACAACAAACAACTTATGTCAACCCTAGACAACAAACAATTTATGTCATCCCTAGACAACAAACAATTTATGTCATCCCTAGACAACAAACAACTTATGTCAACCCTAGACAACAAACAACTTAAGTCAACTCTAGACAACAAACAACTTATGTCAACACTAGACAACAAACAACTTATGTCAACCCTAGACAACAAACAATTTATGTCATCCCTAGACAACAAACAACTTATGTCAACCCTAGACAACAAACAACTTAAGTCAACCCTAGACAACAAACAACTTAAGTCAACTCTAGACAACAAACAACTTATGTCAACCCTAGACAACAAACAACTTATGTCAACCCTAGACAACAAAACAATTTATGTCATCCCTAGACAACAAACAACTTATGTCAACCCTAGACAACAAACAACGTATGTCAACCCTAGACAACAAACAACTTATGTCAACCCTAGACAACAAACAACTTATGTCAACCCTAGACAACAAACAACTTATGTCAACACTAGACAACAACCAATTTATGTCAACCCTAGACAACAAACAACTTATGTCAACCCTAGACAACAAACAACTTAAGTCAACCCTAGACAACAAACAACTTATGTCAACCCTAGACAACAAACAACTTATGTCAACCCTAGACAACAAACGACTAATGTCAACTCTAGACAACAAACAACTTATGTCAACCCTAGACAACAAACGACTAATGTCAACTCTAGACAACAAACAACTTATGTCAACCCTAGACAACAAACGACTAATGTCAACCTCAAGTAAGACACACCTGAGCTGAACCTCAAGGGACGATGCAGGAGCAGTGATTTATCTGACAGCCCGCAGCGCCTCAGCTGAACGTTTGCATTATAGTTAGCGACCCACAGTTGATGAAGACCTTAGTTCGCCTCCAAGTGGCGACCTCGAAATAGACTGCAGTCTGGCAGGCTGGCTAAGATATCGTTGTCTCACTGTGGACAACTAAACAGCGTCTTTCTCACGACTAACGTGTTAGAAGAGCAAAAAGAAAAAGAAGAAGAAGAAAAAGAAGAAGAATAACAAGAATGAAAAAGGAAGAAGAAGAAGAAGAAGAAGAAGAAGAAGAAGAAGAAGAAGAAGAAGAACAACAACAACAACAACAAAAAAGAAAATGAAAAAAAGGGAAGAAAGAAAAATAAGGAGAGGAAGAAACAGAGAATCTTAAATAACGCGGACGTAATATGAACCCCTTGAAAGAAATGTCTTTACTAAAATCAACACGAGTACCTGACTTTAACCCAACACAACAAATACATGACCTAACACAACAAATACATGACCTGACACAACACAACAAATATATGACCTGATACAACACAACAAATACATGACCTGACCCAAAACAACAAATACATAACCTGACCCAACACAACAAATGCATGACTTTACCCAACACAACAAATACATGACCTGACCCTGCACAACAAATACATGTCCTGACCCTGCACAACAAATACATGTCTTAACCCAACACAATAAATACATGACTTTCCCCATACAACAAAAACGTGACTTTAACTCCATACAACAAACACCTGACCTAAACCCCATACAACAAATACCTGACCTAAACCCCATACAACAAATACCTGACCTGAACCCCATACAATAAATACCTGACCTGAACCCCATACAATAAATATCTGACCTAAACCCCATACAACAAATACCTGACCTAAACCCCAAAAATAAATATCTGACCTACACCCCCATACAAGAAATACCTGACCTAAACCCCATACAACTAATTGACCTAAACCCCATACAACTAATACCTGACCTAAACCCCATACAACTAATACCGGACCTAAACCCCAAACAACAAATACCTGACCTAAACCCCATACAACTAATTGACCTAAACCCCATACAACTAATACCTGACCTAAACCCCATACAACTAATACCTGACCTAAACCCCATACAACAAATACCTGACCTAAACCCCATACAACTAATTGACCTAAACCCCATACAACTAATACCTGACCTAAACCCCATACAACTAATACCTGACCTAAACCCCATACAACAAATACCTAACCTAAACCCCACACAACTAATTGACCTAAACCCCATACAACTAATACCTGACCTAAACCCCATACAACAAATACCTGACCTAAACCCCATACAACTAATACCTGACCTAAACCCCATACAACAAATACCTGACCTAAACCCCATACAACAAATACCTGACCTAAACCCCATATAACAAATACCTGACCTAAACCCCATACAACAAATACCTGACCTAAACCCCATACAACAAATACCTGACCTAAACCCCATACAACTAATACCTGAGATAAACCCCATACAACTAATACCTGACCTAAATCCCATACAATAAATACCTGACGTTAACCCATTGCAATAAATAACTTACTTCAACCAAATACAACAAATGTATGACTTTAACCCAATTAACAAATGCCTGACATCAACTCCAAGCAAGAAATATTTAACATGAATCCCAAGAAACTCGTACCTGACATGAACCCCAATATTACCTATACCAGCCTCATAAGCCTCGCTAGGCTGTAACATCTTACCTATACCAGCCTCACAAGCCTCGATAGGCTGTAACATCTTACCTATACCAGCCTTACAAGCCTCGCTAGGCTGTAACATCTTACCTATACCAGCCTCACAAGCCTCGCTAGGCTGTAACATTTTACGTATACCAGCCTCACAAGCCTCGCTAGGCTGTAACATCTTACCTATACCAGCCTCACAAGCCTCGTTAGGCTGTAACATCTTACTTATACCAGCCTCACAAGTCTCGCTAGGCTGTAACAAATCAAGATGAATTAACCAACGCGTCTCTGCTCCTGCAAGCACCGTGAATCACCTCCCCCTCCCCCCATGTTATTGATTGGGCTGTCCCCGACAGACCCCATGCCCCCAGGGACAAGCAGATGCCACCATCTGTCGCCCTTTACGCGTACGCGTGGCTGCAACCCGACCACGTTAGCCTCAACAGCGGGTCGCGTTTAGAAATAGTTTTTTAATGGCGTACTCGGTGTATTGGGGTGTATTATACATGCTGTCTGGTCTATGTGCATCCGGTCTTGTGTTATTGCCCTTCTAAGATTTCAGGACGTGAATTTTTCATCCATCATACACTGGGGCAGATGTGTTGTATGTGGGAGATAATACAGGAGAGAGAGATATGGAGAAGGAAGAGAGAGAGAGAGAGAGAGAGAGAGAGAGAGAGATAGTTAATAGAGGAGATAGAGGAAGGGACATTTGAGATAGGGAGATATAGTGTTACGAAGAGGCGGATGAGAGAGAGAGATAATCTGAGGTAGGGATAGAGGAAGCGAGATATTTGAGAAAGAGAAAGTGGGGAAGAGAAGGTGAGATAATGAGAACGAAGGAAGGGGAAAGAGAGTTGGATAGGAAGGATACAAGTATGAGAGAGAGAGTGAGAGAGGCAGTGTATGATATATATATATATAAAGAGAGTAGTAAAGGAGGGAGAGGAGACGGCGTGGGCTAAGGGTTAAGTGACACGGCTCACAATCCGAAAGTGCTGGGTTCGATCCCCATCACAACATAGGCCGTTACACCGGGGAAGCAAACCCTTAGAAAATGCAGGAGGAAGCAGATCCTTACATAAAATGGATGCTGAAGTCGGATGCACTGGGCCGACAGGCGCAAAATAAATACCACAGTGCAACGGAAACTGACTTGGGGATTAGAGATATAAGACGAACGCAAAAAAAAAGAGGAGGGAGAGAGAGAGAAAGAGTGGGATAAAGTTGAAGAGAGAGAGAGATTTGAATAGGAAGGGTAATAGTAGGGGAGAGAGGGAGAGAGATGGAGAGACAGTGTGGGATAGAGATAGATCAATATAAAGACCATAGGAAAGGGAGGGGAATAGAGGGAGAGAGATGGAGAGACAGTGTAGGATAGAGATAGATACATATAAAGACCAAAGGAAAGGGAGGGGAATAGAGGGAGAAAGAGATAGAGAGAATAGTAGAGAGAGTAAGAGATAGAAAGAGTAGCTCATATGGAGAGGTAGAAAGAGTAGGAGAGAGAGGAAGAGACATATATGTAGAGCAGGGAGAGAGATAACAGGTAGTGGGCTGAGAAGCAGAAGAAAATTGAGGAGCATAGATAGAGCCAGGTCGAGATAATTTGATTACGATATCACACATTCATCAATCACAATTACAAAATACACATACATCACACTTACACTCACACAACCCACATGCAACACACAACACACATACACAGCCCACATACACCACACACAATGAAAAACAACACACAACACACATACACAGCCCACATACACCACAGACAACGGACAAACAACACACATACACCCCACGCACAGTCACACAACACACATACAATATGTTCAATTACGACACCCATATATATACACACACGGCACGCACAGTTATACAACACACGTACACCCCACGCACAATCACAACACACACACACAACATGCTCAATCACACACCCACACACACCACATGCACAGTCACACAACACACATATAACTTTCATAATCACACATGTACAGTCAGCCAACATACATGCAACATGCACAGTCACACTGTACACATACAACACACACAATTGCACAACGCACATACGACACGCATAGTCACACAACACACATACAACATGCGCAATCGCACAACGCATATACAAGATGCGCAACGACACACCGCACATACAACATGCTTAGCCTCACAACACACATGCTATACACACAACACACATACAACATGCGCAATCGCACAACGCATATACAAGATGCGCTACGACACACCGCACATACAACATGCTTAGCCTCACAACACACATGATATACACACAACATACAGACGTACAACTCGCATAATCAAAAACAACATAATTAATCACACAGCCCACATACAACATACACAATCAGAAAACACACACGAACAGTCCAACGAAACGCACACGCACACAATCCCACACAACATTTCAACTCCCACAGCGCACTTTCAAGACACGCACAATACGCATCCGCACTCACACTACTAAATACATTAACTTACGACACATCCGCACTCGCACTCACAGACGCTTACCACACACACGCGCTCCACACAAGCATCAAAATTCATATACTCTGCCCCACACACTCTCATAATCTCACATATGCACACCCACACAAAACTAACATACGCACTTCCCACAAACATCTATAAATACATTCCACACATCTGCACACGCATTCACCACATTCATACCCACTAACACCTAGCCACACACATACTCACAGCCAATACACACTACACGCATGAATCTAAATACGCTAGCGTTCCACATCAACACACAAACATTCTCACGCACGCACACACACACACACACACACACACACACACAAGAACATACCCACACAAACATCCAAAAACACATTCCCAGATTAGTTCTCAACAACCAAAATCCTGTCCACACATAAACACCGATACACACTCAGGCAGGCAAATATCCACAAAAACATACTACACACTAACTCTCTACACAAACACACACACACATATTCACACACACATTCTACACACTAACTCTCAACACACATACACACACATGTATCCAAGCACACAAATTCTACACAGTAACTCTCAACACACACACATGTATACAATAACACATTCTACACACACACACATTCTACACACACATGTACAACAAACATATTCTACACACACATGTATGCACAAACGCATTCTGCACACACATACACACACATGTATACAGAAACACATTCTACACACATTTGTACAGAAACACATTCTATACACATGTATACAGAAACACATTCCACACACATTTATACAGAAACATATTCTACACACACATGTATACAGAGACACATTCTAAACACACATGTATACAGAGACACATTTTACACACACGTGTACACAGAGACACATTTTACAGACACTTTCTACACACACACATGTATACAGAAACACATTATAAACACACATGTATACACAAACATATTCTACACACACATGTATACAGAGACACATTCTACACACACATGCATACAGAAAGACATTCTATTTACATGTATCCACAAACACATTCTACACACACATGTATACACAAATACATTATTATAAATGTATACACAAACACATTATATATGCATGTGTACACAAACACATTCTACACACACATGTATACAGAAACACATTTTAAACACACATGTACACAAACACATTCTACACACACATGTACACAAACACTTTCTATACGCACATGTATACACAAACACATTCTACACACACATGTATACACAAACACATTCTACACACACATGTATACACAAATACATTATGTATAAATGTATACACAAATACATTATATATGCATGTGTACACAAACACATTCTACACACATGTATACAGAAACACATTTTAAACACACATGTACCCAAACACATTCTACACACACATGTACACAAATACTTTCTGCACACACATGTATACACAAACACATTCTACACACACATGTATACAAACACTTTCTACCCACACATGCATACAAACACATTCTACACACATATGTTCACAAACACATACTACCTACACATGTATACACAAACACATCCTACACCTACATACATACAACCACAACCACCCACACAACCACATCTGCACACAAGCACCAACATGGGTACAGAAGCGTACCCACACGCACACACCCGCATCTCCCACACAGAACGTAAACAAACTCTCGCCGCCAGATGGCCTGACAGCCGCTATCACATCAGATAGGATTATCTTTATTTGCATAATTCTCATTTCTGGTAATCCCCGTCGCCCCTCCCCTCCAAACCACCCCACGTTTTAAAATCCTAAGCTGTGTCGCGTGCAGAAGCAAGCTGATAAATTATTAGCAATAACTCTTCCTTGATGAGTTTACGATAGAGCCTGCAGTAGACAAGAGAGCTCCTCAATCCAAGTCGTGAAAGGTTGGAGCTTTCTGACACACAGCACTACGACCTTGAACTTTCATCGTCAAAGATGACCGAGGTCCCTATGACTTTGACATATACTTATTCATTCACATCAACTCCAATATTAAAGTCGCGCTGAGGTTACTGAATACTGTGACTGCTGAAGCAACGTTGAGTGAAATCGATTTCACCCCAGACACAATTATTTAGTCTTCTTCTTCTTCGTCTTCTTGTTCTTGTTCTCTTTCTTCTTCATATTATTCTTCTTCTTCTTCGCCATGCGTTTTGAAAGGAACGTATTGTTGCTGTGTGTCGTAGTTTGCAGCGAGATCTGCGCCTTTCCACCCATCTCGTCCGATTTCATCACATACGTTTTTGAACCAGGTTTGCCTTATACCGCCATTTTCAGGGCGTACAAAAGAGTTGTTATTATTGTTGCGGAGGTAGCTGCATCTGGGCTCTCATCCTTCGGCCCAATGCCATGTATTCGTATCTGCCAGCGTTTTTCAGCTGTTGTCTAGTGCCATACAAATTGTTTTATGGCAGTGTCGACAACCTCAGGATGACAGCTGCTTTCTTCGAACAAATTCAAGTTGACATCTGACAGCGTACGAAGAAGAAGAAGAAGATACTGGACCTGCAAGGGTCTTGGCTGATGGATCTAGGGTTATCATTGACCATCTTCTTCCTGATCATAGATTTCGTGCATTCTATCTGCCGGTCAACGGGTTATGTCATGACTGCAAGACGATAGTTGACTAGGTGTTAGTACCATACAGCAGTCAATGACTGACGGTTTGATTTGATGACGCGAAGCCTTGGGCAGAAGTAAAGTAACGTACGAAATACATATCGCATTGATTAATGAACACAATGGAGGATTCAGATGTACCAATCCATTTTCAAAATTGTTATTACTTGATGTTATAACATAAAATGCTGTTCGAACCTGCACGAGAGTTGAAAACAAGATGAAGGAACGATATTTACTTCAATAACTGCATTGACACAAGGAGGCAAAATATGTATTTGTTTCGATGTAAATGGGAAACATAATACAATTAAGGATACAGTGCACAAAACCTATCCAAATATAATCCACCATTTATTGACCCGTCATAGATATAGTAATAGGAATCCACAACAGTCGACGGAAACAGATAGAACTACATTATCCTACTTGTAATGTTCTTTTCAGGGCTTGGTTGCGGGAGATTGAGAACGAACGAATAAAAAGAAAAAGAAGATAAAAGAAGAAGAAGACGAAGAAGAAGAAGAAGAAAAAGAAGAAGAATCATACAAACAACCAGATGAAAGGTTGAAGCAGACTGTAGAACGGTAACCCGGAAATTTATGAATACATATATAGAAGAGAGGAAACTAGCGTTGCTTCAGGCAAAACATACTGATCAGACATGTTAAAACAGGATCAGGCGAAACATACTGATCAGTCTAGTTAGTAAGGGTCAGGCAAAACATACTGATCCGTCTAGTTAGTAAGGGTCAGGCAAAACATACTGATCCGTCTAGTTAGTAAGGGTCAGGCAAAACATACTGATCAGTCTAGTTAGTAAGGGTCAGGCAAAACATACTGATCAGTCTAGTTAGTAAGGGTCAGGCAAAACATACTGATCCGTCTAGTTAGTAAGGGTCAGGCAAAACATACTGATCAGTCTAGTTAGTAAGGGTTAGGCAAAACATACTGATCAGTCTAGTTAGTAAGGGTCAGGCAAAACATACTGATCAGTCTAGTTAGTAAGGGTCAGGCAAAACATACTGATCAGTCTAGTTAGTAAGGGTCAGGCAAAACATACTGATCAGTCTAGTTAGTAAGGGTCAGGCAAAACATACTGATCCGTCTAGTTAGTAAGGGTCAGGCAAAACATACTGATCAGTCTAGTTAGTAAGGGTCAGGCAAAACATACTGATCAGTCTAGTTAGTAAGGGTCAGGCAAAACATACTGATCCGTCTAGTTAGTAAGGGTCAGGCAAAACATACTGATCAGTCTAGTTAGTAAGGGTTAGGCAAAACATACTGATCAGTCTAGTTAGTAAGGGTCAGGCAAAACATACTGATCAGTCTAGTTAGTAAGGGTCAGGCAAAACATACTGATCAGTCTAGTTAGTAAGGGTCAGGCAAAACATACTGATCAGTCTAGTTAGTAAGGGTCAGGCAAAACATACTGATCAGACATGTTAGACAGGATAAGGAAAGACATACTGTTCAGTCATGTTAGTCAGGGTCAGGAAAGACATACTGATTGGACAACTTTAGACAGGGTCAGGTACAACATACTAGCGACGACCTTCACCTCACTTTGGCCAAGGTCATCCTGGAAACGGGCTTTTCATGACAGTCTGGCTATCCAGGTCGTGATCGACATGATCACCGTTGTAGTGAGCGCGACACAGAGATGAAGACAAACATAACGCAACCGCCCGGATAACTCTGTTAGATCTTTATCAGCACGATCGGGATGTGATGAAAGCCACTGCATCCTCCCACTTAGTGCATCTTTCAGAGTGCACAAAAGAATATTCTTACTCATTGTGAACACCCAACAACAACAACAACGTAAATAAATAAATGTGTGCTACATAAACACAGAAAAAATATTTCTTCGTTTGACTGATGCAGAAGCGGATGTAGTTGGAGAGGTCGGGGGAGGGGAGGGCGTTTAATTTTATTAGAAAGAGAGGGAGGAAAGGAGGGGAGCCTTCTGGTGTCCCTCAAATTCATCATAATAGGCGATGGGTAGAGAAGAAAATGAGCCATTCTAGTGATCTCTGAAAGGTAAGAAAGAACTTTACAAACTTTACTTAACTTAACTTCTTTATACCAGTATAGAAGACTCTACATAGTCTGTATACAGCCAGTTTCTTGATGAGTGTTTTTTTTTACCGATGTGTGAGTCCGTCTTAACAGACTCAAACACTAGAGCTATGTAGACTGGCAGCCAGTTAGGCGCCAATTATATCTGCTCTTAACAAACATCCTAGGGAAAGATACAAATAACTTGGGTAGATTTTTAATTAGAATTTTTTTTTCGGGACAGCGGCCGTTAAGCCTACTCTTTTCGATTTTCAACTACTCAACACTGACACGGCAGTCCGATCTCACTACCCAGAGATCAGGGACATTTTTAAAGGGAAGATCAAAGTGAGAAAAAAACAACTCGATTACCAGTGAGATACGAACACGCGACCTCCGGCCCCCGAGGCGGACACCTTACCTCGAGACACCTGCCCCCCCCCCCCCCCCGCCCTCCCTCGGTCATGATCATTGCTGGAGACGAGCTTTCTTTCGTTAAGAGAATCAGTGTCAGTTTCACATCCCTCACATGTGTGCATTGGCCTGGTATCGGCTCAGACGTGGTCGGTGTGGCAGGTGGCAGCCTTGCTAGAGCTGTGTCTCAATCTTGTTGTCATTTTTGTCCAGTCGGGTCTTTAAGAACATGTTCAATATTTGCTGATAATCTCTTTGTTCAGTTTGCACTAATCAATTGTGTCCATGTCGAAGCTAACCGCTTTTGTAGTGGACCATCATCACGTACAAGCGCGTATGGCATATATAAAGAATAGCTATGATTATCGTATAATTAAGCTGTATCTTCTTCTTGTTATTATTAGTTGTCCATCGCAAGCGATGATGGCCACATCAACAGATGGTTTTGTCTTGGTGATGTACCTTGCGGTATATGTGGATGATAGTGAGCAAGCAACTGCGCCTTTCATCGACCTCACTGTTTGGTCCCGAACTATCTTGAATCAGTGGCAAGATATTAGTCAAGACTGGATGCAACTCAGGATGCAGACACTCTGGTCTCACCTCTCGTAAGACCAGGGGTCACTTAAAAACGTGTGGGATTCGATCGTCTACCGTTTCTGTTCATCGCTTTGGGAGACGAGTGCCTGATCTGTTGACCACAACGCCTCCAGAACTGCACAGTCGGCAGACAACCAGTGTTATATCCCAGTTGTGTAGTTTTGTCACAAAGTGACCAGCGGACGATGGGGATGTTTATTTCCCCCTCCCTCCCGACGTCGCCCCTGGCAGTCATGCTAGCGCTGTAGGGATCTCGGCTGATGGATCTGGGGTTGTCATGGCCAGCTCTTTCCTGACCAGAGTGTCAGTACTGATCAGGAACGATGGTTTCACTAGTCGCGTCCGGCTGTAGACTACTCCGTCTGCCTCCACCCGATGCTGATTACTATGAAATTCGCTGCCCCTTGAGACTTGTGTCAAAGATGATGTTCATGTATGCTCTCGACGACTTTATAGCTTCACACGTCGCTGAATGAGAAGACGTTAATGAGGGAGTTTGTGTCAAGTTTCTGAATTCTTTCTGCCAAATTATCTTTTTTTAGTGGTAAAGTAAGTCGCATGTCCTTTTACAGAACGTAGCTTATTCCAACCGCCACTTATTTGGCTGTTATAAGTTTTTTGGCAAGTCTGCAGTTCGGTAGGTTGCCATTACTTTCCGTACGTGGAGAAGCATTATCCCGAGAAAAAAAAACCCAGTGTCTGCCAAACTGGACACAAGTGGGAATCGAACCCGTAACGTTGAGATTGTGAAAACTGAGCGATTTTCACCCCTAGGTCACGCAGCCTCCTTTTTTTTTACTTTTTTTAGCAGCCTTGTGTGAAATAGTAACACGTATTAAATACAAACTATGTCAACAATCTAGACAAACTATTTTGGGATCATCGCCAGTGCTACGGAGTTAATGCATTGTGCTGGGATTCTCCACAGATATGGAGCAGAACAGAACACTTATGGGTTAAACTGTGTGCAATGACGTTGATTTTTAGAATAAACTAAACTAAATAAAGATGCGCAAGGCAAGGATAGTCTGTGAGCGTCAAGCGTGTTCAATTCAGAGTGAATATAAACACATATTTGGGATTATTATACGGGAATAGACAGAAAAATTGAAGAAACTGCTTGATAACTACTATAAGTGTCGCAAGCTAAGTGATTTGTGTCTTACGAAGAAACACTTGCATGTAAATTTTTAAAATATATACCTTTGTAAATGTAAATACTTTGGTTACATCAAGAGGCAAACGGTCTTGGGAGAAGGGTAATGGGAGGTATGGTGCCAGGCAAGAGAGGCAGAGGCAGACTAAAAAGGTGATAGTTTAAAGATGTCAAGGAATGTTTGGGCCTGACTATGATGCAGGCTGGAGATGATCCAAGAGATCGAGTTTCTTTCAGACGGGCTGAAATGGGGGCGACGTTCTGCAAAGGACATACCACATGATGATGATATCTTTGTAAACAAAAGCTCAAATAATGACACATATATGCTCAATATCATCGGCATTAGTAGTAGTAGCAGTTGTAGAAGTTGTTGTTATTGTTGTAATATTAGTGATATCAGTTGTTATTGATATTGTAGTAAAAGTAAAAGTTGCTGCTATTTGTTATTGCAGTAGCTGTTGTTATTGTACTAATATTAGTTATTGTACTAGTAGTAGTTGATGTTATTGTTATTGTAGTGGTAGTTGTTGTGGTTATTGTAGTGGTTAGTATAGTGGTAGTTGTTGTGGTTATTGTAGTGGTAGTTGCTGTGGATATTGTAGTGGTTATTGTAGTGGTAGTTATTGTTATTGTAGTATTAGCTGTTGTTGTTGTTGTTTTTGTTATATAAGTAGTTGTTGTTATTATAATAGTAATTGTTGTTATCATAGTGTCGACCCTCCCCCCCCCCCCCACCTCGTTACACAACCCATCCTTACTGTAGTGCAATGCGAGGTTCTTCGGCAGCCTTACCACTATGGGATCACAGTGTCGCCACCCCACCTCACTTCACAGACTCCTGTAAACCGAAGTAGGACAAGACGAGAGGTCAGATCTTTGACAGTAAATTTCACCTGACCCTGATGTTCCTCCTGACATCCTACGTTAGTGGTCAACGGTCTAATCGCTTTCCCTTTGTATTGTGCTGTCAAGTTCCATACTGGGCGAAGAGAGCCGGATATCAGACGGCAATGAGGAGTAATTATATGGTAGTTCCATCCACTCTGCTGTGTGGTCATTCTGGGGACAAATGTCTAACAGATGGACTGACATTATTACAACTGGCATGTGTGAATCAGGGAATTGTCGCGGTAGTTAATGGGAAAACTGACTATAGACCAGGCGACTGTCGCAGTAGATAATGGGAAAACTGACTATAGACAAGGGAACTGTCGCAGTAGTTAATGGCAATACTGACTTTAGACCAGGGAACTGTCGCGGTAGTTAATGGCAATACTGACTTTAGACCAGGGAACTGTCGCGGTAGTTAATGGCAATACTGACTTTAGACCAGGGAACTGTCACAGTAGTTAATGGGAATACTGACTATAGACAAGGGAACTGTCGCAGTAGTTAATGGAAATACTGACTTTAGACCAGGGCTTGTCAACGTTGTTATACCTGTCGCCCATTTTTATAACTTTCCTTAGGACATTTCCTTACCGCCCACTACAATCTAAATTGAAGAACATTTCGCGATCGTCATCTGAATCTGTATATTTTTTAATGTTCTTTTATACATCATCGCCATCGTGTGTCATGCCCTTTACAGAACGTCGCTTCGATTACAGCCAGTCTGAAATCATCGACCTCTTGACAAATATCCAGCCTGCCCCAGAGTCATGCCCAAGCATTCCTAGACATCTTAGAGCCCTCACTTTCTTGGTCTGCCTCAGTCGCTTTTGTCCGGCACCATACCTTGCACAACAGTTCTATCAAGGCAGTTGTGTCTCTTGATGTGGCCAAAGAATTTCAATTTTCTGTTCGTGGTAGAATTTATGAACCAATTCTCCTTTATGCCAAACCTTTGTTGAATTTCTGCATTCTTCTTTTTTTTCAGTCCTTGTTTTTTCTGAGGACCGTTCTTAACATTTCGACTCGAAGGACTCGACTCTCTTCCTTGAGGTTTGGATAACTGTCCATGTTTCGTAGCCGTATGCTGCCACGGGAAAAACACAGGTCCTCAAAACTTTCCCTTTTTGGTTTGCTGGTATCTACGATTACCTGAATACATCGAATCTGTCTCTGGTTTACACAACTAAGCTTCCTCCTTTGACTGAATGTATCTTCTTCTTCGTTTTCATTCGTTCTCAATCTCCCGCTACCAAGCCCTAAACAGGGCTTTGCAAGTAGCAGGATGTAGTCCGGAGAACGGAATGCGTTGTGTCACTAATTTACTGCGATATTTGCATCTTTCGGTCCGACACATTTATCTTCGGCAGCCCGGAATGTATATTCCTTAACAAACTGAATTTACCCTTTCTGTCTTCATTTATTTGAATTCATCCGCTATATGCTTGATTATTCGAACTCGTTCGTTACGTCCCTGTTTACCCACATGTATTAAAGTATCCCTTGTATGCAAGGTTGAGTTGATTTATCCGATATCTCCCTCAGTCTCCGAATTTGTGGTTTTCTGCACCTTAATGAACTAAACGTATCATTCATGAGCCCGAGTAACCGAATGTATCCTTTTTGCCCAAAATTACCCTGAATTTACCCATTCTGTATCTAATAACCGAATGCATCCTTTTTATATAGTATTCTAATGTATCTTTCTCTACCTGATTAACCGAATTTATACTTGTTACACCCAATTAACTGAATTTGTCGTTTCTGTACCTGACTAACCGAATTTATGCTTTATACCGTAATTAACCGAGTTTATAATGTGTGTCCGTAATTAACTGAATTTATCTGTTCTGTACCTGTTTAAAAGAATTAATACTTTATGTCCGTAAATAACTGAATATATCCTTTCTGTACCTGATTAACCGAATTTCTATCTTAATTAACTGAATTTATCTTGTCAGTACCTGACTTCCCGAATTTATACTTTCTATCCCCGATTAACTGAATTTATCCTTTATATACGTGAGATTAACCCAATTTATCCGTTGTGTATCTGATTAACAGAACGTACACATTCTATCTCTAATTAACTGAATTTATAATTTCTGTCCAGGAGGAAACGAATTTATTCGCTCTGTGCAACTAGCTATACCAACAACGATGACGTAGACGGCAATATCACATGACGCGAGAACGTGATCTGGGTGACCAATGAAAACGCGAAGAGATTGACACCATCAGATGTGAGTATGACAACACAGTTGAAGGCTGACGCAAATGTTTGCTGTGGACAAATATGCGGAAATGAATGCAGAGTTTTCTGTTAGCTGTTCTTCTGACACGGAACCCCTGACAGCCCCTTTATTCCCTCATCTCCCCTCCCACCCCGTACACAGTGTCATATTTCGTCTAAGCGTGTAGATTCCCCCCCCCCCCCCTTTTCTTCTTATTCACTCTAACCTCCCACAACTTCACGTGGCCTCTTTCATCGAGAGAGATTCACATCTCCCTCCCTAAACCCTTGACCAAACAAAAAGTTGTAGCCAAGAAAGGGTTCCCTATGAGACAGTCATTCCAGGGCGCGTGTCTCTCCACATGCACGTGACAGGAGACTTTGAGAAGCTTCTCTTCTCGGGGTGAACAAATTTCTTCTCAGCCATCAGTGAATGCAATTAATGCAAATTATTGGACGAGTGCGTCAGCAAATTATAGGGGGTGGCGGTCATTGATCGTCCTCTAACGTTCATTTGCCCCATAGCTCTCATGACCAGGATGTTTAATCCCTACTTCCTCACCCCCTCTCCTCACAAACTGACACTCTCCAGTCCAGTGTTTAGTGTGAGTACTCATTCCTTTACAACCCGTCCTCAGATAGTCGACAATGCTCCATAGAACGTCTGCACAAATTCGCACAATTTGGAGATTTCATACACATTCACATACTCTCTCATTCACCCCCTCTATCAACTCGTCACTCATATAATCAGCCCGTGGCCAACTCATTCCCTCCATTAATCCATTCTCTCGACCACTTTATCGGTGGCTACCACAAATCATTAAAAAAAACTGTGGTCTCGTGCAATGGAGTTTCAAACACTTCATCCCTGACAGCAATGTCTGCTAAGGCACTACCATGAACTTAGTAGTAGCTGCTTTGCGGTTTTTTTTTCATTTCGCACTTTCTCTTTATCTCTCTCTCTCTCTCTCCGTCTCTCTCTCTCTCTCTTTTCTCCTTTGTTGCCTGTCAAAGTGCCTTGTACTTTATGTTGCGCCATACGACCCAGGAAATCCTACTTCAGCGGCCATTTTAATATAAGTGCATTTCCCATAGGCGTGCACCCTTGCTAGTACATGTATCCGAACACATAGAAGTTAGGCTTGTGAGCATCATTTCTAACCACCATGCCACGCTGCTCTCTGTGGCTGGTTTGATAGAGTTACCACAAGAAGCCGATTGCACAACCTGAGTACCCTAAACTGTATATATGCACTAATTACTTCTGCAGAAATGGTTACAAACAGAACAAGACAATGCCAGCAGGCGGTATTCCTTACAAGTGCTAGCTCTGTAAGTCTTCAAGAATGATAAACTGTCAAACCTAAAAAAACCTTAGGCGAATTAAAAACCACAAAAAAGGGTGGTCCTAAAGTGATTACTTTTACACAGTGGAATGCAAGAAACGGATAAAGGTCAGGTTAGCAAAGGAGAGAGCAACACGAGAACAAATAGAACAAACAATCACCTTCCAAGAAAAGAAGACCGTTTTCCAAGTCAAAAGGAAAGTTAACTAAACAAGAGACAACTATCACTGCCTTGATTGAGTCGAGCAAGTGATCCTGTTCCGCATGAGAACGGGCCATAACAGACTGAATAGCAAATTACACGGGCTCAAATTGGCTCCATTACACGTGAGTACATGTGGGCAAACAGCAAAGACAAGAGAACATGTCCTGTAAGACGGTTATCCTTAGACAATTGCGTACTGAGAACTGGCCCACGGGACAAACCTCCCTACAAAACTACAGCAACCTTTCTCCAGAGAAATAGACCTCGCGTGTAGATGTAATTTTTTTATTTTTAAACGTGGTGAATGAAAAGAAAAGAAGAAGCAGAAGAAGAACAAGAAAAAGAAGAAGGAGAAGAAGAAGAAGAAAAAAAAGAAGAGGGATAAGAAGAAGAAGAAGAAGAAGAAGAAGAAGAGAGAAGACGAAGAAGAAAGAGAAGAAGAAGAAGAAGAAGGAGAAGGAGAAGAAGAAAGAGAAGAAGAAGAAGAAGAAGCACTATATTCTTTTGAAGTCGTCTAAGGTTTGAAGGCCTGGTTCTATTGTTACGTAATTAACGATACTGTAAACATGTTCTTGTTTGTAGTCAAATCTAGTTGTTTTCAGTTATTTACGCTCTTTGTGAATGTTCTTTGCCTGCGGGTTTGATGTGGTTGTTCTAACATCCAGAGATTACTGAAGAAGGTAAATCTGGGTCCTCCCCACTGTAGTGCAATTAAAGGATTCTCAGCAGGCTAGACCAATACGAAGGTCAGGTCACAGTATAGATTCCCACCTAGTTAACTTGACTGTTTACAATATGTTTTCCAGTACCTATTCTTCGTATTCCTTGGACATTTGTGACTCTAATAAAGGTAGCAATCAGCTAGAGGTTGTAGTTATCTATATAGAGTGGAACGAAGCAGGCTTCTGCCAAGTGCCACTCTATTCATAAATTTATCATGGACATGTCTTTAACAAGTATTCTAGCTGTCATGCGAGTCCGTGCCAAGAGTACAGAGACAGATAGGAAGTGTCAACGGTTTACTATGGTAGGGACGACTCTTAAATATGATGTGCCCTATACGTAGCCTGGATGGGATCACGACGTGGATACGAGGTGGGGTTATGCTCAGTCTGTTGTACCTGACTTAGGTAAGTCTTGGTCAGTATGTTGTACCTGACTTAGGTAAGTCTTGGTCAGTATGTTGTACCTGACTTTGGTGAGTCTTGGTCAGCATGTTGTATCTGACTTAGGCGAGACTTGGTCAGTATGTTGTACTTGACTTAGGTAAGTCTTGGTTAGTATATTGTACCTGATTTGGTCATTATGTTGTATCTGACTTAGTCGAGTCTGGGTCTGTATCTTGTATCTGATAGGCGAGTCTTGGTATGTTGCACCTGATGTGAGGATCGGATCCTAGTCAGTATATTGCACCTGAGTTGAAGTAGGATCCTGGTCAGTATTTTGTACCTGACGTGAGGTGGGTTCCTGGTCAGTATATTGCACCTGAGTTGAGGTGGGATCCTGATCAGTATGTTGCACCTAACTGACGTGAGGTGGGATACTGGTCAGTATTTTGCACCTGACATGACGTGGGATCCTGGTCAGTATGTTGCACCTGACGTGAGGTGGGATCCTGGTCAGTATGTTACACCTTATGTGAGGTGGGATCCTGGTCAGTATTTTGCCCCTGCCGTGACGTGGGATCCTGGTCAGTATGTTGCACCAGCCTGTAACGTGATGTGTGATCTTTTTTTTAAGTATATTGTACCTTCCCTTGATTTTAAGTAGAGGTCTTGATCGGTAAGTTGCATCTGCTTATGACTTTAAGTAGAGGTCTTGATCGGTAAGTTGCATCTGCCTATGACTTTAAGTAGAGGTCTTGATCGGTAAGTTGCACATTCCCTTGACTTTATGTAGAGGTCATGATCGGTAAGTTGCACCTTCCCTTGATTTTAAGTAGAGGTCTTGATCGGTAAGTTGCATCTGCCCCTTACTTTAAGAAGAGGTCTTGATCGTAAGTTGCACACGGCGCTGACCTAGGGCTTGGGACCGAAATATTGTATTACGCTCTCCTACGAATTTACAAGATATGTAAAGTAATATTTCACTATGCAGCTATTTACAATTTACAACCAGGTTCTGAAAATTAATCGGGCGTAAATCGTGGTTTGTCTTTTCTTTCAGTTCTTTGTTGAAGTGTTATTTGCTCTTTGTACGCGTATTAAAATCTTAACATGCTCTTATTTATTGTTATCATTCAGGATAATTTTGCGGGAGAGGGGTGGGGAAGCTGAAGCTACTTTATGTGGATAAGCTGACGCTTGCCAGCGACTCATAGCTGCCTGCTTGCATCAGGTTCAGTGTATCAGAGCTGACCAAGATCCTATTCCGCATCAAAGCAGTGGCCATTGAAGCAGGCTGCGCTGGTGTAGTCTGGCTAAGGGGATAAATAATATGGATCGCTGTGGGAAGGAAAACCTGGCAACCCCATAGAGCCAGCTGGAACTGAGTTTTTCGGGAAAAAGGCGCAGACATTGCAGCCTCGCTGTACACTGAGATGCAACGTACCAACGTCATTTTTAGGTCGACAGTAGAAGAATAAAATGTAGAAGAAACAGAGAAAGTAGTAGTAGTAGCAGTAGTAGTAATTATTAGTAGTAGCAGTAGTAGTAATTAGTAGTAGTAGCAGTAGTAGTAATTAGTAGTAGTAGTAGTAATTAGTAGTAGTAGCAGTAGTAGTAATTAGTAGTAGTAGCAGTAGTAGTATTTAGTAGTAGTAGCAGTAGTAGAATTTAGTAGTAGTAGCAGTAGTAGTAATTAGTAGTAGTAGCAGTAGTAGTAATTAGTAGTAGTAGCAGTAGTAGAATTTAGTAGTAGTAGCAGTAGTAGAATTTAGTAGTAGTAGCAGTAGTAGTAATTAGTAGTAGTAGCAGTAGTAGTAGTAATAGTAGCAAGAATAGTAGTAGTAGCAACAGTAGTGGCAGTAGTAGTAGTAGTAGAAGTAGTAGTAGTAGTAGTAGTAGTAGTAGTAGTAGTAGTAGTAGTAGCAGTAATAGTAGCAGTGGCAGTAGTTAGTAACAGTAAATAGCAGTTGTATTATTTGTAGTAGTATTAGTAATAGTAGCAGTAGCAGTAGAAGTAGTAATAGTAGCAATAGCAGTAGTTGTAGTAGTAGTAGCAGTAGCTATTCAACCCCAGCGTTTCTTTCTCCACAAATCCAACAGATGTGTTCCAACCCAGCTTGGATTGGGATATAAAACCTAACAGATTTATTTAACTCCAGCTTGTCTTCTAGCTAGAAATCCAACAGATTTATTTTAACCCAAACTTCTATTGTGCTATAAATCTAACATTTTTATTCAACCATAGCCTGCCGTGTGTGCTATAAATTCAATAGTAGAGTTTTATAAATCCATCTTGTCTTGTGCTTGCTATAAATCTAACAGATTCATATTTAAATCCACTCTATCTTGTGCTATAAATCCGACATAATAATTAAACGTCCGGATGTTATGTGTTATAAATCTAAGGTAATTATTCACCCAGCATACCACGTGATATGTGGAGAGTGTAGCCAAGTCAACAGTGAGCTGGCTTGCTAGATTGGGATTACAGTATGCCATGGTTCGAGATCACGGACGAACAAAACAAAATCCGGACCGCTGTTTGTGCCAGGTTCGATCGCTCCTTCAGTCGATCCAGCTGTAAATGGGTACCTGACGTATGTGTTCCGGAAGGTAAAAACAGCAAGAAAGGCAACTGCCCCCCCCCCCCCCCCCACCTACCATAAGCTGCGGATTAGGACATGAAGAGTTATCTTAATCCCCGACAGTAAGTATTGTCATTAGACTGACCTTTATTGTTTACCTTATGATATAAATGTACCATAATAATTTATCCACAACGTGTCTTGGGCTATAAATCTAATACTAGGTTGTGGAAAAGCCAGTTCATGGAATCAATTATCGTTTCTCAAATCAGTGGCCGTTCACGCAGTTTTTACATACTTCATCTTCTCAGTTTGCCTCGCCGACTGGCGTAGGTGATCAAGTATCCTCATGCCTTCTTCTCCTAATACGTATCGACTTTATTATTAAATGTCTTGCCCACTTTACTGTTAAGCTGGCAAGCCTCTCATGTTCACTCTCATTCTCTCTCTTTCTCTTTGTCTGTCTCTCTCTCTCGCTCTCTATCTCTATTTCTCTCTCGCTTTATCCCCACTCTTTCTGTGTGACAACTATTCCTCTTGTCACATTGTGTTCAAACTTTCCTGTTTCTCCAACAAAAATGGAATGTTTCATTTCGAGACAGCTAATTGCCTTTGCGTGTGCTTGTTTGCCGACTGAGTCCGTGAGTCATTGTTGTTGCCTGTCAGGAGATAAATGGGCTGTCTTCCTACTGTCAATTGCCCATGGTCACTCTCCTGTCCATTCTATTGGTCAATTTATGAATACGCTTCATGAGAATTGTGTCTATCAGTCACCACACATTCTCATTCCCCACACAATCCATCAACCACACAGTTCTCCCACGTCACACGGTGACATCTACAAGTATTATCTGCTAGCCCCGGGCCAGCCATACAGGATGACATCTATTAGCTATAGGACAGTCACATCATAACATCTATTAGCTATAGGCTAGTCACATTCTAACATCTATTAGTTATAGGCCAGTCACATTATAACATCTATTAGTTATAGGCCAGTCACATTATAACATCTATTAGTTATAGGCCAGTCACATTATAACATCTATTAGTGATAGGCCAGTCACATTATAACATCTATTAGTTATAGGCCAGTCACATTATAACATCTATTAGTTATAGGCCAGTTACATTATAACATCTATTAGTTATAGGCCAGTTACATTATAACATCTATTAGTTACGGGACAGTCACACGATGACATCTATTAGATACGGGCAGGTCATGCGTACGTCAATCCATTACTGTCAGCTATGAGTCGCTGGATGCTGTCAGCTATGAGTCGCTGGATGCTGTCAGCTATGAGTCGCTGGATGCTGTCAGCTATGAGTCGCTGGATGCTGTCAGCTATGAGTCGCTGGATGCTGTCAGCTATGAGTCACTGGATCCTGTCAGCTATGAGTCGCTGTATACTGTCAACTCCTTTACTGATGCATCTTGATTACTATGATTCATTTCCGGATTAACTATTACACCTTGTCTTTTCTGTTGTCTGGTGTATATGTTTTCTGTTGTCTGGTGTATATGTTTTCTGTTGTTTGGTGTATATGTTTTCTGTTGTTTGGTGTACATGTTTTCTGTTGTCTGGTGTACATGTTTTCTGTTGTCTGGTGTATACGTTTTTTGTTGTTCGGTGTACATGTATCTGTTGTCTGGTGTACGTATTTTCTGTTGTCTGGTGTACATGTTTTCTGTTATCTGGTGTATATGTTTTCTGTTGTCTGGTGTATATGTTTTCTGTTGTCTGGTGTACATGTTTTCTGTTGTCTGGTGTATATGTTTTCTGTTGTATATGGTTTATGTTCTCTGGTGTACATGTTTTTTGTTGTCTGGTGTACATGTTTTCTATTGTCTGGTGTACATGTTTTCTGTTGTCTCGTGTACATGTTTTCTGTTGTCTGACGTATATGTTTTCTGTCGTCTGTTGTGTATGTTTTCTGTCGTCTGGTATATATGCTTTCTATTGAATATGTTCCCTAGTGCTAACAATATGCTTGTCTTTGATATTACCTTGGCTACTTTGCTTGCTGATGGTTCAATCAATCAATCAATTAATCACTCAGAACATCTCAACTCCACGTGAAGCCCAGGTCTTCAACAAATTCACAGCATGGCATTCTACTTTGGTCAAGCCAAAAGAATACATGTCACAGGTCAAAGGTCAGTGTAATCGATCCAACGCGTAACCTATTGCATAACTCCCTGACCCGAACAGTAGATTACTATAACATACTTTTGTTCGGTGATTCCCGCAATTCGTTTTACGACATTGAGACCTCAAGGGACAACTAAATATCTAGACGTGGAGTTTCTACCATCTTTGTAATCAGTGATTGGCTCAGGGCGGGAGAGCGACATCTCCCGTATTAGTCTTTGTCAGAAGTTGATTGATATCCAGCGTCTCTGGTCCGCGTGTCTGGTTGGGATAGAATGAACGGAAGTAAGATGGTGGTCAGAGAAGACGGATACTGATAGGTGAAGAATGAAGTTCAAGGACAGACAGCCGGAAACAATTACACTCTTGCTGGAGGAATGAATGAAGAATGATTCCTAACTAACTTTTGACCTTACCTGACGGATAATCTTTTGAACGGGGGGGGGGGGGGGGGGGGGAGGAGATAGCACAGTAGCTATGGCCGGCAGGGATAATATGTTCGAGACTTGGTATTATTCAGGTCTTAGTACGTTATAGGCATAGGATACAAGAAGTGGTAGACACTCGCTTTTCACTGCAAACGTTTTTAGTTCTCAGTCGACCTGTACTTCTACAGTGGCAGATGTCCCTGTGCAGGTCTCAGCTCTGGTATGAGCTGGATGTAGCCGGGAGGAGGGTTTCCTGCTTAGCGGGCTAGGCTCGAGCAGCTTAAAACTCCACTGCGTTTGGACAAGCGCTTACGGAGGGTGGTTAACCGATGTGCGAGTCCATCTTAATAGACTCAAACACTAGAGCAAAGTAGACCTGCAGTCTGCTAGCCGCCATATATGCTGCTCTAAACAAACCACTTAACCATAGCCGGTGTTGTGCCATGTCACACAGTTAGTCGCCTCTAACGGCATGCTTTCTGTGAGGTGGTGGTGCTATTCTTGTTCATGTCAAACACAAAGTCCCCGGCAGACCACTCGGGCAAAGGTAAGGGATACAAATCCCTCTATCGTACACTGCAGTCGACCTAGCTGAAAATGGGTTCCTGGCATACTACAAGGGAAGTACTAGACAACGAGTAAATGAACTGTCCACCCTGCCTCATGAAAGTTGTGACTGAATATACTAAAGATTCTTCTTCATTCCCCGACAGTAGTGTAACTACTATGGGACAAACCTTGACTTAGTATACTGAAGTCTGTAACAACGTTATTCCCGGACAGTAGTGTAACTACTATGAGACAACACTTAACTTTTTAATTTGATTCTTATCGCTGCTTTGTTATCTTGAATAACATGTCAGGTATCCATTTACAGCTGGTGAACTGTGTCGATCCTGTGGAATTGAACGCGTTACCTTTGCTTTGACGACTGCTCTGATTACTATGTTTTTCCAGGTACTCGATCAAATAAAGCCATACTCCACTCCCGTTATAGCCACGCTCGTGTGGACTGTCCTGCAGATTGTACACTGGCTTACTGTTAGGAAAGGAACCGCAGCAAGGAAGGGAACTAGCTATTCAACCTCCCAAAAAGCTGAGGCGTATTTCATTAAATCCTCAAACACTTCATCCCCTTCAGCATTATCTGATGTGCGACAACCGTTACCTTTACCTTACCTTTGCCGCAAACTCTAACCACCCACGCCCTCGATAACCGTGTATACCTACAGCACTAAGGTACCAGTCCGCTACACTCAACACGCGTACTCACGTAGTGTGGCTGCAAGCTCCACCCATTTCCCAGATAAATATCTCCTGTATATTTAAGATACCTGATCACAACCTTCGAATTTCTTTTCATCTCTCCACGAACCTATACCGCCTAGCCGGATACAAGCTCTCACTGTACCAGCTGTTGGCTGTTTTATTGTTCGTCGTGTGTATAGTTGTGTTGTTTAATATTAGAAAAATGCTGTCGGTTGACTTGTCTCTGTACTCACTGATTACATAAAAAACAGAATATAATTAATGCAAGTAGACTGGGACACACAATATGCATACACGCTGACACACGCACATAAGAAGTGATCCAAAGAGCAATATGATCCGATGTTCTATTACTGAGCCACTAAGAACAATAGCTATTGCTGAAGCTGTTGATTCATTGGCCTTCTTGCTCCAGTGCAAACAGAGGGCAAATTGAGGGCAAAACAGAGGGTAAACAGAGGTCACTACATCTGGGCATTTCACATGAATTCTGTATATAAGTATTTGCAGTGGTGGTATTTTAATAATGATTTTACATGATTTTTTGTTGTTGTTTTTTGTTTGTTTGTTGCGTTCACCTTATTTCTCTATTCCCCAAGGCGATGTGCGTTGCACTGTGGTTTTTATTTTGCGCCTGTCGGCCCAGTGCATCCGACTTCAGCATTCATTTTATGTGAGGGTCTGCTTCCTCCTGCATTTTCTAAGGGTTTGCTTCCCCGGGTAACCGCCAGTGCTGTTATGGGGATCGGTTTGTGAGCCGTGCCACTTAACCACTAGCCCACGCCGTCCTCATTTTACATAATGAGATTGCTAGCCACATGCACACCTCTCTTATTCGCTTAAACGGGGAGCGTGTGGCCAAATAGTTTCGATGTCTTCCTGCTGACATGTCCGACAGAGGATCGAGTCCCCATTAAGGCATTCGTTGTTTTCCTGTGGAGGGGGGGGGGGGGGGGGGGGCGACATAAACAAACATAGTCAGCCCCCCTACAGCAACTTAAACGGTTTGGCCACTTCAACTACACAACACACACACAAGCTGACCTCGTAGAAGGTGGATTACGGAAATATCTGAGTTGGCGAATGCCACTGTGCATGTGGTACACAGACGGGCGCGTTTTCTATCGGTCTCTTCATAACCTGATGCTGTAAGGCAAAACAGGAACAGAGAACAGAAGAAGTCAGCGACATCAGTAGCTAAAGCGGCCTATAGTCTTCAGTCTAATACAAAAAAACATCGACTACCCTAGAAATGGGAATATAGTTGTATGGCAGTTTTTTTTTAAAAACTACATGCTTGGTAAGTTACAGTCTCTCTGATATGATATACTGTAGCTATTGTTGATATTGATGGAAGTTACTCGTGCTGGGCTCAATTAATTCATGACGTCGTCTCGTTGTTAGACGATCACGGTAGATCTTCTTTCATCTCCAGACGTACTTTGGATAGCAAATTGTGAACCTCCTAAGCGTAGTGCAACGGGATGCTCCCTAGTAAGCTCACCACTGCTGGGATCACAGCCTCGATCCCCACCTCGTTAGTCAGGCTATTGGGACGCAGCCTGTTTGCAGAAGCACGAGCGAGGAACAGAGGTGTGAGTCTTGATCAGTAGGTTTCACCTGATTCTAGCTACTCCTCTCTCTCTCACCTTGATCAGTATGTTTAATCTGACTCTAGTTACTTCTCTCTCTCACCTTGATCAGTATGTTTAATCTGACTCTAGTTACTTCTCTCTCTCACCTTGATCAGTATGTTTAATCTGACTCTAGTTACTTCTCTCTCTCACCTTGATCAGTATGTTTAATCTGACTCTAGTTACTTCTCTCTCTCACCTTGATCAGTATGTTTAATCTGACTGTAGTTACTTCTCTCTCTCACCTTGATCAGTATGTTTAATCTGACTCTAGTTACTTCTCTCTCTCTCACCTTGATCAGTATGTTTAATCTGACTCTAGTTACTTCTCTCTCTCACCTTGATCAGTATGTTTAATCTGACTCTAGTTACTTCTCTCTCTCACCTTGATCAGTATGTTTAATCTGACTCTAGTTACTTCTCTCTCTCACCTTGATCAGTATGTTTAATCTGACTCTAGTTACTTCTCTCTATCACCTTGATCAGTATGTTTAATCTGACTCTAGTTACTTCTCTCTATCACCTTGATCAGTATGTTTAATCTGACTCTAGTTACTTCTCTCTCTCACCTTGATCAGTATGTTTAATCTGACTCTAGTTACTTCTCTCTCTCACCGTGATCAGTATGTTTAATCTGACTCTAGTTACTTCTCTCTCTCACCTTGATCAGTATGTTTAATCTGACTCTAGTTACTTCTCTCTCTCACCTTGATCAGTATGTTTAATCTGACTCTAGTTACTTCTCTCTCTCACCTTGATCAGTATGTTTCACCTGACTGTAGTTACTTCTCTTTCTCACAGTTATCAATATGTTTCACCTGACTCTACTTACTTCTCTCTCTCTCTCTCTCTCTCTCTCTCTCTCTCTCTCTCACCTTGATCAGTATGTTTCACCTGACTAGTTACTTCTCTCTCTCACCTTGATCAATATGTTTCACCTGACTAGTTACTCTTCTCTCCTAGCTTGATCAGCATATTTCACCTGACCCTGATTGCTCTTCTCTCCTAGCTTGATCAGCATATTTCACCTGACCGTGATTATTCTTCTCTCCCACCTTGATAAATATGTTTCACCTGACCGGGATTACTCTTCTCTCCGATGATCGATATGTTTCCCCTGGCCCTGATTACTCTTCACTCCTTTACATATCAACGTATCGTCTATTCAGATTCCCTTCCTTGTTTGGGAGCAGAATTGTGATTATTCACTTCCCCAATAAAACTGAAATCTTACGTCTGTACCTTGATTCCCCTTATCTCGATTCCCCTTACCTTGATTCCCCTTACCTCGATGCCTCTTACCTCGATGTCCCTTACCTTGATTCCCCTTAACTCGATTCCCCTTACATGGATTCCCCTTACCTCGATTCCCTTTACCTGGGAGGAAATAATAAGTCTGCTGCATACAAATCCCTATTTTGAATATCACTTAAAAGGATTTGTGCATTCAGTTAACAGCCTCACAAAGTATAACTAATTACTACAGAAACAACTGCTACTAAAACACACAAAGTGTTTCTGGGACAGACTTCCTGTAAAGATTCTTCTGCAGTGATGGCCATGTAGTTCACAGGGAGCCGAGAAGAACAGTAAAAAAACGTTGTACCTAAATATACTGATTCTGATCCCGTGATTATACCGTTTGGCAATACAATCCATAAATACTTGGTGCTTTAATCGTATTCCTTCATCTGGATGCGCTGTCTTGTTTCGTAGACTAAAATCCATTGAATTATGTTGAAATTGTAGATGGAATTCATCAGTGGCCCTGACAGGCTATCTACTTCGTTATGTTTAATGGTTTATGATGGACATTATAACTGAAAGAGAATAGGGGCGTTGTGGGCTATTGGTTAAGTGACACGGCTCACAACCCTAAGGTTCGATCCCCATCACAATACCTGCCGTTACCCCGGGGAAGCAAACCCTTAGTAAATACAGAAGGAAGCAGACCCTTACATAAAATGCATGCTGAAGTCGGATGTACTGGGTCGATAGGCGCAAAATAAAACACACGGTGCAACGCACACCACCTTGGGGAATAAAGAAATAAGATGAAAGCACACACACACACACACACACACACAAAATTACTGAAAGAGAAGATGTACAGAGAATGGTCTTGTCCCTGGTATGGTCCATATCTTCCTTGATGGAGGTTGAATCTGTTCCTAGCGCTTCGACCTAAACTCTGAAGTAAACACGTAAGTAGCATGTCCTGTACAGAACGTCTCTTCTTACTTCATCTGACCTATTTAGATGTTATACGTTTCTTGACAAGTGTGCAGTAGTTTGCCATTCCTTTCCCTACGTCTATGAGCGAGAAAAAAAAAACATGTTCGCCAAATTGGGTAGAAGAGCGTTTGGATTGTGAAATGGACGCTTCACCCTTAGACCACGAGGCTTCCACGCTCTGAAGATGTTTGAGAATTTCCAAGTGGTCATTGTCAGTAAAATATCTTGTCTATTATTGAATTTTGAATGAGCAGAGCACGAGGTAAATCAGCTGATAACTGAGAACACCTCGGAGAGTGACGCTGTCATATACACAGACGGATCAGTCGTGCGGAGTGGGACATCAGGCTGGGGTTTCTCGGTTAGAGTGAGAGGAGAGGTCGTTGCTGAGCGCAGAAGGGCATACATGTCAACAACCTCCAGTATGAGAATGGAGACGGATGCAGTGACCTCAGCACTTAAATGGATGTCAGACTCCTATAACAGTCCTTGTGACAGACGCGCAAGTCGTACCTCAGAAAGCACAGAAGGAATGGCTTAGGTACGAGTGGATAGCTACTGTTGAGGCCTGGCATGGATCTACTGACCTGCTCATGCCGGGGTTCAGGGCAATGAAATAGCTGACATCATGGCCTCACAAGCTCCCATCATGGGCACATTAGTGATGGATAGAAGTGACATTTTGAAATCAATCAATGACCGCCTGCTGGATGAGAACACCGCAATAGATGAAGCAGCAATCCACAGACTGCAAAGTTTCGACATTAAACGAGGTTGGAGCGGAGTGGGGTGCATGAGAGGATGGCGCAGGAGAGTGTACAACCAGCGAGCTACAGGGACCATCAGCATCCATACCTTACGCCATTTGATGAGAGAGAGACTGAGCACCTATTGGTAAGCCCGGAGTGCAGTGACGTCGATTCTTAGAAACAGAACAACAACAGAACAGAATGTTGAATAAATTCGTCCCACGCTGTAATCTTCTATAGCTCTTGTTGCTGATCCCTTTGTGTATATGCAGGCCAATTCTGTAGTTCGGTAAGTAAAGTAAAGTGGAAATTCAGCAGAATTAACCGCTGGTTGGAAAATTTAGTTTTTTTTTAGACTCCATTGTACTAAGCCGCAGTCTGCGAGAGGCGGAGGTGACCAATGCCCTTTCTTGCTTGCTGTTTTTACTTTCCCTACCTCATGCGTCAGGTATCCATTTATAGCTGGGTTGACTGGAGAAGAAGTACCCGATTAAAATCCCGACCCAGATTCTTTTAGTCTCCGGACGCGATCCGAACCGAGACACGCTGTTACCACAGAAAATAGCGAATTGCTGGCTATGAACTGAGCTAACGCCCCCCCCCCCCCACCCCCCCTCCCTCTCAGTTGGGTATGTACTTCAAATATATTCCAAGACCATACATTTTTCTCTCTAAATATCTTTAATTGTGTTGTCTCACAATTTATGGTTTGCTGTCTATAAGTTCGATAAACCATGCTCTCCATCCTTGATATCAATGCACTACTGGTGATTTGAAGGCTTTGCCTTTATCTGTGCAAGGTCAGCCGTGGAAAAAGGCTAGTTTGTGATTTTTGTGTGTAGCTTCTTATCTTGCGACAACAATATCATTCCCAGCCTTTTATGTATTTAATTATTTGGGAGCCGTTTCAATGGTTAAGGCTATTGTATAATCTCTTTTGTCATTCATAAAGTTTAGCTTTGTTATTTTGTTCTCATTTATTTTATTGGTATTGATTTCAAAGCTCATGTAATAATTCATGCTGTCAGGTTTTTAAATGTAATTGGTTTTATTTTGAAGCTGTTTCCCAGGCTGTATTTTATATTTTAAAGCTGGTCTTACATTTCCTGTGCATGTTAATATCAGTATTCGATGTTCTGGGTCAGGGTTGGCTATAACAGACAGATAAGGTACTCGCTTCTCAAGAAACAGACAAACGAAAGTGCGAGACGGTGGGCATTAACAGCCTGTAAGTTTCAAATGTGTCAATGGTGGTAAGATCAACGCCTAGTCATATCTTAGATGGACGATAGAGTCAGAGGTCTTGTGTTAACGTAAAAAGCCCCTAGCTATTGACAATAGAAAAGACCAAACCGCTTTTAGGACAACAGTTATAAGATTAGCCCAACCCCTACCCAAAAGTGGCTGGCATGAAGGCTAAGAAGGAGATGGCCTTCCATATTGCATAGACACAGGCCAATCATTTGTTTGTCTTTTAGATTTTGAGTATGAAAAAAAAGAACGCCAACACCCCAGTGGGAGAAGAGAAGCGGCTAAGAGAAAGAGATGTGCTGCACGCCAATTTGTTCTGGTTAATTTTTTTAGTAATTAAAGATAAAGGTATTACCACAGCAAACACTGTCGTCAGGAATAAAGTGTTAGAGCCTTCATTTGTACAAACCTACATCTGTGTGAGGCGGTGGGGCTAGTTCCCTTCCTCGATGTCTTTTCACTTCCCTAGCCATTAGTCAAGTAGCTATTTACAGCTGGGTCGAATGGAAGTACCGGTAGCGGCTTTTGAGCCCCGTACCTTTTGGCACGAGAAGCAAATGCTCTACCACTAGACTAATCAGAAATGAAATAACCTCCAATTCAAGGAATCTAGCAGTGCAAGGGACCTAACAATTTTAATAATTTCATCGCATCAAAACAGAGTTGTCTTTCTTCTAAATGATTTCAAATTGCTTTGTAGCCTGCAAAATGTTGAAATATTCCATCGAGGTTATAATTTATCGTCGCATATCATCCGCCTTGGTTATTCCCCTTTGTTATCGAGACAGATGCCCATCAGTACAGCCCATACCTTTAAGATATTAGAATTGAGGGAGAACCATAGAATGTGTAGCAGTTCTAGCTGGCTGACCTGCCGTAGCAGATGGTGCAAGGGGTCTGCACTAACTATACTCTCACTTCAAACAGACATACTACGACATTAATTGAAAATAAAACACAACAATGAAACTTTATTTATACACGTTCACAGCTGACTCTTCAATATTCACTCAAAACAAAACCTGTTTGGCTGTAAGAAATTATGAACTAAACTAAACTAAATTAAACTTGAGTACCAACTTCAACTTGATAGACAAACCGTAACTTGATAAACGAACTGTAACTTGATAGACGAACCGTAACTTGATAGACTAACTGTTACTTAATAGATGAACTGTTACTTGATAGACGAACTGTAACTTGACTGACGAACTGTAACTCGATATCCGAACCGTAACTTGATAGACGAATTGTAACTTGATAGACGAACTGTAACTCGATATCTGAACCGTAACTTGATAAATTAACTGTAACTCGATATCCGAACCGTAACTTGATATTTGAACCGTAACTTGATTGACGAACTGTAACTTGATTGACGAACTGTTACTTGATAGTCGAACTGTAACTTGACAGACGAACCATTATGTGGATTGTCACAGAATGGAAGATTCGTGTTGTTCTACAAACCAGAGGATTCGTCCGTGGTTCTATTTTCCTCGTCGACGGTGGCTTGTAGTGATCGTTGAAGCGCTGTACTAGTCAAATAGCTCTCTAGTTAGATGCCGGATGTTTTAGATACTTCTATTAGACATTGGATTCTCAGGATAATTCTGCTAAAACGCTGATTCTTCAGATACGTCTATTAGACGCTGGATTTTCAACAGCGATGCGAATAATAGTATCTAAGATGTCTACCTTGTGCGTGTTTTTCGTGACGCACCACTATATCTGTTTCTAACACTTGCTACGCGAAACATCGATTTCATTACTAGTTACCTCTCCTTGACATGCTGCTGAACATCTGGACTCTTGGGGTGAAAGACTGTCTGTAAACATCCCCTCTCTCTCTCTCTCTCTCTCTCTCTCTCTATGTCTCTCTCTTGGAGCTCCAAAATCTATCTTTCTTCTTTTCTCTGTTCTCGTTGCTCGCTGCCGACAGATGTCGACTTGTCTCCCGCTATTTGCTCTGGAATGTGTGTCTCGGGATCACCTTTCTTCGAATGATTTCTACGTCTCTTCGCCGCTCGCACCCGAATAATTTCGAGTGGTTTCATCGCCGAATTATCTGTCTTCCTGTCATTCCGCTATCTATATCCGTCGCTTTTTTGTTAGATCTCGTTCCTAGGTTTTTTTCTCCCCGAGATTTAAGAAAAACCAATTAATAGCATGTCCGGTGGTCACTACAGATCACGCAGTAACAGGCGTCTAGGTGTTGCGCAAAAAGACGTTAGAGTTAAGCATCTTCGTGGCGTGGAAACCAACGCTATGCATTCCAAACATTCATATGTCCAGATTTGAGTACATCTGTACTAGCTAGCTTTATTAGTTTAGTTCTATAAAAAACAATGAAAGGCAACTGACTATCAATGCTCTACTCCGAACCTTCCTAATTTTTATAAAATTGGTCTAAAATCCTATCCCTAATAAATATACACAGCTAAGATCTGTTACAAATGTAACAAATATTTAAGCATGACATTTATTGATCAAATGTAAACACACGATAATGGATTTTTTTTTTAATAGTCGCTCTACAACATGATATTCCTACCCACATTATGCTAACAGTACCAAAATTGGGCATTGACAAAGATACAACAAAATTGTAGCAACAGAGATTTAAATGTCTACGCGGAATGCTTGGAATGACAAGAATGGATAGAATCAGAAACGAAGATATTAGGAAAAAAGTAGGTACAACACCTGTTCTAGACCTCATCAAGAGACAGCAAACGAAATGGTTTGACCACTTGACACTTCAAACACCAGATAGTGTCCGTCAGAAAATAATGCTATACAGATACAATGGATACAAAGCCAAGGGCCACGCACGCAAAATGTAGATAGCAGAAATAACAGAAGCATAAAGCTACCGTGCACGAAAGACATTCTAAGGCCAGGTCAAGAACCCGTTTCGAACCGTCTTTCTCACAAGTGGTCGTTATTTCACACAACTAAATCCATCGCGCTTGGGAGATTCTATGTCGCCAACTACATTGAATCTATGATTCTTGAATTTGTTGTTGAGAATGCCCACAATGAGTAGGTTCACTCTTTTGTGCGCCCTGAAAGGGACGTTAAGTGGTGGGTCATACTAGTGTTCCTCACAATCCTGAGCGTGCTGACGAGGGTGTACAGCGGTCCACCAGGCAGATGTACTATACTTGGCTTTATTTGCGTGACACTCACTACGTCCGCCAGACTGCCTTGAAAACAGCCCGTTTCCAGTGAACGCTACATGGAAGAGAGATAGTGGTCTTTGTCAGTGTATTGTGCCTGCCATGACGCAACGTCCTAGTCAGTATGTTCTTCCTGACAGGACTAGCGTCTCAGTTCCCTACGATTCTTGTTGCACAATAAACACTTTCAAAGTGGGATCAACCACAGCCTACAGTAAATACTAAAGTAGGTTATGGATGAACAGCGAAGCTGCTAAATTCCTCAATAAAAGGGAAATAACATTTGACTAACCCGACAAATTATTATTTCAAATGGTTATGTCCCGTAGTAAATAAGAGTCTGTTCTTTGCTGATGTTTTTCGTAGAGTGTACATGGAATATTTTTCACTAGACTGTATTATCACAAGAGCTGGAATTTCGTGCCAAATTGAAGAACTGTACATGTTACATGAAGCAAAAGTGGATGTAGTGAACCAACGATAGAGTACTTTACGAAGTACAGCCACAGACTAGGTGTTTGTTGCGTGCTGTCCTCGCATCCGTCCGTTCCTTCTCTGCCAGTTCTTGACTAAGAATTGAATATGGAGCATAATCTGGTTAATAGTTATTTCTCAAAACCATTGTCCTCTGTATATTAAAAACGTTTTTGTTATAACAAATATTTATCCACGTCTTATTTATCTCGTTCGACAAATTGTTCTTTTATGTGACGTCTACACGTGAAGTCCAATTCTCTGGATAAAGTTTGCTGTAGTGGAGAGTTCTTTAAGGCTTCCAAACACCTTTCTGTTGATGTTTGTCTCTGTAGGCCAGTATGCTGTACCCGTCTCTTGGCTTTTAGTTCGCCCAAAGCTTTCTGAAGTCCTGTCGGTGTATCACTCGTGAGGGTTTGCAGAACTGACACTGCATCTGTAAGGAATATAACCTGCTGACATTCAATTGACTGCTAATCATTTATGCAAAAAATAATTAGTGCCTGTCCTTCAGCCGAGTAGTTTGAACACAATTTTCCAGTGGATGAACTAGTGATTTCGTTTTCTTCATCTGGGAAGACAATTTAGATTCCTGTATTTGTCCAAGTATGAGTATGTTACTAGATGGGGTTAACAAAAGATCTGGGACTGCGTGTAAAGTTGAAGAGCTGTACGCCGTCATGAAAATTGGTAAAAGAAAGACTTAGCAGGCACACAAACTTAGTCTGGACATTACTACGTGGACCGGTCGCTATTGTCTGCAGGGGAAACAAAACACGTTCAAGGACAATAACTCCACCCATCGATAACAACGAGACTACGTGATGTGAATGGTGATGTCGGCTATGAGAATGACGAGGCAGTAGTTCTGAGAGCAGGAAGTATGCACAAGTGTCTGCCATGATGACCTGCGACAAAACATAGATGTCAGCTCTGTCCATTCGTGAGATTTCTACATTTTAAGATTGGTGTTGTTTAATTTAATTAATCAATTATTTATTAGAGGCCAATTAATTGGATATAAATTTATGTTTGCGGCAAATACCACAAAAACATCTAACTGCCGGCGGACTTGTTCGACTCAACTGTCTTGCCGGCATTGAGTTCCGGGCTGCGAAACATGGCCACTTACGAATGCACTAGAGCAGTGTTTTCCAACCTTTTTACACCTGCGGACCGATAAAGATGGGAAACATTTTTCATGGACCGGTTAAAATTCAACATGCCTTCCAAAATACCAGAACACAGAATTAGCAGCAAAATTCACCTCTGATGCGTGTATATCAGTTTTCGAATTACCTAATTTACATAACGAATTTATGGTAGGCATTCCGCAGCCCCCCCCCCCCCCCTCCCCTCCTCCTCCTCAAAACCTCACGTTGATAAAGATACGTTACATATTGATGAGGTTTTGTGTTCGAAAAGTATGAATACTTGTGTAGCTGACACCATTTTAAAATAGTCAGTCAGACCTTAAGTCACCTCAAGCCGATCCCCACAGTTTGTGGCTTAAGCCACACTCCATTTTTCAGGGACCCGCATAACATTTTGGCCGAGTGGCAGCGGACCGAGGAGAATACATTCGGACAAAGCACGCCTGACTTGAAGGCCGTCTTGCAGGACTGACAATCAGACAACAGCGAGAGGGGGGCCTTTACACCAGCGTGAGAGGGACCTTTACAGCAGCGAGAGGGGGGCCTTTACACCAGCGAGAGAGGGACCTTCAAAACAGCGAGAGAGGGGCCTTTACAGCAGCGAGAGAGGGGCCTTTACAACAGCGAGAAAGGGGCCTTCACAACAGCGTGAGGGGGGCCTTTACACCAGCGAGAGAGGGACCTTCACAACAGCGAGAGAGGGGCCTTTACAACAGCGACAGAGGGGCATTTACAACAGCGAGAGAGGTACCTTTACAACAGCGACATCCGAAGAGTGTCACAATTAGAAGCCATTCGGCAGCATATAAACCAGTCAAAACCTCCGGTGTACTAGCAACATCGCAAGATGGATAGACGAGCCCTCGAGCCCCAGAACTGCTCTATGGCATCCTCGGGGGGACTAAAGAGATGACCCACCAGATGGCAAGATACGATAGAGAGGAATAACAGCATTCGCGACACTGCTCGCTCACTGGTCAACTCATGCCCACGACTGCAACGAGAGGAAACAAAAGCTGGGACCCGCACAAGGTCAACCACCTTGTTGGAGAACGGCTCGATTAAGATGTATGTTTGGGAATTGTGTATTAATAACAAACATAATATTAACAACCAGTATCAACACCTTGCATCGAAATACACCCCACCCACCCCCCCCCCACCACCAACCCACCACCCCCACCCACCCACCCACCCAAAGCAACCAGCTACTCGTTTCAACAATACTAGACATCAGGGTTGAAGAGCATGAGGTAGACCACGTAAAAGATGGCAAGATGGTTCATCCCTCCCATCCCCCCCCCCTCTCCACGATGACACAACATCGACGACAACACGACCAGATGGTACACAACAGAATACTACACCCTCCCCACGACGTCTATCAACGTACACAAGTAGATAGCAGATGATGAAGGTGATCAGCAGTACAATAATAAGAACAAGACTAACATAATGAAAAACGTAATTCACTCATAACAAATATAGCAATTACAGTAATTTAAGGACCGGTAAAAACAAATTGGACGAACTTACGGAAATCTACACAAATTAAATTCAACTAAAAAATTACAAATTTTCATCTTCAATATAAAATCAGTCCTGTTGTAATGCTCTGAAGCATGGAGAACGACACAAAAAACAGTCATAAAGATACAAACTTGCACATGTCGTCGCTAAAGAAAAAAATGTAAATCATATCTTTTTTTCCGGTGTCCGTTCTCAATCTTCCCGCTACCAAGTCCTGAACGTTCTCAATCTCCCGCTACAAAGCCCTGAACGTTCTCAATCTCCCGCTACCAAGCCCTGAACGTTCTCAATCTCCCGCTACCAAGCCCTGAACGTTCTCAATCTCCCGCTACCAAGCCCTGAACGTTCTCAATCTCCCGCTACCAAGCCCTGAAAGGGATGTAGTTCAGAGAACGTAATGCGTTGTGTCGCCAGTTTACAACTTGACTGCAATATTTGCACCTTTCAGCACGACACATCCGACTTTAGCATGCCATTGTTGGTACCGGCTTAGTCTTCGATCCCTTCTCCTTAGACAGTAAGCTGTGTTGCATCCTTCTAACCAGGATCACCACATGGAGGTGTAGAACGCTTCATGGCATCTCTGGCCCTGACGCTTGCAGTCAGCTTAGGGTCGCTGATTGCCAGCTCATGCACTGTACAGCACCTTGATCCCAATTGAAATCATATGATAAGATCACTAAGACGCTACTGTTTGACAGAAGTAGGCAGGTGAGAGTAAAAAATAATGCGAGAAGACGACGCGTATGAGGGATTGGGCCCACATGAAATAGACTCTGGTCTGGAATCTTCAAAATACAGACAGAAAATAGAGCTCTAAGCAAACAAATGGAAACAGGAAGACATATAGAGATTCGAAACAGATGGCACAAGACAGGGCAACTTGGGCTTGTATTTGTTCATGATACGTACTCCAAATGGAGCTGAGATATTTTAATTGACAGATTTGAGATGTCAATGCCGAAGAGAAATAGATCAATCTGTATGGAGCGCCGTGATTAGAAGATACATTGACGATGTCCTGAGTCACAATGGAAGGCGACTATTGAGATTCTGCAGGGTTCAAATCCTGGTCATCACAAATACACAGCTGCAGAACGTGCTGATACTCTCGATCTGAACAGATAGGAATAAGAAATCCATAATCGATTATGGTGAGGTAAGATGCATTTAAATTGGTGAGATATGTCAGAGCCTTGAGACCAGAAATCGGAAGGTACTTGCTTCTTAATTAACCCCAAACAAAAGAAATATATTTTATTAGCCCCGAATTTGAGGTAGTAACGTCACAGAATAGTCCACTGTTTAACTAATGGGGGTGTCAAACATTCTGCTAGAATAGAAGAGGATTTCTATAACATGTCAGCGATGACTAACGATAGCGAGAGCAGCAGCCAGTTTCTTCTGTAGCATGACATTATCCGCACTGTCGGACGATCTAATAGCAACCACGTTATCTAATCCTAACCCCACCCATAAACTTAAAGCTAGCCATTACCCTAACCAAAACCCTAATCCTAACCATAACCATAAACCTAAAACTAGCCATAACCCTAACCAAAACCCTAACCATAAACCTAAAACTAGCCATAACCCTAACCAAAACCCTAACCATAAACCTAAGACTAGACATAACCCTAACCAAAACCCTAATCCTAACCTCCAACAATGAACCTAAAACTAGCCATAACCCTAACCAAAACCCTAATCCTAACCCTAACCATAAACCTAAAACTAGACATAACCCTAACCAAAACCCTAATCCTAACCCTAACCATAAACCTAAAACTAGACATAACCCTAACCAAAACCCTAATCCTAACCCCCAACAATGAACCTAAAACTAGCCATAACCCTAACCAAAACCCTAACCCTAACCATAACCATAAACCTAAAACTAGCCATAACCCTAACCACAACCCTAACCATAAACCTAAAACTAGCCATAACCCTTACCAAAACCCTAACCATAAACCTAAAACTAGACATAACCCTAACCAAAACCCTAATCCTAACCTCCAACAATGAACCTAAAACTAGCCATAACCCTAACCAAAACCCTAATCCTAACCCTAACCATAAACCTAAAACTAGACATAACCCTAACCAAAACCCTAATCCTAACCCTAACCATAAACCTAAAACTAGACATAACCCTAACCAAAACCCTAATCCTAACCCCCAACAATGAACCTAAAACTAGCCATAACCCTAACCACAACCCTAATCCTAACCCTAACCATAAACCTAAAACTAGCCATAACCCTAACCAAAACCCTAATCATAACCCTAACCATAAACCTAAAACTAGCCATAACCCTAACCAAAACCCTAATCCTAACCATAAACCTAAAACTAGCCATAACCCTAACCAAAACCCTAATCCCTAATCATAAACCTTCTTCTTCTTCATCGTACGCTGTTTACAGCGATATTTACGTTGCACTGTTTTATTTGGTTAAGCCTGTGGCTCAGTGCATCCGATTTCAACAGGCGATTCTGTAGGGTTGCCCTCCTTAGGCAGCAGTTGTTTTTGGTCAGAGTTGTCTCTCTTAGGAAGTTGTCATACAGGACTATCGAGTCTTCCCTACTCGTGTCTATAGGGTGATATGATGGACTATGTACTAGTTTGTACTATCCCGGAAGAGAGGCAGTCCAGTGTGACTGTGTCCCATGATCGTCACGTCCTGCCAGAAACGTAGCATGTGCATGTGAGTGAGGTATCTCTTTGCTCCCTTTATTTTCTCGCCTATCTGCAGTGATGGTACGCCTAGCATTCCCCGCCACCTGGGAGGTTGTCACAATAGGGCAGGAGGTGCAATGTCCGCTGGACTGCATCTCTTCTGCGTCCATTGGGATGACTAATAGCAGACAGAGGTAAAGAGCGAGGCAGGAGTGCATTTAACCAGGTGCATTTCTGCGGCTCGACCAGGCCGGGCTGAGACGCGAGCCCCAGCCATGTCGTAGCCTCCCATCACAGCGGTGCTGAGATTTAGGGCGGGATTCTGGCTTAGAGGCGTTCGGCCGTAGTCCCTCAGATGGTAGCTTCGCACCATTGGCTTATCAGCCAAGCACGTGGACCAAATGTCAGCGACCTGGTATTCCTCTCAAAAGAGTGCATTTGGCCAGGGGACAAGCCTGGTCATGGCACGGAGATGTTGTTCGCCTGGTGTGCGGACATATCTCATGGTCAAGGGTTGAGTCTCAACAGTTCGCAGTGAGGTGGCTGCTCTACTGCTTACGACACCCCGACCGAGAACTAAGTCTTCTACTAGTGGTTTCACACCTCATCGCCGTATGGGGTGAATATCGCGCAGCTTCCCGCCCGCTTTGATCGGCGGACGACAGAGATCTCTTTCTGCGGCTCGACCAGGTCGGGCTAAGACGCGAGCCCCAGGTCCCAACCATATCGTAGCCTCCCATCACCGTGGTGCGGAGATTTAGGGCGGGATTCCGGCTTAGAGGCGTTCGCCGTAATCCCTCACATGGTAGCCTCGCGCCATTGGCTTATGGGTCTAGTACGTGGACAAATATCTGCGACTCCTCTCGAATTGAGCAGGATTACCGTAGCAACGCCCTGTCATTTGTAAGGTAAGACTGACCTGTCTTCCGAAGGTCTAATACCAACACCCGTTCACTATTAGACCCAACGAATCAATAGAGGGCTTTTTTATATGTCAGTCATGACCAAGTGTCTGAAACCTGCAGTTTCTGTAGGATTAAGCAGGATTGCCGTAGCAGACGATTTTTCATTAAGAGGGTAAAACTGACCTGTCTTCCTTGGGTCTAATACCAGCACACGTTCCATATTAGACCCAACGAAAGTGCTCTCAGTCTGTCAGTCATTTTATATTGTTGGCGTGTTGAGTCAAATTAACCATAAACCTAAAACTAGCCATAACCCTAACCCTTCACTAAACTGAAAATAACCATCCTTTTCTACGCGAATGTCTTTATTTGTCTGTACTTATTTATTCAAGATAAAATGATATCGCCTGTCCTCCCCTTAACCGTTTTTTATTTTATTGTTTATGTGTTTGCCTCACTAGTTTCTACTGGCGAAGGCGCGCCTATTCCACCCCAGATCGTAGTCAATTGGGCGAAATCAGGACGCATAAACCAGTGCTTGGATGTATGTGTGCGTCTGTATGTACCTATGCTAGGTTTGTGCGCTCTCAGAAGCCAGCCCAAGCAAAGTGCAATTGAGGGGTCTCACCCTGAGGGCGCGTGTGAAAGTTGTGCAAGAGTGTGACTGTAGGACAAAGATAAGTGAAACAGTGAGGTAAGAACAGAGAGGATGAGGAGCCTACAGAATGACCTGTTATATAGGATAGTTACAAAAGGAACTCTGTTTGGAGACGCAAGTAAACGCACCGCACACCCCCCCCCCCCTCCTCGATCTGGATTAACCACTACCACATGACAATAAAGGGAATAACCGGACGCCTCTCCCCCCCCCCCCCCCCCCCCACCCTAAAAGCAACATTCATTTACAGTAACGTCACAAACCAAACATTACAGAAGTAGAAACAATAATAAAAGCATGCACACAAAGATAGCTAGAAGGTAAGACCAGATCCCAGGAACAGACATGTTACCTTTGTATCCAGGGACTTAATTGGCAGAAGTTGAAAGTGTGGAGGAGTTTTCCCTCAATACTGCATTCATTTATATAAAAACATACGCCAAACAAGACACATATTACCCCAACCTCGCCATCTCTCTCCCCATTCCATTCATCGTCTGTCGCACGAAGGGGAGACAAAGCGCCGTCGCCGTTACAGACCCAGAACAAAGATCGTGCGTTCGCGCGCTCGATTAGGGCGCCAGATGAAGGAAATCCCGCTCAATTCGAGCTAAAAATAGCATTAAGCCAGGAGGGAATTCCTGACCTTCAAATGCAACAGTATTATTATGAACCTATCCAAGCACATTAAAATGTGGCAAGTTTCAGATGAACAGCATTTGTAAAGGCATAAGTCCCGAGTGATCTGTCTGGGTCTTTGTTGTGTGACAAGGACAAGAATTGGCCCACTGCCACACAGAGAACGTCATAAGAGGTTACTGTGTGACATGGCATAACACCGGCCATGGTTAGGTGGTTTGTTTAGAGCAGCATAGATGGCGCCTAAAAAGCTGCGGGTCTACTTTGCTCTAATGTTTGAGTCTATTAAGATGGACTCGCATATCGGGTAACCGCCCTCCGTAAGCACTTGTCAAAACGCAGTGGAGTATTAATCTGCTCGAGGCTAGCCCGCTAAGCAGGAAACTCTTCTCCCGGCTACATCCAGCTCACACCAGAGCTGGGACCCACTCAAGGGCATCTGTCCCTGTAGAAGCACAGGTCGACTAAGTGGGACCCGCTCACGAGCATCTGTCCTGTAGAAGCACAGGTCGACTAAGTGGGACCCGCTCACGAGCATCTGTCCCTGTAGAAGCACAGGTCGACTAAGTGGGACCCGCTCACGAGCATCTGTCCTGTAGAAGAAAAGGTCGACTAACTGGGACCCGCTCACGAGCATCTGCCGTTGTAGAAGCACAGATCGACTAAGTGGGACCCGCTCAAGGGCATCTGTCCCTGTAGAAGCACAGGTCGACTAAGACTAAGTACTGTACACTCTCGGAAAACATACACGAGATACCAGAAAAGATATGTGAGTAACAGGCACTCTGGAATCGATTCACGGACAAACAGAAAGTGTCGATTTGGACATAAGTTAAACAAGTTACAAAGCAAGGTCTCCAGCAATTTCAATTTTTTGTTGTTGTTGGGGGTGGGGTTTTTAAATTGTGTGTGTAATGTGTGTATAATGTACGGAAAGGAGCAAGGCAGACGATGAAGAGGCCAGCCCAAAAAGAGGTGGGAGAAAAACATAAAAGAATGGACCAATCTCCGACCAGAAGAGGCACAGACAGCGGCCGCTGACAGAGAAGAATGGCTTGGGGTTGTAAGGATGTCTTCATTTGTGCCCCAACGACCTCACCGGTTACGGGATCACCTGTCCTGAATGCATATATCGCCCGATTTTTACCGAGGCCAGAAATTGGAACAAGGAATAAGAGAGCTGTAACCTGCCAGACATGTTGTAGAGGCGACTAATTTATATGTATCATAACCATCATGTAGCGTTGCCTATGAAGAGCGGCATTACACCGGCCATGGTTACTTGGTTTGTTAAGAGCAGCATGGATGGCGCATAACAGGCTGCGGATCTATTTTACTCTAGTGTTTGAATCTATTAAGATGGACTAGCACATCGCTTAACCACTCTCTGCAGAACTTGTCCCAAAGCAGTGGAGTAATAAGCTGCTCGAGCCTAGCCTGCTAAGCAGGAAATCATGCTGCCGGCTACATCCAGAGTTTGGACCTGGACAGGGGTATCTTCCCATGTAGAAGCACACGTTAACGAAGACTAAGAAATAAATGTTTTCTCTTGAAGAGAGACGTTCAAACGGGCACATATTTTTTACAGTCCAAGGCCCAGTCTCCCAGCATTCCATACATACTTAGTCCACCAGGTCTTTCCTCACAAGGGGTTTTGGCTTCGTTCGTTCTCAATCACCCGCTCCCAAACCCGAAAAGGGATTAAGTATCAGAATGTAGTCCAGAGAACGGAATGCTTTGTGTCCTAGTTTACAGCTTGACTGCGATATTTGCACTTTTCGGTCCAACACATCCGACTTCAGCAAGTACAGGGCTAGCATTCCCTCTTCGTTCTCTTCTCATTAGCCAATCTGTCTGTATTGAAAGATCAAATCCGTGAAAGTCGTTAACAGACAGACGGAGGGAGGAGAAGGGTTTTATATTTACGTTGAATGTGGATGCCCAGTTGACTCACCATACGTCAACTCTCACATGAAATATTGGACGTAGCTGCGCAAGTCCGTACAATCTGGCATTCAGCTCTCCGCAGAGGAACAGCATAATCAGAGGAACTCAAAAAGACTACAGCAGAACAACGGAGACAGAATAGAAAAGCCCGTAAACTGTCACAGTCTCGAAAAGCAAATATTCTATGCCCTTCATTCCTGCGAGTATGCAGATCCCATATCGGACTCGTCTGCCATCTCCGCACCCATCCACAACCCCGACTCACAGAATACTCAACTGAAAAGACTGGTTGAACGGAACAAGAAAAGATCTTCATCACTCGTGATGGACCAACCACTCTCGCTCACAAACAAAACTGTCAACATAATCAGGCCCTAGGTATCTGAGAGTTTCTTACTGTCCATTAGCAGGCCCTAGGTATCTGAGAGTTGCTTACTGTCCATTAGCAGTCCCTAGGTATCTGAGAGTTGCTTACTGTCCATTAGCAGTCCCTAGGTATCTGAGAGTTGCTCACTGTCCATTAGCAGTCCCTAGGTATCTGAGAGTTGCTCACTGTCCATTAGCAGTCCCTAGGTATCTGAGAGTTGCTCACTGTCCATTAGCAGGCCCTAGGTATCTGAGAGTTGCTCACTGTCCATTAGCAGTCCCTAGGTATCTGAGAGTTGCTCACTGTCCATTAGCAGTCCCTAGGTATCTGAGAGTTGCTTACTGTCCATTAGCAGTCCCTAGGTATCTGAGAGTTGCTTACTGTCCATTAGCAGTCCCTAGGTATCTGAGAGTTGCTTACTGTCCATTAGCAGTCCCTAGGTATCTGAGAGTTGCTTACTGTCCATTAGCAGTCCCTAGGTATCTGAGAGTTGCTTACTGTCCATTAGCAGTCCCTAGGTATCTGAGAGTTGCTTACTGTCCATTAGCAGTCCCTAGGTATCTGAGAGTTGCTTACTGTCCATTAGCAGTCCCTAGGTATCTGAGAGTTGCTTACTCTCCATTAGCAGTCCCTAGGTATCTGAGAGTTCCTCACTGTCCATTAGCAGTCCCTAGGTATCTGAGAGTTGCTCACTGTCCATTAGCAGTCCCTAGGTATCTGAGAGTTGCTTACTGTCCATTAGCAGTCCCTAGGTATCTGAGAGTTGCTTACTGTCCATTAGCAGTCCCTAGGTATCTGAGAGTTGCTTACTGTCCATTAGCAGTCCCTAGGTATCTGAGAGTTGCTTACTGTCCATTAGCAGTCCCTAGGTATCTGAGAGTTGCTTACTGTCCATTAGCAGGCCCTAGGTATCTTCTTCTCCTTCTTCTTCTTCTTCTTCGTTCGTTCTCAATCTCCCACTACCAAAACCTGAAAGGGTAAGTAGCAGAATGTAGTCCAGAGGACGGAATGCGCTGTGTCGTAGTTTACAGCTTGGCTGCGATATTTGCACCTTTCGGTCCAACACATCCGACTTCAGCAAGCATTTTTTTAGTACCGGGTTAGCATTCCCTCTTCGATCCCTTCTCCTTAGCCAGTCTGCCCTGCTGCATCCTGTTATCCAGGAGGATCACCGCGTGGAGGTGTAGAAGGGTCTTGGCAGCTATGGTTCGCTGGCCCTGACGCTAGCAGTTAGCTATGGGTCGCTGACCACTGCAGCTCATGTGCTGCTCAGCATCTTGATCCCCCTAGATATCTGAGAGCTGCTTACTGTCCATTAGCAGGCCCTAGGTATCTGAGAGCTGCTTACTGTCCATTAGCAGGCCCTAGGTATGTGAGAGCTGCTTACTGTCCATTAGCAGGCCCTAGGTATGTGAGAGTTGCTTACTGTCCATTAGCAGGCCCTAGGTATCTGAGAGATGCTTACTGTCCATTAGCAGGCCCTAGGTATCTGAGAGCTGCTTACTGTCCATTAGCAGGCCCTAGGTATGTGAGAGTTGCTTACTGTCCATTAGCAGGCCCTAGGTATCTGAGAGCTGCTTACTGTCCATTAGCAGGCCCTAGGTATGTGAGAGTTGCTTACTGTCCATTAGCAGGCCCTAGGTATCTGAGAGTTGCTTACTGTCCATTAGCAGGCCCTAGGTATGTGAGAGCTGCTTACTGTTCTGCTCAACCAACGTATTCGTTATTCACATTTTGGTCTATCTTGCCAGGTCTTTCATCTTTTCTAGACTCAGAATTTCTGATACGGTGAGAATATTTAGTGTTTAGTGTTTCATATCATTATATTGTGTTGTATGGAAGTACAGACAGGCCCGAATAAAGAACGTGGTAGTCTGAATGAAGTTCATGAAGGTCTGAATAAAGTACAGGAAGGTCTGAATAAAGTACAGGAAGGTCTGAATATAATACAGGAAGGTCTTAATAAAGTATAGGAAGGTCTTAATAAAGTATAGGAAGGTCTGAATAAAATACAGGAAGGTCTTAATAAAGTATAGGAAGGTCTGAATAAAATACAGGAAGGTCTTAATAAAGTATAAGAAGGTCTGAATAAAATACAGGAAGGTCTTAATAAAGTATAGGAAGGTCTGAATAAAATACAGGAAGGTCTGAATAAAATACAGGAAGGTCTTAATAAAGTATAGGAAGGTCTAAATATAATACAGGAATGTGAATAAAATACAGGAAGGCGTGAATAAAGTAAAGGAATGTCTGAAATACAAGAGGTTAATAAGACAATGTCAGATGAAGTGTCTAATTAAGGTCATGTGGTGTGGATGTCCACTAGGGCGATAGAGTCGATCAAATGATGATAGAGGTGGGCATGGGGCCAAGCAAATGTGGACAGAGGTGGGCATGGGGCCAGGCAAATGTGGACAGAGGTGGGCATGGGGCCAAGCAAATGTGGACAGAGGTGGGCATGGGGCCAAGCAAATGTGGACAGAGGTGGGCATGGGGCCAAGCAAATGTGGACAGAGGTAGGCATATGACCAAGCAAATGTGGACAGAGGTAGACACGGTCGAGGGGGGAGCAATAATTGTGTGGATAAATTTTATTAATGACCCAAAATACATTTTTATCGCCAACTGTGGCCCGAATTGGGAACAATGGATAGTAGCACTGTGATCTAGCAGTCATATTGTAAGAGGTGATAACTGTGATCTAGCAGTCATATTGTAAGAGGTGATATCTCTGATCTAGCAGTCATATTGTAAGAGGTGATAACTGTGATCTAGCAGTAATATTGTAAGAGGTGATAACTGTGATCTAGCAGTCATATTGTAAGAGGTGATAACTGTGATCTAGCAGTCATATTGTAAGAGGTGATAACTGTGATCTAGCAGTCATATTGTAAGAGGTGATAACTGTGATCTACCAGTCATATTGTAAGAGGTGATAACTGTGATCTACCAGTCATATTGTAAGAGGTGATTACTTTTGGCAGGAGTGAGTATAAACCGAAAAGCCCATTTCGTAGAAATTGTAACTACCAAGAACAAGAAAAGAAACCTCTACAACACATGGTAATAGAGCGACAAAGTCATGTTGTCATTAACTTAAAAACGTATGCGAATTAGTTGTACACCATTGCTGTAAACATGTTGTTAAAATCAATAAATAAGCAATATTTATCGTAGCAGACACTTCTGCTGGGGGATGGAGTGGTAGAGACGTAATTTCACTTCTTTCAATCCAATTGTGTTCCTTGCTAACCATAGGCCACCACTAAGACACTATAGCTGACCTCTTGCAGAAACCTGAACAATATAACTTTGTGGGCTGTTATATAGATACCTTATGTATAAATTCGATATGAGGTTACTAGCTCCATATACAACCCTCTTTTGTCCACTTTTAGGACATTCATAGAGCGGTAGTGCGCCTATTCTTTGTTCACCCCAAAACTAAAAAGCACCTGGAGCCACATGAGGTCATTGTATCCACATGTGTAATCCATTGTAATGTCTCGGCTATTTGTGAAATGAAATGGCCACTTCAATTTATTTCGACTTAATGTCCCCAATTGTAAGCTAAGTACACATTTACACCTTGGTAAACTATATTATGTTGAGATCGGGGATCAAACCGAGTCCCACTGGCTGTGGAGAGACAATCACTGAACCTACCAACCGAGACACTTAAAAAACCCAGTAAACAAGGTATTTAAATAATGATGTAACGACTTTATCAAGTTAAATTAACGTGAAATACTCACCTTCCGAGAATATAATTACATCCGTTGTGAAATAAACTAGAAAATATATCCAAACACAGAAGTAAGACATGCTTTATCCATTCACAACAACCAGTCAAAGAGAAGCCAGGTAGCGAAGCGCGTGCGGACACCCGCCCTTACAAAGGACTAACGAACAAGGGAAATCCTCGCCTCAATTTTTTTTGTTATTGTTGGTGTCTATGAGCTAAAAATAGCGCTGGGATTCTCTTGGTTGTTTTGTCGTCTCCGCGTTCAAGTCTGACCAATCGTATTTCATTGTCGTTTGTTCTTAAATATTTCATACAAAAAGTTGGCGGTCTGGCCTGAACTTCCCGTTTCGCTTAATTAGTTTATAGTTTAAATAACTACCATCTATTTCCTTCACCAACTTTGTTGTCTGTCTGAGGCCTCTCTTGTCACAATACATGTTCGTCTTCTTCTTCGCTTTCTTCGTCGTCGTTATCAAACTCCCGCTACCATTCCCTGAAAGTGGCTTTGCAAGTAACAGGATGTAGTAAGGCGAGAGTAATGCGTTGTGTCGTAGTTTACAGCTTGACGGCGATATTTGCACCTTTCGTTCTGCTTCTTCTTCTTCTTCATATGTAAATGTGTATATAAATGACATTACAGAGAATACACCAAGAAGAGTCCATAGCTCAATGTTTGCAGACGATCTGGCTATGTGGACCTCTGAAAAAAATCTCACCATAGCAAGAAATCGGATGCAGCAGGCCCTAACATCGCTGGAAGAGTGGGCGAACTCATGGCTGGTCAAAATAAACGAGGAAAAAACGACATGTACAATAGTCTCGCTATCAATCAAACCCCAAAATACCAAATTAAGTCTAAACGGCAAATACCTGCAGCCAAACGACAACCCAAACTACCTGGGAGTCACATTTGATCGGCGCATGACATGGAAAAGTCAGATCGAGAGAAACCGAATGAGAGTCAGAGAAAGAATGGCAATCAGGAGGAAACTTGCTGGCACAAGCTGGAGAGCAGACGAAAGTATACTAAAGAAACTGTCCACTGGAAAAGTGAAACCAGTTCTCGAGTATGGCATTGCGGCATGGACAACAGCAGCAAAGGCGAACTTCAATAAAATTTGCAAACTCCAAAACCAAGCCATAAGAGTTATAACAGGAGGCATGAAGTCAACGCCAATTATAGAACTTAAAAAGATTACAAAACTGCAAACCATGACCGACAGAAGAGACTGCAGAGCCCAGCAGCAATCAGAGAAACTCCGAAGACTGACTGACCATCCAATGCACCAGAGACTAAACAATTTCGGAAATGGGAAACTAAAGCGGAGAAACTTTGCAGAAATAACCAAAGCAAAAATGCACGAAGACCCCATGAACGCACCAACAACACCAAAGCCCATCACTACTGTACGAAAACCTACCTGGAGGCAGGATATATTTCCAGAGGTGGTAGAAAAAATACCAGGTATTGGAAACAAAAACTGCCAGACTGAAAAAGAAAGAAGAGATACTACTCTGAGCTACATAACGGAAAACTACCCAAGCATGGACTGGACCCATGCATACACCGACGGTTCTGTAACAAACACAACACAGAACGGAGGGGCAGGAGTATTTCTGAACCTACCAAATGGCAGAAAAATAACATTATCATTCGCTACTGGAAAATACCGTAGCAATTTCAGAGCGGAGGCAGAGGCACTGAGGGCGGCAGTGGAAGAAATGGTGACAGGTAAAAGGAATGAAAGCCATATAGTCCTGCTTACAGATGCCCTGGCCGTAGTCACAGCACAAAAAAGCCAGAAAAATACTTAATGATTTAAGAGCAGTACTGTCAACTATGCCAGTAGTCCGCACCAAAAAGGGCAGTGGTGCTGTGGGTTCCATCCCACTGCAACATCCAAGGCAACGAGGAGGCAGACAGACTGGCAAAAGAAGGTGCAAAACTACCACAACCAGATACTAGTATAACATACGAAGAGTCAAAACGGCTCATTAGAGCTAGATACATGACCAAATGGGAAACCGAACATACTGGCTACACAAAAAACGATGCCTATTACCAGTTGAACAGAATAGAGCAGGTCGTGGTGTTCAGACTCTGCACTGGCCACAACAGACTGAGGTATCACCTATTCAACAAATTGAAGATAGGTGGCACTGACGAATGCCCGTGTGGTACCGGGAAAATGACCGCTGAGCATCTGCTGCAAAACTGCCCGACATACGAGGATCAGAGAGAGCAGATGTGGCCATCACCAGTGGCAACACTAGACAAGCTCTATGGCAGTGTCGACAGCCTCATGATGACCGCTGCTTTTTTCGAAATAATTAAGGTTGATGTCTGACTGCGTACGATGAAGAAGAAGAAAAGAAGCCCCTTTCGTTCGACATATCCGACTTCAACAAAGCATTCCTGGGTACCTGATTAGCCTTTCCCTTCGATCCCTTCTCCTTTGCTAATCTGCCCTGTTATTCAGGGTCACTACGTAGAGGTGGAGAAGCGTCTTGACAGCTCTGGTTCGCTGGCCCTGACGTTAAAATTCAGCTTTGGTAGCTGGCCCTGACGCTTTCATTCAGCTTGGGTAGCTGGCTCTGACGCTTTCATTCAGCTTGAGTAGCTGGCCCTGACGCTTTCATTCAGCTTGGGTAGCTGGCCCTGACGCTTTCATTCAGCTTAGGTAGCTGGCCCTGACGCTAACAGTCAGCTTGGGTAGCTGGCCCTGACGCGCCCTGACGCTAACAGTCAGCTTGGGTAGGTGGCCCTGACGCTTTCATTCAGCTTGGGTAGCTGGCCCTGACGCTAACAGTCAGCTTGGGTAGCTGACCCTGACACTAACACTCAGCTTGGGTAGCTAATTTGGACAGCTCATGTGTAACAGTTGTCCATCACAAGTGATGAAGACCACTCTCTTTGTTCAGCCGCGTGGACAGTCGTATATCTTGCTGTGTCCGCTGAAATGGGTGACTTGCGCGGTGATTTGGATTAAAGTGAGGAAGAAACTGCGCCTTTTGTCAACCTCACTCACAGAGCCTAAGCTACCTTTTGCGAGTGGCAAGACATTCATCGAGACGACTGGAGATAGCATAGGATGCAGATTTTGCCTCAGGGTTACCACCGAAGCCTTCCCGTAAACATGTAACCAGCAGGGTAGAAAGGTGGGATGGCATCTAACGCAGTTTGTCGTGCCTTTTCGATAACCACAAGAGGTCGTATGGACAACACTCAGCGTGTGAGTGAGTCTGGCATCTCTCGCCAGCTGTATTCAGCTCATCATTGTAGCATCTAAAATTCCGACACGTCAAATTCGTGAAGGTGAACCGGCAGAACTAACCTGTGAAATACGACACAGGTATAAGCGTAGTCCCATTCAGCTCGCGTCCAGACCAGGATAAACGGATGGAAGAAATCACAAAAAAAGAACGAAATAACAAGAAAACAACCCCACGTTAGTGAGATTCGAATTTAAAAACCATTTTTAGTGAGAAACGAACATAAAAACCATTTTTAGTGAGATACGAACTTAAAAACCATTTTTAGTGAGATACGAACTTAAAAACCATTTTTAGTGAGAAACGAACATAAAAACCATTTTTAGTGAGATACGAACTTAAAAACCATTTTTAGTGACATGCGAACTTGAAAACCGTTTTTAGTGAGATACGAACTTGAAAACCATTTTTAGTGAGATCCGAACTTGAAAACCATTTTTAGTGAGATACGAACTTGAAAACCATTTTTAGTGAGATACGAACTTGAAAACCATTTTTAATGAGATACGAACTTGAAAGCCATTTTTAATGAGATTTACTTACTTACTTAGTCGCTCCTCTTCTACCGTGAGGTGTAGAGGTTTGCCAAAGAGAACGCCACACTGCTCTATCCGCCGTCTTTTTCCCTGCCTCTTTCTAATCCAACCATCACTTGGGGACTGTCGTATGTTGTCTTCCCAACGTACTTTGGGACGTCCTCGGGGTCTGCGTCCTTCTTTTGATCTCCCATGACCGCTTTGGTATCCGATCTTCTTCCATTCTACAGACATGGCCAAACCACTGTAGTTGGGACTGCTCCACTCGTGTCTGCAGGGGTTGAACTTCAAGACTGCTACGTATTGTCTGGTTACGGATCTTGTCCCTTTTCGTCACCTGAACCGCCTTTCTTAGGTACCTCATTTCTGAAGTTTGTAATTGCCTTTCTTGGGCTGTAGTCATTGCCCCTGACTCACATCCATATGTCAGAACAGGCACATAGGTCGAGCAGTATACATCCATCTTTGTTTTCCTGCATATTTCTCTTCTACTGAGGAAACCTCTGTTTATTGCATGGAACAGTCTACCTGCTGCTGCCCTTCGTGCAGTTAACTCCTCTTTGATTCCTCCCATGCTGTCTATTACCACCCCTAGATATTTAAAGTTGCTGACCTGCTCTAGTGCTCGTGTTCCCAGGGTTATCTGATGTCTCTTTTCATCTCTGGCGATCACCATGGTTTTTGTTTTGGAGTTGCTGATGTGCATTCCTCTCTTCTTCAACTCTTCTTCCCAGACCTGCATGTTGATCTGGAGATGTGCTTCGGTTTTCGTGATCAGGGCCACATCGTCTGCAAATGCTAGTTCCGATATGTAATTTGGTCTCATCTTCCAGTACCCAACTTCGTACTTTTTTGTCCGTTCCTTGCAGGCTTTGACGACTTCATCCATGAGAAGTATGAAAATGTACGGTGATAAAATGTCCCCCTGTCTTACTCCTCTAGTGGTCTTGAACTCTCCTGACTTTTGATTTGATGTCCACACATAATTTCTGCATGTTTTATAGAAACTCTGTATGGCAGAGATCAGGGGTCCTGGGATGTTCTTCCTTGTCAGGCACTCCCAGAGTTTGTCCCAAGGAACTTTATCAAATGCTTTCTCCAAATTAAAAAAGCAGAGATACGAACTTAAAAACCATTTTTAATGAGATACGAGCTTGAAAACCATTTTTTAGTGAGATACGAACTTAAAAAGCATTTTTAGTGAGATACGAACTTAACAACCATTTTTAATGAGATACGAACTTGAAAACCATTTATAGTGAGATACGAACTTGAAAACCACTTTTAGTGAGATACGAACTTAAAAACTATTTTTAGAGAGATGCGAACTTAAAAACCATTTTTTATTGTACTTGTCATGTCTCTGAGGAGGAAGACTAACGTCTGGTCAGGCAAAATATACTGATCAGACATGTTAATTAGGGTCAGGCAAAACATACTGACCAAGACACTCACATCGGCTTAGCCCTCACTGGACACTGGCCGTTTTCATGGCAGCCTGACTAACGAGGTGAGGGATCGACGTGATCCCGGTTGTAGTGAGTGAGGTGCAGATAAAGCCAAACATAGCACAACTGTCTGGAGGACCCTGGTCCACCTTCATCAGCACTATCGGGATGTGAGGAAAGCTACTGCAACCCGCCACTTTTCAGGGCGCACACAAGAGTAAACTACTCATCGTTGAAATTCGCAAACAGAAATGAAAGCCAGATAGTCTTGTTTAAAGATGCCCTGGCCGTAGTCACAGCACTTAAAAGCCAGAAAAATACTGAACTTAATGATTTAAGAGCAGTACTCTGTCAACTATGCCAACAGACCGCACCAAAAAGAGTAGTGGTACAGTGGGTTCCATCCCATTGTAACATCCAAGGCAACGAGTAGGCAGACAGACTGGCAAAAGAAGGTGCAAGACTACCACAGCCAGATTCTAGTGTGACCTACGAAGAGTCAAAAAAGGCTCATTAGAGCCAGATACATGGCCAAATGGGAAACAGAACATACCGGCTACACAACAAATTATGCCTATTACCAATTGAACAGAAGAGAGCAGGTCGTGGTCTTCAGACTCTACACAGGCCACAACAGACTGAGGTACCACCTATTCAATAAGCTGAAGATAGGTGGCACTGACGAATGCAGTTGTGCTACCGGAAAAAGGACCGCTGAATATCTGCTGCAAAACTGCCCGAAAAACGAGGACTAGAGAAAGCACACGTGGCCATCACCAGTGGCAACACGAGACAAGCTCTATGGCAGTGTCGACAGCCTCAGGATGACGGCTGCCTTTTTTCGAAAATAATACAGGTTGACGTTTGACAGCGTACGAAGAAGAAGAAGAAGACGAAGAAGAAGAAGAAGAAGAAGAAGAAGAAGAAGAAGAAGAAGAAGAAGAACAAGAAGAAGAAGAACAAGAAGAACAAGAAGAAGAAATTCGCAAACAATAACAACCATGTCTCTGATTTCTCAACATAATCTCCAGGAATAATTGATACACTTACCAAATCACAGCACCAATGAAAAGACATGTCTATTTGGTTCATTTTATTCTCGTCAAAAAGTTGTCTGAGCATCCTCAGTGAGCATACTTTCTGGAAATTCCATCCATCATACACCATGCAAGCACCATATTACAATTGCTACACAGTCTGTCGTTACTCGTTTGTCAGTTCGAATAGTGGCCTACACTTGCGGTACATATGATTATGTTGTCGTTTGTCAGCTCGAATAATGGCCTACACTTGCGGCACATATGATTATGTTGCAATCTGAACAGGACGACCAAGTCGGGCTTCATCAGCAGTTTTTGAGCGTCCTTGAGAAAATGTATCGACCCAGTCATGTACGCAAGTTTTACGTGACAAAAGTTTCTCTCTGTAAACAGAAAGTACTTCTTTATGAACATCTATTGTCAAAAGGACTGCCCCTCCCCACCCCCGCTTCAGAAAAATACCGAAGTAAAGAAACGCACACCAGCACTATTATACACTCTACGCTCACGGACGCCATTTTGTATTTTAACTGTGCCCGTGTGTGAGACCTGGCGTCTGCTACCTACAGTAATCACATAGCTGGATCTTGATGCCACATAATGACACCTGCAGAAACTGTCAACTACACTTTTCAGCTATTCCGTATCAGTTTGTGGCATAATTACTGACTTACCCTTATATTAACCGAGGTATGTTTATATTCCAGCAAAATTCAGGTTAAAAATCTACTTAAATTATTCTAAGGAAAAACGCACCACATAAAATGTGTCGCAAAAAGGGGACTTTGTGGCTATAACATTAGGTCTTGGTTATGTGGTTAGCGGAGCGGCATAGGATGTTGAACTAGCCTGCTCTTCTTCTTCTTCTTCTGCGTTCGTTCTCAATCTCCCGCTACCAAGTCCTAAACAGGACTTTGCAAGTAGCAGGATATAGTCTGGAGAACGGAATGCGCTGTGTCGCTAGTTTACAGTTTGACTGCGATATTTGCACCTTTCGGTCCGACACATCCATCTTCGGCAGCCAGCCTGCTCTAATTTACGCTTCTACCCCCACCAGTCCTAAAAATAGGCTATCGTATATTCCAGAGGCTAAGAGATACTGGGATTGAACCTCCAAATCGGGATCAAGATGCTGAGCAGCGCATGAGCTGCATTGGTCACCGACCTAAAGCTGACTGCTAGCGTCAGGACCAGCGAACCAGAGCTGCCAAGACCCTTCTACACCTTCACGCGGTGATCCTGAATAACAGGCTGCAGCAGGGCAAACTGGCTAAGGAGAAGGGATCGAAGAGGGAATGCTAACCCGGTACTCAAAAAATGCTTGCTGAAGTCGGATGTGTTGGACCGAAAGGTGCAAATATCGCAGCCAAGCTGTAAACTACGACACAACGAATTCCGTTCTCTGGACTGCATTCTGCTTCTTACCCTTTCAGGGTTTAGTAGTGGGAGATTGAGAACGAACGAAGAAGAAGAGGAAGAAGAAGAAGAAGAAGAAGAAGAAGAAGAAGAAGAAGAAGAAGCACCTCCAAACCTAAGCCGAGAACGCTCTGTCACGGAAATGCCTGAAGATACTTACGAATGGGCACTACCGAGGAGAATAGGAAAAAGTAGAACATGGACACCAAAAGCATAGAATAAAAAATAGATCTTTCCTAAAAAAGGCGCAGGACAACATTGATAAACACCACCTGCCCGAGAGTAGAAGGCTTTTGGCGGACGTCAATAATGAACAACCTTGCTGGCAGGCGACTACTCCCACAGTAAGAACTGTACTCACCTCCTCTCAGTCGACAGGAAAATCCTACCATCTTTGTTGAAAACTATCGCTTTGGAAACTATAGCCTCGTATCCACAAAACATCCGAGTATACACAGATGGATCTGTCACCACCGGGGCTACCACCAACGCTGGATATGGTGCTGTAATTAAATACTATAACCTGCACCAAGAAGACGACCCCTACATCTATGGCCCTTGTGGGGATTCCGTGGCGAAGTGGTTAAGCCATGGGCCTCGTGATCAGGTGGTGTGGGTTCGACTCCGGACTCCGCCGACTTTTCACGGGTGCTTGATGCATTTCGTAGTCGCCCACTAATCGTCTTGTCCTTGACTTGCCACTGGGATCAGGCGGCTTGAGACGAGAGAGTGAGGATAAATATTTGCGCAGTTAATCTTTACTAAAAATAGCGCTTGCAAAATAAATTATGCCATGATCGTCTACGATGGACGGCGGCCTTTGCCTTTGCGTTGTGGAGAGATGTGTTCCAATTACGAAGCAGAAATAATAGCAATAGAAAAAGCTTTGTGCCGAATGATCTCAGATCTTGAAAGCGGCACTATACAGCCCGAGGAGATCGTTGGTTTCTCAGATAACGTCTGCGCTCCGAGCCTTGGAAAACAGAATGTCTCATGATGTTAATAACATATACAAATTAATTTACCAATTGTCCGCCTCATATGGTGCGGAAGTAGTGCTCCAGTGGATACCTGGCCATGTCGGAAACCCAGGGAATGACAAGGCCGATGAGCTGGCCTGAACCGGGGCAATGCTACCACAGCCGCTACCTAGCATCACACTACAAACATGCAAGCAAATCATGAAAAATAACTATAGACAGGAGTGGCTAGATCAGTGGGCCACATCCCAGACAGGCCAAGTATATTTAAAAAACCAAGCAAAACCAGATCCCTAGGACCCAGCCAAGAAACTGAAACAAAGAGACTAGAGTTTGATCTTCAAGCTGAGAACAGGCCATGTCCCTCTCAACAAACATCTGAAAAGATTAGACCCACTACCTGAACCAAACTGCAGATTCTGCCATGACCACGAGGAGTCAGTCGAGCACATGACTGTGTGCTCAAGGCTGGCTAATCTGCGGAACCTGCTGTTACCACCACACCCCACAACACCCCACCACACCCCACCATACTCTACACACTCTTCAAATTACTACAACACATCTTAGGAGGACGTGTGCTTTTATCCAAACAGCATTGGGCTGTCAAGAGCTGCAGACTAACAGCTAAATGGATTATATCACCATCATCACCTGGCAAGTCACCAGTGGATTTTAACCTGCCAAAAAAATATGAAACAAAGGAGATCACACCTCCCCACGACGTCTAACGACATAAATGGACTGAAGATCGATGGATGTGTATATTTTTAGACACACAGAGAAACTACATGATCTGACAGTGGACCCCAGGGACTAAAGAATATAACCACTGTACCCTATTATGCATGTAGTAAAATTTGCATTTGACGGCGTGTTCATCCACCTAGCAACATCATTATGTTAAACCAAGTACAGCAACCACTGCAATATCACATCGCTGCTTTATCAAGCAGCTTTCTGAAAGGAGACCAACTCATTTAGTAACTCGATGTTCATATTCTTGTCTTTGTTAACTTTCTGAAATCAATGTCAGGCATAGACCCTGACCAACTTTCTGTTATCAATATCAGGCATAGACCCTGACCAACTTTCTGTTATCAATATCAAGCATAGACCCTGACCAAATTCATGTAATCAATGTCAGGCATAGACCATGACCAACTTTCTGTTATCAATATCAGGCATAGACCCTGACCAACTTTCTGTTATCAATATCAAGCATAGACCCTGACCAACTTTATGTAATCAATGTCAGTCATAGACCATGACCGACTTTCTGTTATCAATATCAGGCAAAGACCCTGACCGACTTTCTGTTATCAATATCAGGCATAGAGCCTGACCCACTTTCTGTTATCAATATCAGGCATAGACCTTGACCAACTTTCTGTTATCAATATCAAGCATAGACCCTGACCAACTTTCTGTTATCAATATCAGGCATAGACCCTGACCAACTTTCTGTTATCAATATCAAGCATAGACCCTGACCAACTTTCTGTTATCACTATCAGGCATAGACCCTGACCGACTTTCTGTTATCAATATCAGGCATAGACCCTGACCAACTTTCTGTTATCAGTGTGAAGTACAAACCTTGACCAACTTTCTGTTATCAGTGTGAGGCATAGACCCTAACCAACTTTATGTTATCAATATCAGGCATAGACCATGACCGACTTTCTGTTATCAATATCAGGCATAGACCGTGACCGACTTTCTGTTATCAATATCAGGCATAGATTCCAATCAACTTTCTGTTATCAGTATTAGGTATTGACCCCGAACAACTTTCTGTTATCAGTGTCAGGCATAGACCCCGACCAACTCTCTGTTATATGTGTCGGACATAGACCCCGACCAACTTTCTGTTTTCTGTGCTAGTCCTGGCCTCTGACCAATTCTCGGGTATCAGTGTCAGACACGGACCCTGAACACGACACAAGAACGGAAGATGATATCACGTGAAATGAGATGTTTGCGAAATGCTGTTAGCTAGACGACGCAGAATTAGAACAGAAAAATCCTTGCACACAAGGACAGCAGAACAGTAAAACTGCCCAATGTTAATCAGAAAGAGGTGAAAACAGAGTGCCTGCATCCTGAGTTACATCCAATCGTCTTGTGTCTTGCCACTGGTCCAAGGTAGTTCGGGACCAGAGAGTGAAGTTGATGACCAGCGCAGCTTCTGCCACTCTATAATCCAAATACAGCGGAAGTTACATCATTAAGCCAAAAACTGTTTCCTGTCTTCGCCATCATCGCTAGCGACGAACAACTCGTTTTTTATACCAAAGGCTAACAAATGGAAATGTCGGCTATTTCTTTTTTTCTTCCCCAATGTTCTGAAAAGGGCACTGTGACCTTGTCTCGTGGTTATCAGCAGTTATCTCGTCATGGCACATCCTGTTTCAGCACGACATTTTGTAGATTTGGTTTTCTTTCGCTCTTCGACCCTTATTTTCTCATGCAGGCTCCAAGGGTGCAGTCAGTTTCCAGGACCGCCACCTGTAGGAGGAATATGGTTTTTATTAACTCTGATTCGCTGACCATGAAGCAAGCATCCAACCATGTGTCAACTGATGGTTTTACCTCATCCTTTGCTGTGTCTTGAATAAGCAGCAACGATGGTGCCTAACAGACCACGGATCTAACTTGTTCTGGTGTTTTATTCTATTATGGAAGCCATGGATTTGTCTGGAATTCACACTAGTCTACGACTTACACTTGTGTCCATGAAAATCTATTGCTGTTTTCCATTTGGATTAGTTAGTTCATTCATTGTTGGTATTTTATTCCGCCCCCCCCCCCCCCCCCCACCTCCCGAATATTCAAGCATGGTCACCGGCTATATGTAATAGTATGTAGTTACCATGTGTAGTATTTCCCCGGGTCTAGTCACATCCTATCTTATTTGCTTTAGTGCACACGGCTGAACTTCACCAGATTGATACCCTTCTCCAGATTTGCAAACAATGTCGGTTTTGATGTGGCTGTGAAATGTACACACGGAACAAATATGGACTTTTAAAAGAAGTCGCCCGGACGGAATATGGCCTGCCCGGCTTGCAAGATGCCCAAGATACATCACTCACACTCAAAGTGATGTCCCTATGACCTATTTCGGTTACGGAAAAGGCAAGACAAAAGCTGGTTATATACAGACTCTGCAGTCTTCTCAACCAGTTAATGACGTTAAGTCTTCGTCCCTAACTCTCAACTGAAGGCTCCTGTCACCATTCGTTAACAGCCACGCAGAGTTTACAGGAAAGGAGATTTCGCTTCATCTCGTTATTTAATAAAATAAGTGGACAGATGACACGTGATGAAGATATTTTGGACTTTACTGACCTCTGCCATATGCTGAATTCTGACATTTTGTGAATGTCGCGTCATCCCAGATAGAACGTATAACACTGGATGAGGTCATGAGGTTAGCGGGGGAAAAAACACAACAATCATTATGGGTGTGAGGAGAGAGAAGGGAGTGGGGAGGTTTGACAGACGCTAACCATTATTTATCCTGCACTTCCTCTCGTGATCCTGCCTTCTCAATCACCTTTCTATTTTCGCCTCTACAATTCTCAGGTCATCTTTCCATATTTTCCTATCCAATTCATCTTTCTATATTTGCCTCTACAATTCTCAGGTGATCTTTCCATATTTTCCTATCCAATTCATCTTTCTATATTTGCCTCTACAATTCCCCAAGTCATCTTTCTATATTTGATTCTCCATTTCACTCAGTCACTTTTCTATTTCTTCCTGTACAATTCTCCCAGTCACTTTACTATTTTCATCTCCAATTATATCAGTCATTTTACATGCTGAACGTAATGATTTAAGAGCAGTACTCTGTCAACTATGCCAGCAGTCCGCACCAAAAAGAGTAGTGGTACAGTGGGTTCCATCCCACTGTAACATCCTGGGCAAAGAGGAGGCAGACAGACTGGCAAAAAAGGTGCAAGACTGCCACAACCAGATACTAGTGTGACCTACGAAGAGTCCAAAAGGGTTATTCGGGCCAAATACATGACCAAATGGGAAACAGAACATACTGGCTACACAAAAAATGATGCCTACTACCAGTTGAACAGAAGAGAGCAGGTCGTGGTCTTCAGACTCCGCACAGGCCACAACAGACTGAGGTACCATCTATTCAATAAACTGACGATAGGTGGCCCTGACGAATGCACATGTGGTACAGGGAAAATGACCGCTGAATATCTGCTGCAAAATTGCCCGACATACGAGGACCAGAGAAAGCAGATGTGGCCATCACCAGTGGCAACACTAGACAAGCTCTATGGCAGTGTCGACAGCCTCAGGATGACCGCTGCTTTCTTCGAACAAATTCAAGTTGACGTCTGACAGCGTACGAAGAAGAAGAATAATATATCAGTCACTTTACTATTTTCATCTCCAATTATACCAGTCACTTTACTATTTTCATCTCTCCAATTATATCAGTTATTTTACTATTTTCATCTCTCCAATTATATCAGTTATTTTACTATTTTCATCTCTACAATTATATCAGTTATTTTACTATTTTCATCTCTCCAATTATATCAGTTATTTTACTATTTTCATCTCTCCAATTATATCAGTTATTTTACTATTTTCATCTCTACAATTATATCAGTTATTTTACTATTTTCATCTCCAATTATATCAGTCACTTTACTATTTTCATCTGTTATATCAGTCATTTTACTATTTTCATCCATATAATTCTCTGGGTCACCTCGGTGTTATCTGTGGATGTTGTTTTTCATATGTATTCTTGATGAGTTGTTGATTGCTCGAAGTCTTTCGTGGGGATAGTTAATTGTTGACGTTTGTTTAGTAGCTGGTTAAAGAAGTTCCTTCTTCCCGAGGAGTACTTGAGAAGGCAGACATGGGACCTGCTGGAAGTTGTGCAATGCGCGAGGCTCCTCAGTTAGCTCGTCACCATAAAGATTTATCTGGGGTGAAAAGAATAGACGCACCGTAACCATACAGACAAGGCGTAAAAGTCAACTATAGAGGGGTGTACATGCCGCCAGTAAACTCATCATGTAAAACCACTGCTATTTGAAACCACCACTGAAAGTGCCCTTAAATGATGTGATTCTTGTAACGGCGCCTGGTGTAATTGTGTTTCTATGCTTCATTTTCAGCGAAAAGGTGATCCACTAATCAATCAATAGTTATGCCCATGTAACCACTGCATGTTTACCTGAGTATCGATACATGATATTCTTCCACTCTTGTTACATGTTCCATTTTTGTCGCCTGGGATATCCGATTTCGATTCTTTAGTTGTCTTCGTCTTCACTATCTTGTCTTTTTATCTGCAAATATTGTATGTATTTTCAATGTGCAAAAGTATTTATCTTTGTTACCATTCTCCATACTCGGCGACATTGAGATATACGTGCAAGTGTGCGTTAGTAAAGCATCTATGTAATAGTTCTTATACACCCACCCTGTTGCCCTATTATATCTATAAATAGAAAACACATATTACAGCGGGGTTTGCTTAAGGGCCATTTTTCTCTATTGGACGAATGTAAGCGGGTAGTTTTGTTTCGTCTCTTCTCTTCATCTACATTAAGCCCACGATCACAGTTTCATACACTGAGAGACATCGTGTACAATACGGCTTTTTATGGGATTGTCCCCTGTTACGAATAATGATGAGGCTTGCGTTGAAGTACGACTTTGGATTCTCGTTCTCAAACACGTTTTGAAGCAGACGTTTACATGCTAGACTGCAGATTCCCAGTGTTACAGGTAAGTGGTACATTCTTAACGCTAAAGCTTTTCTGAGTGCGCTAAATGCTGTGAACATGTAGAGGGTTTGGGCAGTTAGAAATCATAGAATGGATTTGTGAGTTTCATAACTACCAGGTGTTGTGTGTTGATAGTGTTATGGAAGGGATAGGGATAAGGTTAGGGATATCATCCGATATGGTTAGGGTGGGGTTAGGTTTAGGGATCGGGGTAGGAGTATAGTTAGGGTTATGGAAATGGTTAAGGATAAGGTTATAGGTGCGGTAGGGTTGGGGAAATGGTTAAGGATAAGGTTAGTGGTGCAGTTGGGTTATGGAAATGGTTAAGGATAGGGTTAGTCGTGCAGTTGGGTTATGTAAATGCTTAAGGATAAGGTTAGGTGTACAGTAGGGTTATGGAAATGGTTAAGGATAAGGTTAGTGGGGCGGTCGGGTTATGGAAATGGTTAAGGATAAGGTTAGTGGTGCGGTCGGGTTATGGAAATGGTTAAGGATAAGGTTAGTGGTGCGGTCGGGTTATGGAAATGGTTACGGTAAGGATTAGTGGTGTGGTTAGGGTTATGGAAATGGTTAAGGATAAGGTTAGTGGTGCGGTCGGGTAATGGAAATGGTTAAGGATAAGGTTAGTGGTGCGGTCGGGTTGTGGAAATGGTTACGGTAAGGATTAGTGGTGTGGTTAGGGCTATGGAAATAGATACGGGTAAGTTTGGGTATGTGGTTAGGGTTAAAGACATGGTTAAAGGTGGAGTTATGGAAATGGTTAAAAATATAATTAACGGTGTGGTTAGGGTTATGGGAAGGGTTATGGATAGGGTTGGGTATGGTTAGGGTTATGTGAATGGTTAAGGATATGGTTATGGAAATCGTAAGGATAGGGTTACGGAAATGGTTAACGACATGGTTCGGGGTAGGGCTAGGCAGGGCCTCCGAAATTAATTTGATCAGGGAATACAAGATTCATGTCCGATCTCTTTCGTCTTAGTGATCCTGTTTTTATCCAGTAATTCTTTTTTTCGTTGGTTCTCAACTCCAGCTATCAAGCCATGAAAAGGGCTTTGGGAATAGCAGGATGTTGTCCGGAGAACGGAATGTGATGTGCCGTAGTTTACAGCTGGGATGCAATATGTGCATTTTTCGGTCCAGCACATCCGACTTCAGCAGGCATTTTTGAGTAACGGGTTAACTTTCTTTCTTCGATCCCTTCTACCTAGCCAGTCTGCTCTGGTGCAGCCTGTTATCCAGGATCACCGCGTGGAGATGGTCTTGGTAGCTCCGGTTCGCTGGTCCTGACGCTAGCAGTCAGCTGTGGGTCGCTGACCACTGTAGCTCATGCATTGCTCTGCATCTTGTCCCTATACCATACTGTTGTACGTCAAGAGATGTAGCCTATAAGAAAGCTCTGGAAGATGAGGACAAGATGGAATGGAGTCGCTGTTGATTTTATGCATTTGAACATGATTATCATATCCTTCTTTTGGGATCAAGACGCTGAGCAGCGCATAAATTGCAGCGGTCAGCGACCCATAGCTGGCTGCTAGCGTCAGGGTCAGCGAACCAGAGCTGCCAAGACCCTTCTACACCTCCACTCGGTGATCCTGGATATCAGGCTGCAACAGAGCAGACTGGCTGAGGAGAATGAATCGAAGAGGGAGGGAAACCTAACACTCAAAAATGCTAGATGAAGTTGGATGTGTTGGACCGAAAGGTGCAAATATCGCAGTCAAGCTGTTAACCACCATACAACGCATTCCGTTCTCTGGACTACATTCCGTTACTTGCATAGCTTTTTTCAGGGTTTGGTAGCGGGAGATTGAGAACGAACAAAGAAGTAGAAGAAGAAGATATCCTTCTTTGATAACAATTAAAGAAAGGATAAGAGAGAAGAAAAAACATTTCATCTGAGCATCGTTGTTTATGCTGCAAATACAAATAAGAATAAAGAATTCACACTGAAGATATTCAGATCAGAAGAAAATTATTCGTAACAAGTAAAAACAGGTGTGTAGGCTCAGCACTTACATTAGAAAAAGGCCTTCCCCTAGCCATTTTGTAACAACATTCAAATCACGCCATGTTCTCGTAAGGCGAATATACGAGGCGTGTTCAAATAAAACCGGCCCAAACTGCAACAAGTCAACATACGTACGATGCGCATGATGACGTCACATCTGATGTAAACAGCACATACCAACCGTCAAGTTTGCCAAATTTCATTATCTTCCTACACATAGTTTCCTCAGAAGACAGTTGAAAACATGGCGGGTGTGATACGGAATCCGTCCAGAGTTGACCAGCGAGCGGTGATTCTATTTCTAACAGCTGAAGGATGTCGACCAATTGACATTTATCGCAGAATGGAGGCAGTATATCGTGACAAAAGTGTGCCGAAAACAACAGTGAAGAACTGGACAACGGTGTTTAAAGAAGGACGTGAGTTAACGAAATATTTTCCGAGACCAGGTCACGCGCATATTGTTCGTTCACGTCCTTCTTTAAACACAGGTGTCCAGTTCTTCACTGTTATTTTCGACACACTTTTGTCACCATACACTCCCTGCAATCTGCGATAAATGTCAACTGGTTGACATCTTTCAGCTGTTAGAAACCGATTGACCGCTCGGTGATCAACTTTGGACGGATTCCGTATCACACCCGAAATGTTTTGAACGGTCTGCTGATGAAACTATGAGTCGGTGGATAATGAAATTTTCCAAAGTTGACCGTTGGTATGTGCTGCTTACACCAGAAGTGACGACATCATGAGCATCGTACGTATGTTCACTTGTTGCAGTTTGGTCCGGTTTCATTTGAATACGCCTCGTAGGATCAGTGACCCCATTGAAAAGATACAAATTCAGTTTTGGTTAACGCTTCTAAGACGTATCAACTCCTTTTCCAGACAGCAGCTTCCCTTTCCGGTACTCCCCAATGTAGGTGGTATCCTCTGGGGCTAAATTACGTTTTTTTAAGTTTTGGGATGAGGTAGAGGATTTTCTGTAATTTTTGCATTAGAATTACAGCCTTCGACAGATATCAGTCTAAATTCAGACACATAAGTGCGAGACTATGGACTGTCTTGTCTCCATTAAGAGACAGAAGTGGAAGTCTTAACTCTATTGGCCGTCTTGTATCCATTGAGGCACATTTGAATATTTTGAGACAATTAACTGTCTTGGCTCCATTCAGACACATAATGGTGTTATGTTTAGTGATGGGGTTAAGTTTATGGATGGTGTTAGGTTTATGTTCGGTGTTAGGTTTATGGACGGTGTTCGGTTTAGGGATGGTGTTATGTTTAGGGATGGTGTTATGTTTAGGGTTGGTGTTAGGCTTATGGATGGTGTTAAGTTTAGGGATGGTGTTATGTTTAGGGTTGGTGTTATGTTTAGGGTTGGTGTTAGGTTTATGGATGGTGTTAAGTTTAGGGATGGTGTTATGTTTAGGGTTGGTGTTATGTTTAGGGTTGGTGTTAGGATTATGGATGGTGTTAAGTTTAGGGATGGTGTTAGGCTTATGGATGGTGTTAGGTTTATGGACGGTGTTCGGTTTAGGGTTGGTGTTATGTTTACGGTTGGTGTTAGGTTTATGGATGGTGTTAAGTTTATGGATGGTGTTAGATTTATGGATGGTGTTAGGTTTATGGACGGTGTTCGGTTTAGGGATGGTGTTAGGGTTATGGATGGTGTTAGATTTATGAACGGTGTTAGGTTTAGGGTTGGTATTGGTTTTAAGGATGGTGCTAGGTTTATGGATGGTGCTAGGTTTGTGAGTGTGTGTTTATATATGGGTGGATGTGTGTGTGTGTGTGTGTGTGTGTGTGTGGGTAGGTGGGGGTGGTATAGTGAAGTGCGTGAATGTGTAGGGGTATGAGTGTGTGTTTATGTGTTAGTAGGTGGGTGAGGATATATGGTTAGGTGTTAGTGGTGTGGTGAAGTCCGTGGGTGTGTGTGTGGGTGTGCGTGTTGTGTTGAAGTGCATGGGTGTGTGTAGGTGAGTGTGTTGTGTTGAAGTGCATGGGTAAGTGGGGATGAGTGTGTTGTGTTGAAGTGCATGTGTGTGTGTGGTTGAGTGTGTTGTGTGGTGTTGAAGTGCATGGGTGTGTGGTTGAGTGTGTTGTGTTGTGTTAAAGTGCATGGGTGTGTGGTTGAGTGTGTTGTGTTGTGTTGAAGTGCATGGGTGTGTGGTTCAGTGTGTTGTGTTGTGTTGAAGTGCATGGGTGTGTGGTTGAGTGTGTTGTGTTGTGTTGAAGTGCATGGGTGTGTGGTTGAGTGTGTTGTGTTGTGTTCTTCTTCTTCTTCATCGTACGCAGTCAGACAGTAACCATTATTTTTTCGAAAAAAGCGGCGGTCATCCTGAGGCTGTCGACACTGCCATAGAGCTTGTCTTGTGGTTCCACTGGTGATGGACACATCTGCTCTCTCTGATCCTCCTATGTCGGGCAGTTCTGCAGCAGATGCTCAGCGGTAATTTTCTCGGTACCACACGGGCATTCGTCGGTACCACCTATCTTCAGTCTATAGTGGCCAGTGCGAAGTCTGACGACAACGACCTGCTCTCTTCTGTTCAACTGGTAATAGGCATCGTTTTTGGTGTAGCCGGTATGTTCAGTTTCCCATTTGGTCATGTATCTGGCTTTAATAAGCCGTTTTGACTCTTCGTACGTCATACTAGTATCTGTTTGTGGGAGTCTTGCACCTTCTTTTGCCAGTCTGTCTGCCTCCTGGTTGCCATGGATGTTGTAGTGTGATGGGACCCACTGTACCACTACCCTTTTTGGGGCGGACTGCTGGCATAGTTGACAGATTGCTGCTCATAAGTCATTAACCTCAGTGTTTTTCTGGCTTTTTAGCGCTGTGACTACGGCCAGAGCATCTGTAAGCAGGACTGTATGGCTTTCATTTTCTTTATGTGTCACCATTTCTTCCATTCCGCCCTCAGTGCCTCTGCCTCCGCTCTGAAATTGCTTGTGTACTTACCAGTAGCGAATGACAGTATTATTTTTCTGCTATTTGGTAGGTTGAGGAATGCTCCTGCCCCTCCGTTCTGTGTAGTGTTTGTTACAGAACTGTCGGTGTATGCATGGGTCCAGTCCATGCTTGGGTAGTTTTTCGATATAAAGCTTAGGGTAGTATCTCTCCTTTCTTTTTCAGTCTGGCAGTTTTTGTTTCCAATACCTGGTATATTTTCTACCACCTCTGGAAATATATGCTGCCTCCAGGTAGGTTTTCGTACAGTAGTGATGGGTTTTTGTGTTGTTAGTGCGTTTATGGGATCTTCGTGCATCTTTGCTTTGGCTATTTCTGCAAAGTTTCTCCGCTTTAGTTTCCCATTTCCCAAATTGTTTAGTCTCTGGTGCATTGGGTGGTCAGTCAATCTTCGGAGTTTCTCTGACTGCAGCTGGGCTATGCAGTCTCTTCTATCCGTCATGGGTTGCAGCTTTGTAATCATTTCAAGTTCTACAATTGGCGTTGACTTCATGCCTCCTGTAATAACTCTCATGGCTTGGTTTTGAACTTTATTGAAGTTCGCCTTTGCTGCTGTTGTCCATGCCGCAATGCCATACTCGAGAACTGGTCTCACTCTTCCAGTGTATAGTTTCTTTAGTATGCTTTCATCTGCTCCCCAGCTTGTGCCAGCAAGTTTCCTCATGATTGCCATTCTTTCTCTGACTCTCATTCGGTTTCTCTCGATCTGACTTTTCCATGTCATGCGCCGATCAAATGTGACTCCCAGATAGTTTGGGTTGTCGTTTGGCTGCAGGAATTTGCCGTTTAGACTTAATTTGGTGTTTTGGGGTTTGATTGAAAGCGAGAATATTGTACATGTGGTTTTCTCCTCGTTTATTTTGACCAGCCATGAGTTCGCCCACTCTTCCAGCGATGTTAGGGCCTGCTGCATCCGATTTCTTGCTATGGTGAGATTCTTTTCAGAGGTCCACATAGCCAGATCGTCTGCAAACATTGAGCTATGGACTCTTCTTGGTATATTCTCTGTAATGTCGTTTATATACACCAGGAAGAGTGTGGGTGACAGTACTCCCCCTTGGGGTACTCCCTGCTCGAGTGTCACCTTTTTGCTCATCTGCCCTTGTTCTTTGTTTGAGGTAGTGGTTGATCCACTTGTACATTCTCCCACAAACTTCACTTCTCCTTAGCTTGACTCTAAGTCCGTCTTTCCAGACTTTGTCAAATGCCTTTTCCAGGTCCACCCAAACCGCTACTGTGTGTTTCTGTGCCTGGTAGGCATCTTCTATTTCCTGGGCTATGAGGATGATCTGGTCCTGAGTGGATCTTTTCTGTCTAAAGCCGGCTTGCTTTGGAATTAGTATTCGTTTTTCTTCCAGATGCCACTTCAGTCTGGTGTTTATCATACGTTCCATCAGTTTGCCGACACAGCTCAGTAGGCTGATAGGCCTGTATCCATTTGGATCTGTTTTGTCTTTTCCTTTCTTTGGTACTGGTACAAGTACTGCGTCTTTTCATGCCTGGGGTACAATTCCCCTTTTCCAGCTTTGGTTCAGGACCGATAGCAGTTTCCTCTTCGCTGTTTGGCCCAGCCCCATCAGCATTTCGTTTGTTATTCCGTCTTTTCCGGGAGATTTCCTTTTCTTTAGTGTTCTCATGGCCTCTTCCATTTCACTCATTGTTAATTTGGCCATCATATGCTCTTCAGGTGCCGTATTGATGTTGTCGTGCCCCTTTTGCTCTTCACTAATGTATGTATGCCTATCTGCAGGGACCTCGATGTGGTTTGCTCTGGCATAGTGTTCTACAAAAGCGTTTGCCGCTTTTTTTTGCAGTGAGTAAGTTTTCGCCCTGCTTGATGGTAATTTGTTTGTTTGAAGGGGTTTCGTCATTCATGGCTCTGACTAGCTTCCATAGCTTGTTCCCTTCTTTGTCTAGGTTGAGGCTTTCGATTTTGTTTTTCCAGCTCTCTCTTGCTGTTTTGCTTAGAGTGTATTTGTATTTCGCCGTGGCGGCTTTGAGGGCGATATTTGCCTCCATAGATTGTTCTCGCTCTGCCATATTCCTAGCATTTGTGACTACATCTTCCGCTTTCTGCAACTCATCATTCCAGTAGGGCTTATAGTTTTTCCTAGCCCCTCTTGGGATGGTTTCAGTGGCGGCTTGCATTATTGCCTTGCTTAGGCTTTCCACCATGGGCTTCATTTTGTTGTTTCGTGTGTTGATGGTTTCACACAGCCCATCTGTCAGGATTGCAAATCTGTCCCAGTCGGCTCGTTTTTAATTCCAACGTGGAAGCGGTTTTGCTTTCTGTGGGCCTACTTCCATATCAATGTCTAGCCTGATCGGCCTGTGGTCGCTACGTGCCAATTGGTTTAGCACCTGGCGGTCCATTTTATGGTGTATGTCCTGTGTGGAGAAGGCCAAATCTGGAGTCGAGGTGGTATGCCATGTTCTAGAATAGAAACTAGGGCTATCCTCCGGCCTATTGATTAGGGAGAGATTTGTGTCTATCTCCCAATCTTCCACTTCGTCACCTCTGCTGTCTGTGTCCGAGTATCCCCATCTCTTCGAGTGGCTGTTGAAGTCTCCAACTACTATGCAGTTGGAGTCTTTGACGTCCATACTCGAGAGCGATAGGTCTTTATTTGGTGGTCCGTACAGATTGAAAATGCGGAGCTTCGTCTCTTGAGCCATTTTGTCAACTCCTACAATTTCTGCTTGTCCGGTGTGATTGACAGATACTCGGTATGCAGTTTCGGGTCAGTATCAGGACCCCTCCTTTGTGACAATCTCTATCGAGATGGAAGGTCTGGTATCCTCTGATTGAGAATTTATGGTTTTTGTTGAGGTGCGTTTCCTGGATACATGTCACGTCAATCTTACCTTCATGCAGGTGATGTGTTAGGGAAAGCTTTTTGTTAACGACACCCTCCGCATTCCACTGTAGTATTTTGAGGGTCTTGAGTTTTTGGTCAATAGGAGTTGCCCCATAGCCATGTGCCTTGACTCCACGACACATGGGTGGGTCACCACCAGTAGTCAATGGTGGGCCCCTTCAAGGCTTGAGGCCCGGCACCCTCGCTGCCTGGCGGGACTTCGCAGGATGAGCGCGATACGTTTTTCTGATCGATTGTACTGTCATCATACTGCGATTTACGTTGCACTGTTTCGTTAGGCTTGTGGCCCCGTGCATCCGATTTCAACAGGCTTTTCTGTAGGGATGCCCTCCTTAGCCTTTGGCTGTCCCCAGCCTATCTGCAAGGCAGCAGTTGTTTGTGATCAGAGTTGTCTTTCTTATGGAAGTTGTCTTACCAGACTAACGAGTCTTCACTACTCGTGTCTATAGGAAGCGGTGATGATATATGAGATGATATATGATATGGAATGGTTTACCCGGAAGAGAGGCAGTCCATTGTGTCTGTATCCCAGGATCGTCACGTCCTGCCAGAAACGTAGCATTTGCATGTGAGTGGGGTATCTCTTTGCTCCCTTTATTTTCTTGGCTTCTATGCAGGGATGGTACGCCTAGCATTCTCCGCCACCTGGGATGTTGACACAGTGGAGTAGGTGTGCAATGTCCGCTAGTCTGCATCTCTTCTGCGTCCATTGGTATGGCTGATAGTGTACAGAGGTAGATATCGAAGCAGAAGTGCATTTAACCAGGGCACAAGCCTGGTAATGTCACGGAGATGTTGTTCGCCTGGTTTGCGGACATATCTCGTGGTCAAGGAATGAGTCTCGACAGTTCACAGTGAGGTAGCTACTCTACTGTTTTCGACACCCCGACCAAGAACTAAGTCTTATGTTCGTGGTTTCGCACCCCATCGCCGTATAGGGTGAATATCGAGCAGCTATCCGCCCGCTTTGATCGGCGGATGGAAGTGACCTCTTTCTGTGGCTCGACCTGGTAGGGTTGAGGCGCGATCCCCAGGTCACGACCATATCGAAGCCTCCCATTGCAGTGGTGCTGAGAAGTTGGGCGGGATTCCGGCTTACAGGCGTCCGGCCGTAATTCCTCACATGGTAGCCTCGTGCCATTAGCTTATCGAACTGGTACGTGAACCAAATGTCTACGGCTCCTCTAGAGTTGAGCAGGATTTCCGTAGCAACGCCCTGTCATTTGTAGAGTAAAACTGACCTGTGTTCCGATGGTCTATTTCCAGCACCCGTTCACTATTTTGCCAGGACGAATTAATCAGGGCTTTTGTTTGTCAGTGACCTGGTATCTGTAACCTGCGGTTTCTGCGGGGTTAAGACACGATTTCCGTAGCGTTCCTTCATTAGAAGGTTAGAGAGCTGACCTGTCTTCCGTGGGTCTAATACCAGCACACATTGACTATTAGACCAAACGAAAGTGCTCTCGATTTGTCAGTCGTTCTACAGTATTTGCGTGTTGAGTCAAATGTAGCCGCAGGCTCCACTCCTGGTAGTGCTCTTCGGTCAATTCCTTTATCAAACACTGAATGCAGACCAACCGAGCCACAGAGGGCATAACTCCAGATTTCTGAGGGTCTAGATCCAGCACCTATTCCATATTAAACCCAGGAGAAGTGGTCTCGGCGTGTCAGTTATTTCAGTGTTGGCCGTGTTGAGTCAAATTAAGCCGCAGGCTCCACTCCTGGTGGTGCCCTTCCGTCAATTCCTTTAAGTTTCAGTTTTGCAACCATACTTCCCCCGGAACCCAAACACTTTGGTTTCCCGGAAGCTGCCCGCAGAGTCATCGAAGCAACTCCTGCGGATCACTAGTCGGCATCGTTTATGGTCAGAACTACGACGGTATCTGATCGTCTTTGCGCCTCTGACTTTCGTTCTTGATTAATGAAAACATTCTTGACAAATGCTTTCGCAGTAGCTCGTCTTGCGGCGATCCAAGAATTTCATATCTAACGCCGCAATACGAATGCCCCCGTTTGTCCCTGTTAATCATTACCTCCAATTCCGAAAACCAACAAAATAGAACCGAGGTCCTATTCCATTATTCCATGCACCATTATTCATGCAGCCGAGACCTGCTTTTAACACTCTAATTTTTTCAAAGTAAACGCGCCGGCCACACAGGACGCTCAGCAAAGAGCACCTGTGGGAGAGAGCCGGCAGACGGTAGGGCAGGAGACAACGGGCAGTGAACCGGCGCGAGCCGGACAGCCCGCCTGCGCCTGAGATCCAACTACGAGCTTCTTAACTGCAACAACTTTAATATACGCTATTGGAGCTGGAATTACCGCGGCTGCTGGCACCAGACTTGCCCTCCAATAGATCCTCGTTAAAGGGTTTAGAGTGTACTCATTCCAATTACGGGGCCTCGAAAGAGTCCCGTATTGTTATTTTTCGTCACTACCTCCCGGTGCCGGGAGTGGGTAAGTTGCGCGCCTGCTGCCTTCCTTGGATGTGGTAGCCGTTTCTCATGCTCCCTCTCCGGAATCGAACCCTGATTCCCCGTTACCCGTTACAAACATGGTAGGCATGTTACGTACCATCGACATTTGATAGGGCAGACATTTGAAAGATGCGTCGCCAGCACATGAGGCCATGCGATCAGCACTAAGTTATCCAGTCACCAGTGGGGACGCCGTAACCCCGCGAGGGGAAACGACGATTGGTTTTGAACTAATAAAAGCGCTTTTTCCGCGAGGGTCGGAGCTTGGTAAGCATGTATTAGCTCTAGAATTGCCACATTTATCCAAGTAGGATCGTGTCATCTAAGGAACCTCGACTGATTTAATGAGCCATTCGCGGTTTCACCGTGAGACAGTGTGAACTTAGACATGCATGGCTTAATCTTTGAGACAAGCATATGACTACTGGCAGGATCAACCAGATATCTGTCGGAGACGTACGTACCGCACACACCGGTCGGCGGAGGACGAGTGTGTAAAAAGCCTCACTGGGACGGGCGCATGGACCGACTGACGAACGGACGGACGGTTGTTCCTCCCCCATCCCTCACTCCGTCGACCTAGGACCGCATGACAGGGGCCCCTACACACACCAGACGACCGACCGACCGGGCTCGCTCGAGGAGGGATGGCAGCGCTCTGTGCAGAACGGATCCCAACGACCCCAGCGATGAATTTAACTAGGACTAGAGCCAATTTGGCCTGCCGGTCTGCCCTTCTCCCGAGGGTTGGTCCCCGGGAGAACACAGGGCCTTCAGGCACGATTCCTGCTTTCCATTTGCCGGTCACAAGCTCTTTGCGAGAGTCTGACCACCAGCGAGACGAACTGTCGAGCTATGCTATAAGCCTTAGATAAATCACCACCGACTGACAACGTTTCTTGATACGGACCAGAGCAGCGCACCTCGGCGGAGGAGACGCCAAACAAAACCGCATCCCGATACCTCTACGGGAAAAGGCGAGCACGCGTTTTTCGCTCCGCCTGGCGGGACTGAGATCGCTTTACGAACACTGGCTAAGATTGAATCGCGGCGGCAAGACAACTACCCCAGATGAGTGTGTGTTTATGTGTTAGTAGGTGGGTGAGGATATATGTTTAGGTGTTAGTGGTGTGGTCAACTCCGTGGGTGTGTGTGGGTGAGTGGGTTGTGTTGAAGTGCATGGGTGTGTGGGGATGAGTGTGTTGTGTTGAAGTGCATGGGTGTGTGTGGGTGAATGTGTTGTGTTGAAGTGCATGGGTGTGTGTGGATGACTGTGTTGTGTTGAAGTGCATGGGTGTGTGTGGTTGAGTGTGTTGTGTTGAGGTGCATGGGTGTGTGGTTGAGTGTGTTGTGTGGTGTTGAAGAGCATGGGTGTGTGGTTGAGTGTGTTGTGTTGTGTTGAAGTGCATGGGTGTGTGGTTGAGTGTGTTGTGTTGTGTTGAAGTGCATGCGTGTGTGGTTGAGTGTGTTGTGTTGAAGTGCATGGGTGTGGGGTTGAGTGTGTTGTGTTGTGTTGAAGTGCATGGGTGTGTGGTTGAGTTTGTTGTGTTGTGTTGAAGTACATGGGTGTGTGGTTGAGTGTGTTGTGTTGTGTTGAAGTGCATGGGTGTGTGGTTGAGTGTGTTGTGTTGTGTTGAAGTGCATGAGTGTGTGGTTGAGTGTGTTGTGTTGTGTTGAAGTGCATGGGTGTGTGTGGGTGAGTGTGTTGTGTTAAAGTGCATGGGTGTGTGTGGGTGAGTGTGCTGTGCTGAAGTGCATGGGTGTGTGTGGGTGAGTGTGTTGTGTTGTGTTAAAGTGCATGAGTGTGTGGTTGAGTGTGTTGTGTTGACGCGCATGGGTGTGTGGTTGAGTGTGTTGTGTTGAAGTGCATGGGTGTGTGTGGGTGAGTGTGTTGTGTTGAAGTGCATGGGTGTGTGTGGGTGAGTGTTGTGTTGAAATGCATGTGTGTGTGTGGGTGAGTGTGTTGTGTTGTGTTGAAGTGCATGGGAGTGTGGGTGAGTGTGTTGTGTTGAAGTGCATGGGTGTGTGTGGGTAAGTGTGTTGTGCTGTGTTGAAGTGCATGGGAGTGTGGGTGAGTGTGTTGTGTTGAAGTGCATGAGTGTGTGGGTGAGTGTGTTGTGTTAAAGTGCATGGGTATGTGGGTGAGTGTGTTGGGGTGTGTTGAAGTTCACGGGTGTGAGTGGGTGAGTGTGTTGTGTTGTGTTGAAGTGCATGAGTGTGTGGGTGAGTGTGTTGTGTTGAAGTGCATGGGTGTGTGTGGGTGAGTGTGTTGTGTTGTGTTGTGTTGAAGTGCATGGATGTGTGTGGGTGAGTGTGTTGTGTTGAAGTGCATGGGTGTGTGTGGGTGAGTGTGTTGTGTTGAAGTGCATGGGTGTGTGTGGGTGAGTGTGTTGTGTTGAAGTGCATGGATGTGTGGGTGAGTGGGTTGTGTTGAAGTGCATGGGCGTGTGTGGGTGTGCGTGTTGTGTTGTGTTGAAGTTCATGGGCGTGGGTGGGTGTGCGTGTTGTGTTGAAGTGCATGGACGTGTGTGGGCTGTGCGCGTGTTGTGGTGAAGTGCGTAAGTATGTGTGGAGGTGTGTGTGTGCAGCTATGTATGGATATATGTGAGTGTGTGGGTCAGTGTGATGGAGTGGAGGAGTATGTTTGCATCTATGTGTGAATATATGTTACTTTGTGTGGATATATGGAAGTGTGTGTGTGTGTGTTGTGTTTAGTGTTCCTGCTTCTTTTTTGTGTTGGCTGGTGGTTCGAACTCTTGCCTTCTGACGCTTCTTTCTCTTAGCTAGTCTATTTCCCGCTACGGAACCTCAATCATGTGACATTCATCTTGCAAGAAGCACCCACACATAGCTCACCACAAAACACACATCCCTCACCGCCAAAACTGTTGTAGTTGTTGTTGTTATTGTTGTTTGTCCACAATGAATGTTGTTGTTACTTATCCCCTATCATCCGGGCTCTCATCCTTCGGCCCAAGGCCATGTAATGGTATCTGCACATGTTTATCAGCTGTTGTCTAGTGCCATACAAAGTGTTCCATGTATCTGGCCATGGAGGAAGAAGCATTTTCCTAAAATCATTGAGCGCTGAGCACTCAAACAGGTGATGACCAACGGTTTCATATGGGTGTGTACACAGCTGGCACTCAGGAGTATGTTGTGGTTGGATTCTGTGCAAGTGCTTGTTAAGTGGGATGTGTTGGATTCTGTGCAAGTGCTTGTTAAGTGGGATGTGTTGGATTCTGCGCAAATGCTTGTTAAGTGGGATGTGTTGGATTCTGTGCAAGTACTTGTTAAGTGGGATGTGTTGGATTCTGTGCAAGTGCTTGTTAAGTGGGATGTGTTGGATTCTGTGCAAGTGCTTGTTAAGTGGGATGTGTTGGATTCTGCGCAAGTGCTTGTTAAGTGTGATGTGTTGGATTCTGTGCAAGTGCTTGTTAAGTGGGATGTGTTGGATTCTGTGCAAGTGCTTGTTAAGTGGGATGTGTTGGATTATGTGCAAGTGCTTGTTAAGTGGGATGTGTTGGATTCTGCGCAAATGCTTGTTAAGTGGGATGTGTTGGATTCTGTGCAAGTACTTGTTAAGTGGGATGTGTTGGATTCTGTGCAAGTGCTTGTTAAGTGGGATGTGTTGGGTTCTGTGCAAGTGCTTGTTAAGTGGGATGTGTTGGATTCTGTGCAAGTGCTTGTTAAGTGGGATGTGTTGGGTTCTGTGCAAGTGCTTGTTAAGTGGTGCTCTGATCCTTCCTTTTGAGTTGATGTTAAGTCCACAATGGAGCAGTCTACTTTTGTGTGTGCCCTGTTTGATTAAGGGGTTAAGTGGCGAGTTGCAGTAGCTTTCCGCACATCTCGAGCGTGCTGATGAAGGTGGGTTGGGATCCTACCGGCGGTTGTCCTATGCTTGTTTCATCTGTGTGTCGCTCACTACTACGGGAGTTTAGTCGATCTCCCATCTCGTTAGCTAGACTGCCATTAAAAAGACCCGTTTCCAGGAAGAAGTAGGAGGAAGTCGAGATGTGGGTCTTGCCCAGAATGTAGTGCCTGTCCAGACGCCAGTCTCGTCTCCCCAAACTGCTGTAGCACAACTATTGCTTGTTGCTGTTTTGTTCTCTTGTTTACAACTTTTCCCCTGCCCAAAACCAGAGACGCCCCTGACAGTATTATCTTTCCCCAGTAGCTGAACACAAAAGGAAAACCCGAAACCACCTGTAACTCACAAACAACATAATAGAGGTTTACTGTAGATCACTCGTCCTCTCTTATTCAGGCACTCCAACACTCCTTTTGTGTTATTTCGTTTATTCAAATTTAATTGAGGGTTGTGATCTAACTCAGCTGTGACAATATACTTGTTCTAGATCTATAGTGAAATAGGACTGAAGAATGTAAACATTCCTGATGTGTGCATTTTTGTGCTGCAGAATGTAGGCTGTTCGTGGTAACAGATGAGCCATTTTTTCCATTTGGTTTCCACAAAACAAAACATTGAAGCAAAAGTACTACATCTTTTCACTGGTTAATTGAAAAAAACAACCACTTTTGCTTGACTATGTAAACTAAGGAAGTCATAGTAACGCCCAGATATCACATTCGTTATTCAAGGGCACCTAACATCAACAGGTGGTTTTCCAGAACCAGAAGTTGCGTCCCTTTTGTATCACAAGACCACTCTCTCTCTCTCTCTCTCTCTCTCTCTCTCTCTCTCTCTCTCTCATACACACACACACACTCTCTCTCTCTCTCTCTCTCTCTCTCTCACACACACACACACACACACTCTCTCTCTCGTTCTCTCTTTCATTTTCTCTGCCTCTTTCTCACACGCTCTCTTTCCTATTTTCTCGTTCTCTCTCACTTCCTCTCACACTCACTTTCTTTCCGTCACTTTATTTCTCGTTCTCTCTCGCCCTCTTCTCACATCTATTCCTTTTTCTACTACAGGCAACAGTTGTCGCTTCGTGTTACCAGTTTCTTGTATGTAAACACATGCTGTCGTATTCGGGGGTGCCGATTGATCAAGCGCTCTACCGGCAAAAGCTGTAAGTAGTCCTTTATCTAACTGCATGTTCCAATCGCATGCACAATAGACAGACTCTGACACGTATTGCTCAGCTCTTGATCGCCTCGTGCTTGGACTATTCCTACTACGCGTGGGTTCGAGCCCCGCATGTTTCTAGCGTTCCCTGGTCTCAAAGGAGAAGGTACCAGAGTGACTGGATCCTGAATTACCTCCAGTAGTCTTGATTTATGTCTTGCCATTGGTCCAAAATAGTTCGGGACCAGAAAGTGAGGGTGATGACCAGCGCATCATCTTCATCACTGTATTCCAAATACAGCGCAAGTTACATCATCAAGACAAAACCGTCTGATGCAGTAGCCATAATCGCTTGTGATGGACAACTAACTTCTACTACCTCAAGAAGAGTCCTTATCCAGAAATGCTTGGAGTAGACGAAAACTGTAAGCATTTGATGGTAAACTACGTAGTGGAAGGAAAACATACCTAAAAGCACTTGATGTGCCGCAGCTTGAATGGAACTCAAGTCTGTTCATTAACAATTAAAACGCCTTACACAGCTTGACAAGGACCACACTTTGTTAACTACTAAGCTATTACAGCAGTGGTTCTCAACAGTTTCTGTTTCATTTCCCATCTTTCACCTGTGTTCAGAATAATATTCCCACCTTTCACCTGTGTTCAAAATAATAATCCACCTTTCACCTGTGTTCAGAATAATACTCCACCTTTCACCTGTGTTCAGAATAATACTCCCCCTTTCACCTGTGTTCAGAATAATACTCCCCCTTTCACCTGTGTTCAGAATAATATTCCCACCTTTCACCTGTGTTCAGAATAATATTCCCCCTTTCACCTGTGTTCAGAATAATATTCCCACCTTTCGCCTGTGTTCAGAATAATATTCCCACCTTTCACCTGTGTTCAGAATAATATTCCCCCTTTCACCTGTGTTCAGAATAATATTCCCACCTTTCGCCTGTGTTCAGAATAATATTCCCACCTTTAACCTGTGTTCAGAATAATATTCCCACCTTTCACCTTTGTACAAAATATCACCCCCCACCCCCCACCCCCTCGCCTTCCCAACATAGTATAACTCACAATGTTGCTGAATAATGGTCCTAAATCGACTTTCCTAGCCCCAAATCCTAAAATTCCCCCCCCCCCTCCCTTTGTTGAGAACCCATTTACTACGTCATCTCGAAAAGATCGTCAGTATAATAAAGCAGACGTATGCATGTAGAGACATGAAAGTCTTCTACTGAGAACACTAGAGAGCAAGATTCAAACCAAGACAGGACCGGGGCGACCAAGACTCACATTTATATTTCAGGCATGCAGGTACATTAAAGTACGAACTTATGCTCCAATGAAGAGAACTGCAGAGGATAAGGTGAAATGGGCAGGCATACTCAGACACCCTTACAGCCAGCCTCGGGACTGATCAACCAGACGATATGGTCAAATGTACAGGCATACTCAGACACCCTTACAGCCAGCCTCGGGACTGATCAACCAGAGGATAAGGTGAAATGGGCAGGGATACTCAGACACCCTTACAGCCAGCTTCGGGACTAATCAACCAGAGGATAGGGTTAAGTGGCAGACACCCTTACAGCCAGCCTCGGGACTGATCAACCAGAGGATAATGGGAAATGGGCAGGGATACTCAGACACCCTTACAGCCAGCTTCGGGACTAATCAACCAGAGGATAGGGTTAAGTGGCAGACACCCTTACAGCCAGCCTCGGGACTGATCAACCAGAGGATATGGTCAAACAGACAGGCATACTCAGACACCCTTACAGCCAGCCTCGGCACTGATCAACCAGAGGATATGGTCAAACAGACAGGCATACTCAGACACCCTTACAGCCAGCCTCGGGACTGATCAACCAGAGGATATGGTCAAATGGACAGGATTACTCAGACAATCTTATAGCGTCTCGGGAATGATCAACCAGAGAATAGCCTTAAACGGACAGGCATACTCAGACACCCTTACAGCCAGCCTCGGGACTGATCAACCAGAGGATATGGTCAAATGGACAGGATTACTCAGACAATCTTATAGCGTCTCGGGAATGATCAACCAGAGAATAGCCTTAAACGGACAGGCATACTCAGACACCCTTACAGCCAGCCTCAGGACTGATCAACTAGAGGATGTGGTCAAACGGACAGGCATACTCAGACACCCTTACAGCCAGCCTCGGGACTAATCAACCAGAGGATAGTGTTAATTAAATGGACAGGCATACTCTAACCTACTCTAACTCTAACCAAGTATAAAGACTTTAAGTTTTGATGTAGAGTTAGAATATCTCTGACGAACCCCAGATTAACATTAAATTATTCTCTGAGTTGTCCCTCGTGCACAACTCTCATTGCATCATCATCCTATGGTTGATCAGTCCCGAGACTGGCTGTAAGATTGATATGTCTGATTGAAATAATCGTACCACCAAACACCACAACTGGAACTATAGAGATGGCCATAATCGAACAACGTCGACAAGAACTACGCTGATAACGTCCAAACCGCTGACTATGCGTCGACGCCACAGGAACTCGCAGATGTACGAACCAAGCCTTTGCCTGTGCCATTTTTTGCGTTTGTTATTTACAGTCTGATGATTAAATCCAGGTGTACTGGCAATCCCGTTACGCGATATTTGACACCCGGCCCTCGCCACCCTCCCCAGTTAAAAAGTGGATTATTATTTTGTGACGACACTACCTAAAAAAAAAAAAAATGGGGGATAAAAATGAACAAAATGTTAAAGTTGATTAAGATTGAGTTTAATCAAAAATTTTTTAATGGGTATGGTCAGATACCGCACCGAGACGAGAGCAGAAACAAAATCTACGTTACGACCAATAGGCCTTCATCAGGGACAACAAATAACAACAATACTTCACTAACAAATCAACATATAAAAAAAAAAGGTATACTATCTGACAGTAGCCCCAGTGTCTAAGGGACTGGTTTTGTCAGATGTTTGACTGAATATGAAGGGCAGCGGTCAAATAATATAAAAAACAGGTTCTAAAAATAGATATCCAGTGTTAAATATAAACATATTAATATTTGTTTGGGGTTAATTAAGTGGCAATTACCCAGAACCGGTCCCCTTGGAGAGGTTTGGGAGGCGGCTTATGCACACCAAGGCGATGAAGGAGAAGATGAAGGTCGTACTAGACAACCAACTTCATCATCATCAGGTGCCTTGTCGGTTGGCGTTGGCAATCATGGACCGCCATCCACTTCTATCATTTGTGTCATTTACCAACTTTGTTGTTGGTTGTCTTCCCCTGCCATTCTTTCTGGCTGTTCAACATCTTCACTCTATGCCTTCCTCTCTCTCTGTCCGGCTACCTTTCCCGTTGTCGCGACAATCTTCAAGCCGACTCTTCTCAAAACATGCCCGGAAAAAGATGACTGCCTTGGTCTGATCTTTGCAATGAGTTGTCTTTGTACCTCTTCGAGTACTCCACGATTATTCTTGTTTGCATCATTTTTCTGTAATACCACATCTCCGTTGCTTCCAAAGATCTTTGCAGCAGCCAACAGCCTGATCTACAAAGACTTGTAGAAGACGGTTATACCTGACCGACTGTACAAGAAGGTAAGATGTAAACAGTGAGCGAAAGAAGAATAAGGAGACATAAACATAGGATTTACTTGTCTAGCTAGACAAGACACCTAGTTTTAACCGTTTGTGAATGTCAGGTATGTGGGTGTAAGTTCTAGGCCTTGCTATTTGCTTGCACGTCTCACCTACACTTAACTTTAACTTCGGACATGCCGGAAATAGCTTGGGGGATTGTTCCATTGACTGTGACGTTGTTTGCGGATCTGGCGGTAGGGTTGTATAGTCACGTGTGTGCATCTGCCTTATTTGGGTGAGAAGCTCGAACTGAAATCCCGTTTTGGGCATGGGCGGAGTTGTATTGGGGGCTTGGGATTTTTATTGCAGTTCAGACGGCGACGGATGTGTAGGACCGAAGGTGCAAATATCGCAGTCAAGTTGTAACTTTGCGAAATAACACGTGCTGTTCTCCGGGCTACATCCCACTACTTGTAAAGCCCTGTTCAGGGCTTGGTAGTAGGCGATTGAAGAAGATGAAGAGGACATTAAATACAAATACAGACGCTCACTCAACATACAAGCAAATAATAACACACTCGCTCAAAACACACAAACAAAAATTGACACTTCACTAACAAAAACACATACTAACAAATTCACACCAGCAAATACTTGCATAATCAACACACAAGCAAATACTCACACATACAGCATGTACACAAAAACTAATAGTTTCAACACGCAAACAAATACTAATTATTTCAGCATTCATACAAATACTAATATTCTCAGCACACAAACAAATGTGACAGTTCCAGCTGGAGCATGGGCGCTTAGGGAAGGGGAGATTGGCCTAGCGACTCTAAGAAACAGAGGTTGCCTGAATGCGTTGGACAAACGCAGGTCACGCCAGGGCCAATCACCGTTTCGACACTAGGTCGACAAAGAAACGAGGGGTTAGGAACACGTTTGGTAGAAGACTTCGTCTGGTACTTGGATGGGTATCGGAGCTGACCACTTTGGCACTCAGATTTGATATTGATAGGGGTTGTTGACAGATATGATGTGAAATGCAAGGGGCTTGTCAGAAGTGTGTACCATGACTATGAAGAAGTAGGAGGAGAAAGTTGAAATTTGGCACATATGTAGCTCATTCAAATGGTACTTGATTTGAGAAGTATGAATTTCCCTCATTGACGGGTTTAGCAAGTATGGTGCATAGCGCAATACACCTTATTACCGGATCTGCTACTCTAACAGGTTGTCAGAACAATGGGGAAATCAGAGGCCAGAACTGTGATAAAATGCTTGATGTTGCAGGGAAAAAACAACTAAAGAAATACACAAGGAGATGGAACCAGTGTTTGAAGAATTCTGTCCTTCGTATGCTTCTGTAAAAAAAACTGCTGTAGGCAACTTAAGTGTGGCCGTTCCCATGTTGCTGATCTTCCAAGATCAGAAAGACCATCCTAAAGAGTGCAGCGATGAAAATGCTGCAAGAGTGAAGAAAATCGTTGACCAGGATAGGAAAATGACAATTGCAGAAATATCTAGTTCAGCAAAACTGAATGAAAGTAGAGTTTTTTTAAGAATGTTACACAACAGACTGAACACGAGAAAAGTGTGTGCCCGCTGGGTCCTGCGTCTGCTGACATGTGAATAGAAACAAACGAGGGTTGATTGCTATGACCAGTTGCTCAAAATGTGTCTGTAGAAAAACATGTTGCCGAACATGGTGACAGTAGATGAGACTTGGGTTCACCATTATGACCCAGAATCCAAAATTTCCAGCATGCAGTGGAAAACCACAGGCTCACCATGATATGTCAAGTCAAGAGCACATAAATCTGCAAGAAAAGTGGTGCTGACTGTTTTAAGGTGTCATAGGTGTCATATTGAAAGATTACCTGCCTCATGGCAACTCGGTTAGTGTGCAATATTATGCAGATCTCCTTACCAAACTAAGAAAGACTGTGACCAGAAAACGAGGGATAGCACGCACTCAAATTCTGCCTTTGCTTCAAGACAACGCGCCATCCCATAAAGCAAGACTTGTTCTGCAAACAGCCAACGATTTGAATATTGAAATTCTTCATCACCCACCATATTTTCCGGATTTCGCTCCATCAAACTTTGTTCTTTTCCCAAAACTTAAAGAACAGCTGAAAGGAAATCATTTTGACAGTGACGAAGATGTCACACTGGCTTGTGATAACTGGTTCAGGTCGAAAATAGGTTAGTTTATTCTGAAGGTCTTTTCAAAGTCACGCAGAGATGGCAGAAATGTATAAACTCAGGTGGTGGCTACACTGAGAATGAATAAGTACTGTGCCAAATTTAAACTTTCCCCTACTCCTCCATGGTCAGGGTAAAGACTTATGACAAGCCCCTTGTAAGACGTTATATAGTTTCAACGTTGCGTAAGTACCAACCTAAGTACTTAGTAAAGTTATCTGCGTTACTGCAGTGTACCTGCACTTACTAAATAGCCTAAACACTGTACTGTACCTGCACTGACTAAATCGTAAAAATGATGTAATATACCTGCACTGACTAAATAGTCAAGATACTGTACTGTACATGCACTGACTAAATAGCCGCCAAGAAACTACTGTAGATGCACTGACTAAATAGCCAAGATACTGTACTATACCTGCACTGGCTAAATAGACAAGATACTATACTGTACATGCGCTGACCAAATAGCCAATATACACCTGCCAAAGACAGATGTGTCGGACCGAAAGGTGCAAATATTGCAGTCAAACTGTAAAATAGCGACACAACGCATTCCATTCTCCTGACTACATCTTGTTACTTGCAAACTCATGTTCAGGGCTTGGTAGTGGGAAATTGAGAACGAACGCAGCAGAAGAAAAAACCAAGATTCTGTAATGTACCTGTGCTGATTAAATGCCCAAGGTATTGTACTGTACCTGCACTGACTAAGGCACGGTTAAAATAGGTGACAGGCTTATCACAAACTTCCGATTTGCTGATGATATTGATGTATTGGCAGGCACAGAAAGGGAACTCCAGGAGTTGATTGGTAGCTTGGATAGAGCTGCCCTGAGTTTTGGTATAGAAATAAATACAGATAAAACAAGGCTCATGACCAATAACATAACATGGTTTAAATCTGTAATAGAGGCAAATGGGCAGGAACTTGAGGTGGTAAAACGTTTCAAATATCTGGGATCATTGATCAGTGAAGAGGGATCGAAGCCAGAGGTAATTGCCAGAATAGCACAAACAACAGCAGCGCTGACTCGGCTGAAACCTATATGGCAAGACAAGCGACTCGCCCTCGACATAAAAGTTAGACTAATGCGCTCTTTGGTGCTATCAATATTTCTGTATTCCTGCGAGACCTGGACCATTACAGCAGATATCCAGGGCAGAATACATGCAATGGAAATGATGTGCTATAGAAAACTCTTAAATGTTACATATAAAGATCGTGTCACGAACGTAGAAATATGTCAGAGAGTTGAAGACGCTATTGGTCCTTTTGAAGATCTGTTCACAGCTATCAAAAGACGAAAGATGGCCTGGTGCGGGCACGTCGCGAGGTCCAACGGAATTACCAACTCGATACTCTTTGGTTCCATACCGGGACAGAGAGGGCGAGGACGTCCAAGGAAGAGATGGGTGGGCAACATCACTGAGTGGTCAGGCCTTCGTCCCGGTGAGATACGACAGGCGGCGACAGACAGAGAGGGATGGCGTGGGATTTTGGTAGTGTCTTCATGTGTGCCCCAACGACCTGATTGGTTATGGGATGAACTGAACTAAACTGAAATGGTAAACCTCTGCATATAATTTATCCTGTGCCTTTGATCATACACAATTCATTTTTTCTTTGAATGCTGTTGAAGATTATCCCTTCGTTACAGACTATAGCCAAAGCTACATCTTTTACAGTTGTGTTTTTATGAAAATTCAAATATTTGCTCAATTTTGTTTTAAAATGTGAAATTCGAAATTATAATAACTCTTACACATTGTCGGATAGCTTGATTTATATAATTCATATCGAAGCCAAGGTTTTCTAGAATATCAGTGCAAAGGTGTAGGACAATTGCTTTAAAAACAAAAAAGTTATTATGCAAACCGTCTGTACATTGCGGTTTTCTGCGAAAATGATAGGACATTATTTTAAATCCTTTTCTAATAATTAAATACCTTGATTCTTATCAATAACCTCTAGCCTGATGTACAAACCATAAAGTAACTGCCTGACAATCATCCAGTACAAATCCCACCCTACTTTTTGCCCTCCTGGAATCCAAGGATGCCTTAACAGCTTTTCTCTGAGTTCCTTGTTTGCGACAACATGTTCTTGTGTTTGCAGGATTCTCTCAGATACCTGCAAGTATGTCATTCCATTTCCTCCATTACCAACAGAGATTTTGTCCCATCATTATAAACATAAACTACAATAGCAACAACAGCTTTCAATAGTTAGTCCATGATTCTTATTCTTGGGACATCATTAGTCACCTCTACACCTCACGGTGTCTGTATACAACCAGTTTCTTGGATGGTCGTATTTACCGATGTGCGAGTCCATCTTAATAGAATAAAACACTAGATCTAAGTAGACCCGCAGCCAGTTAGGCGCCATCTACAGCTGCTCTTAACAAAACCACCTGGTAAAAGGTACAAATAACTTGGGCAGATTTTTAATTTAGTTTCGTGTCCGGGCAGCAGCCGTTAAGCTCTTTTCGATTTCCAACTGTCAAGGAATTTTTTAAGTGCTCGACACTGCACACGGGAGTCCGATCTCGCTACCCATATATCAGGAACATTTGTATCAGAAGATTCACTTGAAAAAAATAAATCCTGGTCTCCCCAGTAGTTCAAATACGCGACCTCCGGCAGTAGGGGCGGACAGCTTACCTCTAGGCCACTGAATCCCCACGGAGTACGGGTAACCAATGCTCACGGTAACAAATTAGAAATGCCTAGATTAGATATTACGCTTTTTTTTTTAAAGTCAGAGAGTGATTGTATTGCATTGTCACAGGAAATAGTGGTGGAAGGGTCGGTTAATGCATTAAAAAATAGTTTTGTGTGCACTTAGTTATATTTAGATCGAACTTGGTAAATTGAATAGAAGAAACTGGTCGTAGTAAACTCTTCATACAGAGCCTTCAAACCCAGTATAAAGACGTTTGTTTAGTATTGAAAAAAATGGGAGCATTGACAAACATTGGGGAAACAGCTCAAATGGTCTCTCGTTCAATATCAACCAACGTCAAAGGTCAATGGATTGTGCGGTAGAAAATGTTTTCTGCCCTAACAATAAACTATCAATGTGGCGTGTTTTTTTTACTGAGAGGATTTCTAGGGCTGTAGAATAAATGCCGCCTGTCCCTGTTGTCACGAGAGCACTTTACATGCTGAGTTGTTATTGAACCCACAACAGAAAAAAATGTATATATTGCCGAGATTTTGAACCTGTGTCTCATTGATTGTTCAATATATCTCTGTAGTTTTGGGGAACATTCCTCACACAGAAGTTTCCTAGAATTGTTTAATAAATTTCTGTATTTTGGGGGACATTCCTCACACAGAAGTTTCCTAGAATTGTTTAATAAATTTCTGTATTTTGGGGGACATTCCTCACACAGAAGTTTCCTAGAATTGTTCAATATATTTCTGTATTTTTTGGGACATTCCTCACACAGAATTTTCATAGAATTGTTCAATATATTTCTGAATTTTTTGGGACATTCCTCACACAGAATTTTCATAGAATTGTTCAATATATTTCTGTATTTTCAGGTACATTTCTCACCTAGTGGTCTACACAGGCGGCTTTTTTTGTCGAAGATTATCCAAAGTGTATCGATTGATTTCATTACGACTCTAGCGACGTGAGAGAAAGCAGGAGAAGCGTCTGTACGACTCTAGCAACGTGAGAGAAAGCAGGAGAAGTGTCTGTACGACTCTAGCGACGTGAGAGAAAGCAGGAGAAGCGTCTGTACGACTCTAGCGACGTGAGAGAAAGCAGGAGAAGCGTCTGTACGACTCTAGCGACGTGACAGAAAGCAGGAGAAGCGTCTGTACGACTCTAGCGACGTGAGAGAAAGCAGGAGAAGCGTCTGTACGACTCTAGCGACGTGACAGAAAGCAGGAGAAGCGTCTGTCTTGATCTACTGTTGGTCATGATGACCTCGACAACAGGAATTCTTGGGACAGGCACAGCCGAGGTCAAAAGAAGGGGTGAGTTAGGTCATTCCGATTTGGCTGTGGTAACAATTGTAATATGATTTAATTGTTGAAAATATGTCTAGGGCTTCACTATAGCTGAGAGGTAAGCCGCTCGCCTCTCAAGAAACGAACGAAACCTTGAAACCGTTAGTGGTTTGCCGAAAGTTTCAACCGTCCCCTGGTCTCAAGGGAGCTGAGGGCAGATTTGGTTATATTTTCTAAGCCGGGCGACAATCTCGGATGTCCCGTGTACATGATGTGCACGTAAATAACCTTTGATACTTGAAAATGAAAATAGCAGACTGTATGCCGCTGCCCCCGCATAAATTCAAAATTGATGAAATTGTAACTCAATAGAGGCCAAAACGATGCCGAGCCTCCGTCTTGCGCAGAAAGACACAAAAATGCCCATTACTTGTTTGTTTTCGCACTCGATTGCAAGTATATATTTAAAAAAATAAAAAACCATTCTGCAGCACGATTTCCCTCCCAGAGGAAGATTAAGAACGACTTAGAGAGAGAAAGAGAGAGACAGAGAGAGACCCAGAGAGAGTATTTCTCTGTTTTTAAAACGAAATATTTATATTTCTACCTGTTCATGAGCTCAACAGCGAGTCAATTAGTGAAACCAGCGAGTCAATAGTGAGACAGCGTCATACGATGTTAATCCCTGTGTTCGTTCTAGCCCTTTACTCTTGTGTTGTGCCTGCTGAAATGCCTAATATTGCACTGCAGCGAGGAATACACAGGTCCGCCCTTTTCAGTACGCCTCTGGATTTAAAAAGAGCCACTGGAATCTACCAGAGAATATTCATCAAGATTGAACAACTAAGCACAAATATTTGGAAAATAAACGTTGATGAGAGTAACCGCGCTTTAATTATTCAGAATAATTATCAAATAATGTATAAATAGACAAATGTGTTGACATACTTCCTAGAGAAAATTGTGGGAAACGGCCTATAGCAAGATCTCACAATGACAGCTTAGCGATTTCAAACTCCGCTTGAGGGAGACTGCTTGTCCTATATTCTGGAAAGTCTACATATCAACAGGGAAAAATATGGAGGTTGGGTACCCTAGAACTTAATGGCGCCTAACTGGCTGCGAGTCTACTTAGCTCTAGTGTTTGAACCTATTAAGATGGGACTCGCACATCGGTAAAAACCACCCAAAAAAGAAACTGGTTGTATACAGACCCAGTAGAGTCTTCTAAACCAGTATAAAAACGTTAAGTTAAGCTACCATTTTTTCAAAAAAGTAAGACTCAAGAAGAAGCCGCCCAAATACTTACTACTAATTGTCAAATGTAGGTGGAAAGACAAGCCATGGAAGACGAGAGGCTGTACTTTCTAAGAGCATTTCTAAGATAGATTTGTAGAACAAAATAATAGCTCTTGTCTGTCTGGCGTCGGGCACTGATCTGTTAAATTTAATATCAACTTTCCAGGATAAATGCAATATAACAATTTATCTCGCGTTCCTGTACTTGGGAGGGATAAATAGTGGCCATGCTCATCTAAGCACGTCATAATAGACGAATAATTTCGGTTGACTTCTTCTTCTTCTTCTTCTTCTTCTTCTTCTTCTTCGTCTTCTTCTTCTTCTCCGTATTCTGCAGTCTTCCAGACCAGTATAAAGACGTTAAGTTAAGTACGCTGTCCGACGCTGACTTGAATGTGTTCAAAGAAAATAGTGGCCATCTTAGGCTGTCAACACTGCAGTACAACTTGTCTAGTATTGTGTTAACACTGGTGATGGCCAAGTATGCTTTCCCTGATCCTCGTATGTCGATCAATTTTACAGAAGAAGTTCAGGTGTGATTTTCCCTGTACCACAGGTGCATTCGTCAGTAGCACCTATCTCGTTTATTGAATAGATGGTACCTCAGTCTGTTGTGGCCTGTGCGAAGTCTGAAGACCACCACCTGCTCTCTTCTGTTCAACTGATAATTCTCATCATTAGGGTAGTCAATATGGCTGGCAACACTCGATGGGTACCTGAGTTAAACAAGAACAAGCCCACTAGTCTTCCAGGCATGTCGTAAATAGAAGTTGAAGAGGTTTGCGTAGGGGGGGGGTTAGAAACTTCATATTGTAAAACCATTGCTACTGAAACCACCAATGTGATTGGTCAGAGACGAGCTTCTTGTTAAAAGATCAGCTGTTTTGATGTCGTTACCCTTCACTTGGAGCAAAAGGACAATCAATCAATCGATTAATCAATCAATCCTTAGTTAATGTGACTCGTAGCCTTATTTGAACAAAGGGGAACATCATCCACATGTACAAGAGCACTTAAAAACTTCGATGCAGACTTCCTGCAAGTAGGTCAACTTAAGTTCAGCTCCAACTCCAGCTCCAGCTCCAGCTCCAACTCCAACTCCAGCTCCAACTCCAACTCCAACTCCAACTCCAGCTCCAACTCCAGCTCCAACTCCAACTCCAGCTCCAACTCCAGCTCCAGCTCCAACTCCAGCTCCATCTCCAACTCCATCTCCAACTCCAGCTTCAACTCCAACTCCAACTCCAACTCCAGCTCCAACTCCAACTCCAACTCCAGCTCCAACTCCAGCTCCAGGTCAAAATCAAACTCAACTTAACTTAACACTTAACGTCATAATACTGGTTAAGAAGGCTGTAAACAACCAGTTGTCTTGTCTTTCCTGTAACAGCAAAAGGTCGTAGGGGAATCACTCAGCGTGTGAGTGATGTGACATGAGCATCTTGCTAACTGGACAGGGCCCAATCTCTTCCGGGCGATTTGTTTTAGTGCATTATTGTCTCGTGTGTACATTTCACAGCCACACCAAAATTGACACTGTCTGCAAATAGGACGAATGATGTAAATCTCGTAAAGTTCAGCCGTGTCCACTAGACCGTGAAAATACGACACAATGTAACCGAAATACTATTACACATAACCGATGATCATGCCAGGATAATTGGAGGGGAAAAAGACGCACCAGCATGAACGAACTAACTAATCCAAATGGAAAACAGCAAATACACGTGTGTTGACACAATTGCAAGTCGTCGTCTAGTGTGAACTTCACTCAAATATGTGGCTAGAACACGGGGGACTAGAACATGAGAGCAAAATTAGACCTATGACCTGTTAAGCGCCGTCTTTGTTGCTGTCTCCCTGCTGCAACTCAATTGCAGCTTTGGTCATATGCTTTTCATGGCATAAAGAAAATTAAATGTAAAAATGAATATGTTTGACTTTGATTTAGTATTTTCTTTGTTCGCATAAAATTTGTTCTTCACAAGCAGCGACGTTGCTTTTAAATTAACGTTCGTTTTTGCATGTTCCTTTAGTCCAAGGCTTAACCCACGATCCATATAGCAGCAAGGCGCTACCAAAACAGCTGTTAGTCAACGAGCCGGACACATGTAGTCGCCAGGTGATCAATGCTGATGGCAAGTGTACCTGCTGTCCTTTTGGCTACCATATTGACCTAGATTTCCTTCAGTTCTGCCAGGACCTGGAAGCTGAGTCAACACTGAAGAATCTTCGAAGAATTCAGAAAGCCAAAAGAACCCTGAGAAAATCGATGGAGGTAGGTCTTCGAAACAGAGAAACCTAAGGTAATCTATGTAGGTAGACATGATATATGGGGGATGTAGGTATGAGACACAGAAACAGCTGAGAATCTGTAGGCAGTTCTAAGAAATAGGAGAAATCTTTGGAGGTTGTTGTTGCTTATTGCCCATGATGAGTAAGTTTACTCTTTTGTGGATGTTTTGTGGCGGGTTGTAGTAGCTTTCCTCACATCCCGAGCATGCTGATGAAGGTGGACCACGGTCATCCAGGCGGTTGTGCAATGCTTGGCTTCATATGCGTGTGGCTCACTACTGCGGGGATCACAACGATCCATATCTCGTCAGCCAGACTGCCTGGGAAACAGGCTGCTTCCAGAGAACGCTACATGGAAGAGAGATTGTGGTCTTGCTCAGTGTATTGTTCCTGACCCTGACGAAACGGCATAGTCAGTATGTAAGGCTTGACCGGACTAGTGTCTCAGTTCCCAAATCTATGGAGGTAGGTCTGAGAAACCTGAGAAAGTCTATGCAGGTAGGTCTGAGAAACCTGAGGTAGTCTATGGAGCTAGGTATTATACATCTGAGGCAATCTGGTGATGTAGGCCTGAGAAATAGAGAAAAGTGAGGAAATCAGATGAAAGTAAAGATGAGAAGAACAAGAAAATCTATATATGTAGGTCAGAGAGACGGAGAAGGCCGAGGAAAACTATGGCAGTAGGTGTGAGAAACATAAGGAAATCTATTGAGGTAGGTCTGAGAAACCTGAGGAAATCTATGGAGATAGGTCTGGGAAACATGAGGAAATCTATGATGGTAGACCTGAGAAGCCTGTGAAAATCTATTGAAATAGTTCTGAGAAAGCTGAGGAGGTCTATTGAAGTAGTCCTGAGAAACCTGAGAAAATCTATCAAGGTATGCCTGATAAACCTGAGGAAATCTATTGAGATAGTTCTGAGAAACCTGAAGAAATCCATTGAGGTATGCCGGAGAAACCAGAACAAACTATTTGGGTAGGTTCGAGAAACAGAGACGGCTGAAGAAATCTATGGAGGTAATAATGAGATACCTGAGGAAATCTATTGAGGTAGGCCTGATAAACCTAGGGGAATATATGGGGCTGTCCAATTAAATCTGTTGTGGGAAGTCTGAGAAACCTAAAAACCTGAGGTATTCTATGGTTCATCTGACAGCGAAACCTGATTAAATCTATAACCTGAGGCAATCTGAATGTAGGTCAGAGAAACATGGTGTAATACAGGGATGTAGGTCTGTCCAGCACAGAAAGCTGAAAAAATCGGTGAAGGTATTTCAGAAGAATTAAAACAAATGTGAATTCTGAGGAAATCTATAGCAGTAGGTTTCTCAAATAGAAAAACCAAAAAACCAGAGGTATTATCTGTTGGCAACATACATTAACATGCCTGTTTGAATACCAGGATTCCAATTGACATGTTGGATATGTGATATGTTGGTAGTGTGATTTGTTGGCAGTGTGTTAACAGTGTCAAATGTTGTTGGTGTGATATGTTGACAGTGTTATATGTTGAATGTGTGATATGTTGGATGATGATATGTTGGGTGTGTAATATGTTGGATGTGTGATATGTTGGTTGTTCGATATGCTGAATGTGTGATTTGTTGGATGTGTGATATGTTGGCAGTGTTATATGTTGGATGTGTTATATGTTGGATGTGTGATATGTTGGATGTGTGATATGTTGGATGTGTGATTTGTTCCCAGTGTAGTTTGTTGACAGTGTGTTGGCAGTGTCATAGGTTTGCATCATGGTATGTTGACAAAGTCATGCAATGTGTTGAATGTGTCTTATATTGATAGTATCATATGTTGCAGTGTCCTGGCATTGTGCTGTGTTGAAAGTGTGATTTTTTGGCAGTGGCTTGACATTGTGTTATGTTGGAAGTGTCATTTGTTGGCAGTGTGTTTTTGCATTGTGCTGTGTTGGAGGCATGTTGTGTTGGCAGTAGTATATATTGACAGTTTATTGGTAGTGTGTTGTGTCAGTAGTATAATGTGTTGGCAGCGTTTTGTGTTGGCAGTGTGTTGTGTTGGCTGTGTGGTGTGTATTCATAGTGTGCTATGTACCCCTATTGTGTTGTATAACCCTAATGTGATGTATGTCCCTTCTCTGGTGTGTATCCCTAGTGTGTTGTGTGTCCCTAGTGCATTGTGTATCCCTAGTGTGTTGTGTACCCTTAAATGGGTGTCTACCCTTAATGTTTTGTGCACCTTAAATTGTTCTGTGTGATTGGATGTGTACCCTTAATGGAGTGTTTACCCTTAATGGAGTGTGTACCCTTCATGTACTGTGTACCCTTAATGGACTGTGCAACCTTAATGGACTGTGTACACTTAATGTTATGTGTTTATTTAATGGAGTATGTACCCTTAATTGAGTATGTACCCTTAATGGACTGTGTATCCTTAATGGGTTGTGTACCCTTAATGGACTGTGTATCCTTAATTGACTGTGTACCCTTAATGGGTTGTGTACCCTTAATGGACTGTGTACCCTTAATGTGCTGTGCACTCAATGTGTTGTACACCAATAACATGTAGTGTACCCTTAATGGGCTGTATACCCGTAATGTGTTGTGTACTCATATTGTATTCTGTACCCCTAATATGTTGTGTAACCCTGGTGTTTTGTGTACTCCTCATGTGCTGTGTACGCCCAATGTGCTGTGTATCCCTAATGTGCTGTTTATCCCTAATGTGTTGTGTACTCCTCATGTGTTGTGTATGTGTACACCCAGTGTGATGTGTACCCCTAGTGTGATGTGTACCCCTAGTGTGTTGTGTGTCCCTAGTGTGTTGTGTGTCCCTAGTGTGTTGTTCAACTTTAATAGTGTATGACTTATCCACCTGTTCAGGTCATGGTGAGCTCACAAGAAGGAAACATGTCAGATCCAAGTTCAGCCCCTGGGGGTTTTGTCAATTCCAATGAGGCCGAACGACTGCTGCAGATGATCACTTATGAGCAGTCAGCCTCACAAGACATTCTCAGGCACATTGACTCTTCCATTGTTACTACAGCATCATATATTGATGATGAGAGTAGTGTGTGGAAGCACTTGTCATCTGTGAACGATGACAATGCAACATCAAACATCCCATTATACAAGTATGTATATGTGAATGAAACATGAAAGCCTGCAATTATGTCATCTTCACCATTATCAGCTACAACAACAACTCTAGCTTTTCATTCTAATCAACAATATCATCAATATCATTACCAAATAGATCATCATCAATAATGTCTGACATTTTTAGATATCAATTAAAAGCAACCTAATAGAAAAGGTTTTTATTATTAAGCTTAGAAAAACAATGGCTGCAAACCGGATTCCAAAACTTTCTACAACCGACCAGGCTATCATACAAATTGATATGGATTTCGTATACCCATAAAAAGCAAAGGCCGCCGTCCATAGCAGACGATGATCGCATAATTTATTTGCTTGCGCTATTTTTAGTAAGGATTAGCGGCCCTACGTTTTATCCCCACTCTCTCGTCTCGCGCTGCCCGACCCCAGTGGCAAATCAAGGACAAGACGACTAGGGGGCGACCACGAGATACAGGGGACTGCATCAATCACTCGTGAAAATGACGACGGAGTTCAGAGTCGAACCCATACCACCTGATCACAAAGTCGACGGCTTAACCACTTCGACATGGAATCCTTAGTATACCCATAAGGAAGTGTATAAAGCAGTGATTTCCAACTGCTAGGTACACCAAAAATTTTTACTATTATCACTATCCCGTGAATAATTTTTCTTATTTTCACCGATTCGCAAACATTTCTTTCTTTTGTAACCGGTCAGCGAACATTTTTTGTCTTATTTTCACCAGTCTACAAACAATGTTTCCTGTTTTTACTGGCCTGCGAGTGTAGGAAGGTTGAGAAGCATTAAAGCATTAGTTAGACCTAGATTGGAGTACCATGTTCAGATGTGGAGTACTTATCGTAGAGGAGATATATACGTGCTGGAAAGGATACAAAGAAGAACGACAAAGCTGATAGGGGGATTCCAGAACTATAGTTATAAGAAGAGACTCCAAAATAACCAGCGTACAGTGCCTAGAAAAGAGAAGAATTTGAGATTATTTAATAAGCTTATAAGATAATCAATGGAAAGGGTAAATGTGTTTTTTTTCAAAATACAGTTGTCTACAAGAACAAGAGGGCCCAGCCGCATATTAATTTAAAGAAAGGTCCAGATTAGATACCAGGAAACATTCTTTTAGTCAGAGAGTGGTGAATGCTTGTAATGCATTGCCACAGGAAATAGGGGAAGAAGGGTCAATCAATGCATTCATGTATGGATTGGATGCACATACGTATTTTTAGGTCAACTGAAAGTAAAAGGAAAAGGTTGTATACAGAATGCAGAGTCTTCAAAACCAGTATAAAGATGTTAAGTTAAGTTATATGTTTAGGGTGTATTGTGAAAGTGCATGGAATTTTGGACCCTTACTCCCATGATGGCAATCAACAAGTTTAAAGTCATATGTAAGACCAGCGTTTGTTTCTGTTTTGGCACTTTAGCTGACAAATGGGCAAACAGAAGCAATGATGAGTTTTGATACTTTGTTCAACCTCTTCTACATTATGGGGTACATATTTGCTTTATAAATTTGCCATAATCATTCCTTTTCTACCATATGATCTAGAGATTTGCCAGAGAGAACTTGACTTAGCTGCTCTTCTTCTACCATATGATCTAGAGATTTGCCAGAGAGAACTTGACTTAGCTGCTCTTCTTATTCCATGTCATGTAGAGGTTAGTCAGGAGAACTTGAAAGTTGCAAATCTTCCACCATATGATGTATAGGTTTGCCAGGAGAACTAGACTTAGTTGCTCCTCTTCTACCATTTGATGTAAAGGTTTGCCAGGAGAACTTGACGGCTGCTCCTCTTCTACCATATGATGTAGAAGTTTGTTAGGAGAACTTGACTTAGTTGCTCCTCTTCTACCATGTGATGTAGAGGTTTGTCAGGTTTACCTGACTCAGTTGCTCTTCTTCTACCATGTGATGTAGAGTTTTGCCAGGAGAACTTGATGGTTGCTCCTATTCTATAATGGGATGTAGAGGTTTGCCAGGACAACTTGATGGCTGCTCCTCTTCTACCATATGATGTAGAGGTTTGTCAGGAGAACTTGACTTAGTTGCTTCTCTTCTACTATGTGATGTATAGGTTTGTCAGGAGAACTTGACGGTTGCTCTTATTCAATCTTGCGATGTAAATATATACAAGAGAGAACTTGACTTGACTTAGTCACTTGTCATTTATATCAGATAGGGTGGTCAGTCACCTTCCTCGCTGGCTTTTGACAACAGGTATCAAACCTACTACCTCTGCCATGAGTAGCAAAGCTCTACCACTTTGCTCAGATGATGTGTCCTCTCAGGGTACGGAACTCAAATATTCATCATCATCATTCGGTTGTTCAGTCCTGAGACTGGTTGCAAGGTTGTCTGAGCGTGTCTCTCCCTTTAACTCTATCCTCTGCATTTCTCTTCATTTCAGCATAAGTTCCTACTTTAATGTCCCTGCATGCCTGAAATGTAAAAGTGAGTCTTGATCGCCCGGTCCTCTCTTCCCCTGGATCTTGCCCTCTAGTATCTTCTATAGAAAAGTTTCCTGTCTCATATTATGACTCAACCAACTCAACCGAGGTTTTTGCATCACATCCAATATTGTCATTGGATCCTCTTTCTCTCCAACTAACTCTTTCCATTCTATGGTAGCACTACATTTAAAACACTTCCAATACATTTTTCTTCCTTCATTGCTAAGTCCATGTTTCAGCCCCATACAATGCAATTGGAAATAAATGAGTGGCCATTATTCTTTGCCCAGTTCTATCTTGATATTCTGATATTGAGCAATGATATCCTAATCTGGTCATGATATGTTGAATTAAACTCTACCTATCCATACTTTCAGGGCAGAGTACTCACAAGATGAACCAAGCCACAAGACCCTATCTTACCCTGTGTTATTCCATGGAGATTCCACAATATCTTTGTCTTCTGAGTCCAGCATGTCCAGTGAAGCAGAACATGTTAGGCATCAGCAACATCTTTCAGGGAGCGGAAGAACAACTACAAAAGTAAAGCTTTTATCTCGTATATGAGCTGTCCTGATCATTACTATAGTTTAACCAATATAGTTTATAGTGAAGTCAATATGTATTTAACCAGTATAGTTTAGCCAAAATAGTTTAATTCATATAGTTTAGTCAAAATAGTTTAAAAGGTATAGTGTAACCAATACATGTTTAACCAATATAGTTTAATTCGTATAGTTTAATCAACATGTATTTGACCAATGTGGTTTAACCAAAATAATTTAATTGGTACAGTTAAAATGATATGTATTTAACCACTATAATTTAAATAGTTTTGTTTAACCAATATAGTTTATAGTTTAGTCAATATATATTCAACCAGTATAGTTTATACCAAAATAGTTTAATTGGTGCAGTTAAAATGATATGTATTTAACCATTTTAATTTAAATAGTTTTATTTAACCAATTTAGTTTGTCACAATTGTTTAGTTGGTATAGTATAATCAATATAAATTTATCCAGCATCGTTTAACAATAATATTTAACCAGTGTAGTTTAACCTTCTTCTTCTTCTGCCTTCGTTCTCAATCTCCGACTACTAAGCCCTGAACAGGAATTTGTACGTAGCAGGATGTAGTCTGGAGAACGGAAAGCGTTGTGTCACTATTTTACAGTTTTACTGCGAAATTTGCACCTTTCGGTCCGACACATCCGTCTTCGACAGTGTAGTTTAACCAATATTGTTTAACCAATATAATTTAATTGGCATAGTTTAACCAACATGTATTTAACCAGTATACTTTAACCAACATCTATTTAGCCAGTACATTTTAACCAATTTAGTTTAACCAATGCAGTTTAACCAATATAGTTTGACAAGTATAGTTTAACCAATATAGTTCAACCAAGTAATTGTTTCTGCTGGACAAAAAAATAACAAATCTAATCCATCCTAGCCTTTTTCAGCTTCAACAACATTTGAAGGCTTTACAGCACAGCACAAACACACAGCTAGGGTCAAGCAACAGTTGCTACTTTATGTTGCTACTTCTGTATGGTGCAGAATATTGGAGAAAAAGAAATAACAAAGATAAAAAAGATTTTTTAAAAGAAGCTTTTATTTTCAAATGCACTAAACACTCAGTGGTCTTGAGGTAAGGTGCCCGCCTCGGGTGCCAGAAGCCACGGGTTGGAATCATGGTGACCGTGATTATTGTTGTTGTTGTGGATGTTCTCATTAAAACTCCTCTGACCTCTGGGTAGTGAGATCGGACTCCCCTGTTCAGTGTCAAGCACTCTAAAAATCCCTTGGCAGATAGAAATTGAAAAGAGTAGGTGTTAAGTCTCTGCCCGGATAAAATTCAAAATTCTAGTTAAAAAATCTACGCAAGTAATTTGTACCTTCCCCCAGGCCTAGTAAGCCGCAGGAAGTGTAAAATACATACTGCGTATAGTCTTTGGGTACCTGACAACAGACATTAACTTGCCTGTATGAATACCAGGATTCCAAGTACTAAAAAGTATAATAATTCAGTTAATTCAACTAGCTATACTTTTGCATCTTATGCCAATCACTCATTATGTTCCATAAGAAAGATGAAATGAAAGAGTTCTTAGTCTTAGTCGACCTGTGCATCTGCAAGGGCTAACATCCTTGTGCAGGTCCCAACTCTTGTGCATGTTGGTAGTACCCGGGTGCATTTCTCAGCTTTGAGGGCTGGGCTTGAGCAGTGCTATGTCTTTTGGTTTTGTGCTGGTCTCATTTCAGTTTCCAGTCGATTCTGTCTCAGGCATGGGTTATCCAGTGGATGGCTAACTTGTTTTCTTCAGGATTGCAAGTGTTGTACAGCTTGAGTGAATCTTGCCATCTGGTAGTGGGTCTGTCAGGTGGTCGTTTTGTCAGGCAGGTACCACAGAGTGGCTGCTTTATTCCAGCGTTCGTCTTTCCTTCTGACTACATGGCCAGCCCAGCACTGCTTGAAGTTCACAATAATAAAATATGGAAAGGTGGAATAGCTCATCAAACAATATCTACATACCTTTTATATTTTTTTTACAAAATTTAATAAAGCACTCATCATCATCAAGTGTTCTGGCAGTTGGTGTTGGCAATCATGGACCTCCATCTCTTCTTATCACATGTGTCAGTTATCAGTTAATTGTCTCCCATGCTATGCCTTAAAGCAGTCCAATATTTTCTCTCCTTACCTCTCTCTGTCCCTCTTGCAAGAGATTCTGACAGTTGTCATCGTGTGTTCGAAGAAGCATCTTCTCATGACATGCCCAAAAACGGATGTGTTTGTTACAGAACCGTCGGTGTATGCATGGGTCCAGTCCATGCTTGGGTAGTTTTCCGCTATGTACCTCAGTAATCCCTAGGTCCAATTCCCTATCTATCTTTCTAATATTGTTCTCGCCCATTCTGTAATTATGTTCCATATTGGATCTACCCATGTGGATGATTGTACATTTATCTATATTAAACAGACCAGTCTCGAATTTTATCTAAATCTGACCTTAATATATATCTACCTCTGCTATAGATGAAACACTCCTACATAGTTTTGTGTCGTTCCCAAATTTTTAAATCATGGATCCTATTTCAATGTCTAAATTGTTTATATATATCAAGAACAATATTGGTCCCAAAACCAAGCCCTGTGGCACTCCACTTTTTACTTCACACTGGTCAGAGTACTCCTTATTTATTCCCACCCTCTGCCTTCTTCCCGTTAACCAATTTTCAATCCATTTGGCAACTTCCCCACTAATTCCATACGCAAGGCACTTAGTTCTCATGAACTGGGAAAGAAGTGTATTTCATGGTATTAGTACTGCTAGAGTGCTTCGCACACCCACTATTTTCTCAATAAACCCTTTCTCCCTTTACTTCTGGTTTTTCATAACTACCGGAAGCTAGATTTAAAGTAGGCGGTATAGCTTCAGCATGCCCTGCAAACAGCAAAGTGAGATAAGCGAGGTTGTAAATATAACGAAGGAAATAATATGATACTTTGTGTTATCAATTTCTAATTTAATTCTCTTATTACTCTTTATTTTATAAATTATCATGAAATTAAATATTACATATTATTTATTTTTACAATTTTGTTACTGTTTATTGGTTCGCCTATGCGACTGTGCGTCAAACACTTAGTTGACTTAGCACACTCGTAATATGCGCCCCTGGTATCATTTCACATCTTGTAGGAGTACTTCTCCCAAAACAGTCTGAAAGTTGTTTGTTGCATTTATTCTCAGAAACTTAAACATTTTTTTAGGTTGTGGAGAACCCAGTTTTGGAAATGGCCACAGCTGAGATGAAGCACTACTCCACAACGTCTTCCGCTGAGTTGGTGGATAAGAGAGTAACTCGACCAGGCACCAGCTCATCTTCGGACAGAATGGTATGTTCATGATACTCATCCTCTATAACTCCTTATGCCTGTTGAAGTCACAGGACTTGCATAGATCCTTGAATCACAGTGTTGGATGACCGATTCTTATTTATCCAATGGCTAGCTGTCCATAGACGATAACCTTATGCAGGCTCTCATCTTCCATGCAGTAAACATGCCCCAACCATCGACGACGTTGCTGGCTCAACAGCGAGTACATGTCCATATATATACATATTCTTTCAATACGCTGAAAGAAAGAAAGCCCCTGTGAGTGATGTACTTATACACGCATTGATATCAGTTCTGCAGAAATATACACAATCAAAGTCGTTTCAGGTTTGGATTGTAATAAGAAATATGTGCATTTATGACAATCTATTTATTTATCAATCATTTGTGGTAGCATCATCATCCTCTATATAACATGAAGAAGTTGCTGTGGAACCCCTTCTCATTATATTGTCAATTGTCTGTTTTGCACTTTTGTTTGTCAATCAAAAGTATATCCACCTTTCTCAAAAAACGATACCTATTACCAGTTGAACAGAAGAGAGCAGGTCGTGGTCTTCAGACTTCGCACTGGCCACAATAGACTGAGGTACCACCTATTCAACAAATTGAAGATAGGTGGCACTGACGAATGCCCGTGTGGTACCGGAAAAATGACCGCTTAACATTTGCTGCAAAACTGCCCGACATACGAGGATCAGAGAAAGCAGATGTGGCCATCACCAGTGGCAATACTAGACAAGCTCTATGGCAGTGTCAACAGCCTCAGGATGACCGCTGCTTTTTTCGAAAAAATACAGGTTGATGTCTGACAGCGTATGAGGAAGAAGAAGAAGATATCCACCTTTCTCAAGTGTTTTCTGTCTGATTCTGAATATCTGTCTAGATCATCTTTGGTCTTCTTTCCTTTCCAAAGTCCATGACTGTTGTAACATCCATTCCTATCGTAGCTTGCCATATTTATTGCTTTTGATGTACTCTAGAAATAATTACTTCATTTTATTTATAGCACATAAAAACGATAGTACCATCCACAACCACTGCCTGCAACATCCCAACAACATCTCCAGCTGCCTCCAACATCCCAACAACATCCCCAGCTGCCTTCAACATCCAAACTATGAATGAAACAACCATCCAGGCAATGAGAGAGGCTATGGCTGAGAGTTTTCGGCGAATAAAAGTACTGGAAGAACAAGTCAAGACTATTCCTATCCTGCAGGTCTGGACATCTTATGCTGTTTGAGGTTTATGTTTGTCAATCTCCTTCCCTAAAGGCTTATTCTGATCTTGTAGATAACTTTCAAAAACATTATTATTACAGCATATATTACCATTGCTAGAGTCCTTCTTCTTATTCGTTCGTTCTCAATCTCCTGCTACCAAACCCTGAACAGAGCTTTGCAAGTGACAGGATGTAGTCCGGAGAACGGAGTGCGTTGTGTCGCTAGTTTACAGCTTACAAATTGGTTGATATATAGGGCTGAGAAATAAAGGTTGCTTACCTCTTCAGTCACCATGCACCGTACAGGCTCATTTTTCTTAAAATTTCCCTCGAATAAGAAAAAAAACCTAGACCAGGGGTGTAAAACCTTTTCAAATTGGTAACATTAAGTTAGCTGTAAACCTAATAAGACTGCATTCAAGAAACTTCAATTAGATGCACTTCAAAATGTACATTATTTTGTAAAAAATAGAACTCATGCCAGTCTACTGGGAGACTGCAACTTGAGAAGCAGATGAAAGTGTAATAAAGAAGCTGTACAATGGATGTATGAGACAAGTCCTAGAAGCTGTACAATGGATGTATGAGACAAGTCCTAGAAGCTGTACAATGGATGTATGAGACAAGTCCTAGAAGCTGTACAATAGATGTATGATACCATCACTAGAATATGGCATAACAGCATGGGCAACTGCAACCAAATCAAACTTTGAAAAAATAAATAGAGTTGAAAACCAAACAATGTGAGTTCATAACAGGGGACAATGCCCATAGAAGAACTGGAACAAATTATGAACCTGCAACCAATGGAAGACAGAAAGAACAGTAAGATTCAACAACAAGGTAAGAATTTCAAAAGGCTAATTGACTACACAATGTAGAGGGATTGATTTTAGCCTAAACAACAGTACACAAAGACAGCTATCAGTAGTAACTGTAACATTTTCAAGCATCTTCAGAGCAGATGCAGAGGCCTTGAAAACTGCAGCAGAAATTCTAATGGAAGATAAAAACACAGACAGACCACGTGTACTTTTCACAGATGCACTGTCAGTGGTTGCAGCCCTGTAGAGCCAAAGAAATACAGACCTAAAGGAACTAGGATTGATACGAGATAAACTATATCACCGGTTCAATAAAGTCGGGATATAGTGAATTACATCTCATTGATATTTTTGGCAAAGGAAAGGCTGACAGATTGTCAAGAGAAGGTGGAAAACTGCCGCAACCTGATATAGGTATAACTTATGAAGAAGCCAGGTGTAGATACAGAAACAAGTGGGAAGCAGAGCACATAGATCATCAACCAAATGATGCATATTACCAGCTCAACAGAGCTGAGCAGAAAGCAATATTTAGACTTAACACAGGCCACAACAGACCAAGATACTATTTGTTCAACAAACTAAGAATACAACTTACAGATGAATGTGTCTGTGGCATTAACAAAATGGCTGCTGAGCATCTGCTACAAAGATGTCCAGCATACGAGGAACAGAGAAAGCATGTGTGGCCATCGCTAATACAATTCCTGGACAAACTCTTTGGAGATACCAGTAGCCTCAGGCTAACAACTGCTTTTTCAAGTTGGCTTCTTAAAGCTTACGGAGATAAAGACAAGAAGTTAATGTTCATTCTAAAATTGCATTACAGCTAACTCATGAGTACTGCAGGTGCCAGAATAGCCCTTATGACATACTAATGCTTTATTTGTTGCCATAAGTCGGGAGGATTTTTTCATTCAATCTTCTTTTACTCTTTGGTATTTAAAATATTTTCATTTAAAGATTAAAATAAAACTAATAAAAGACAAACAAAAACATATTCATAAAAAATAAAACAATTTAGATTTATTCAAAAATGCTGATTGAGTTAACTCTTGATGATGTTCTATGTTAGCATGTTACAGTGGCTCTTCTTACATTTCAAAGCACTGGCCCTGAAGATACAGCACAGTAAATGAGCTGACAGCAGCCAGTGACACATATCTGGCTGCTTTCATCAGGGTCAGCAAACCAGAGCTTACCCTGACCATATTCTGTCTACAAGAAGTGACTCTGGAAACAAACCAGAGCTTGACCATATTCTGTCTACAAGAAGTGACTCTGGAAACAAACCAGAGCTTGACCATATTCTGTCTACAAGAAGTGACTCTGGAAACAAACCAGAGCTTGACCATATTCTGTCTACAAGAAGTGACTCTGGAAACAAACCAGAGCTTGACCATATTCTGCCTACAAGAAGTGACTCTGGAAACAAACCAGAGCTTGACCATATTCTGTCTACAAGAAGTGACTCTGGAAACAAACCAGAGCTTACCCTCACCATATTCTGTCTACAAGAAGTGACTCTGGAAACAAACCACAGCTTACTCTCACCATATTCTGTCTACAAGAAGTGACTCTGGAAACAAACCAGAGCTTGACCATATTCTGTCTACAAGAAGTGACTCTGGAAACAAACCAGAGCTTACCTTCACCATATTCTGTCTACAAGAAGTGACTCTGGAAACAAACCAGAGCTTACCTTCACCATATTCTGTCTACAAGAAGTGACTCTGGAAACAAACCAGAGCTTGACCATATTCTGTCTACAAGAAGTGACTCTGGAAACAAACCAGAGCTTGACCATATTCTGTCTACAAGAAGTGACTCTGGAAACAAACCAGAGCTTGACCATATTCTGTCTACAAGAAGTGACTCTGGAAACAAACCAGAGCTTGACCATATTCTGTCTACAAGAAGTGACTCTGGAAACAAACCAGAGCTTACCCTCACCATATTATCTCTGCAAGAAGTGACTCTGGAAACAAACCAGAGCTTACCCTCACCATATTCTGTCTACAAGAAGTGACTCTGGAAACAAACCAGAGCTTGACCATATTCTGTCTACAAGAAGTGACTCTGGAAACAAACCAGAGCTTGACCATATTCTGTCTACAAGAAGTGACTCTGGAAACAAACCAGAGCTTAACCTCACCATATTCTGTCTACAAGAAGTGACTCTGGAAACAAAACCAGAGCTTAGCCTCACCATATTCTGTCTACAAGAAATGACTCTGGAAACAAACCAGAGCTTGACCATATTCTGTCTACAAGAAGTGACTCTGGAAACAAACCAGAGCTTGACCATATTCTGTCTACAAGAAGTGACTCTGGAAACAAACCAGAGCTTAACCTCACCATATTCTGTCTACAAGAAGTGACTCTGGAAAAAAACCAGAGCTTGACCATATTCTGTCTACAAGAAGTGGCTCTGGAAACAGTCTGGGGATCACTATGAGAAGGCAAGCTTGGTATAAGAGAATGGGGATCACTATGAGAAGGCAAGCTTGGTATAAGAGAATGGGGATCACTATGAGAAGGCAAGCTTGGTATAAGAGAATGGGGATCACTATGAGAAGGCAAGCTTGGTATAAGAGAATGGGGATCACTATGGGAAGGCAAGCTTGGTATAAGAGAATGGGGATCACTTTGAGAAGGCAAGCTTGGTATAAGAGAATGGGGATCACTATGAGAAGGCAAGCTTGGTATAAGAGAATGGGGATCACTATGAGAAGGCAAGATTGGTATAAGAGAATGGGGATCACTAAGGGAAGGCAAGCTTGGTATAAGAGAATGGGGATCACTATGGGAAGGCAAGCTTGGTATAAGAGAATGGGGATCACTATGGGAAGGCAAGATTGGTATAAGAGAATGGGGATCACTATGGGAAGGCAAGCTTGGTATAAGAGAATGGGGATCACTATGGGAAGGCAAGCTTGGTACCCAAAATAGCCAGCTGAAACCAGAAGTGGTGGGCCGTAAGGCGCAGATATCACAACCTTGCAGTAAACTCTGACACAACATCACAACGTTCTTTTCAGGATGAGCACTGAAGAAGAAAATCAACATGTCAAAGTGCACTTTAAAAGGTGGACCTTGTCATCCTGGCTGTAGCGCAGTATGAGACTTTTTAGCAAGCTTACTACAATAGGAATTACAGTGTCAATCCCCACCTCGTTGTCTAGACTGCTCTGACACAGCCTGTTTCCAGGAGTACAGACAGGTACATAAGGTGGGATCATGATCAGTATGCTTCACCTGGAGGGTGCATAGTGTTGTATCTGGGGTCATCATGATTATGAAGCGGGGCAGAGATGTATCTTTAGAGTATCCCTGAAGGCAGGCAGTCCAGTCAGTCAGTGTGGCAGGATCATCTTGTCCTCCCAGGGACACAGCACACATTTCCTGGTTGGTTATCTCATGCCAGCTCTTCTGTAGTGAGATCGTGTCTGACATTCCCCTCCATCTGTGAAGTCATCACAAAGAGACAAAAGTGCAAAGTCCACATGGCCTGCATCTCTTCATTACACATGGGGATAGTTGATTGGGGATGGGCAGTAACGAATGAGGCAAGAGTACATGTGACTATGAGGTGGGGTGGATTGGTGCAGCCCAGAGCATGTATCACATACCGGTGGGTTCTGTAGCTACACCTATAGGCATTTTAGTCTGACTACTCTCCAAGGGCATGTCTGGCTTGCATAACCCTGTCATAAAGTCCTGCTGGTATAGCTCGCGGGATCATCTGAGCGTGCAAGCTCTCCAGCTTTGGCAAGGTAGGTTTACAAAGGGAGAGGTTCAGCTTGTGGTAGTTAATATGTTCATAAATTAGATTTTTCTCTGAGTTCATGCCTGTTGAGGACATCTGAAAGTTTACAGCTATTGTCTGTCTACAGGTGCGTTTATCCGTGCTGAAGGAGGAGAAGCGCTTGCTTAACCTTCAGTTGAAGACCAGCAAATCCAGAACTCAGCCTCAAACCAGCTCCGTGGGAGTTGGAGATGAAAGTGTTAATGTCATAGAAGAAAAGGGACAGTCCAACTATTTTTCCAGAACCTTTCAGTATTCTGTAGCAACAACTGATGCTGCAGAACTGCCTCAGGTTAACCCTGGGGTAAAGAGTCCACCTTCAGTTCTGTGGAAGTCTGCAAGAACATCTTCCATTGGTGTGGGTGACCACAATGTCCTAGAGCTCTACAACCTCCAACCAGATCTGCCCACTGGATACATTCTACAGCAATATGAAACAGATTTTGAGATCTATTCAAGGACAGCCCTAGAAGATGAAAAGTTAAGAGTCAGTAAAAACCTGACACAGTCCTTGAAAACATCATTCCAGCACACATCAAGCTTGAACACTTCTTCTAACACGGATTTGAGGCCATCCACTAATCTTAACGTATCTCCAGACTTCAGGAAGTCAGATCTTAGCGTTGACCAGATACAAAGGAGTTTTAAACTTATGACAAGAAACATTGGAACTGGAGAAGGAAATGTATTTGAAGACTCCAAACTGCATGTTCAGGAGAAGGAGCTAAGGACTCTTATCATAGGATCAAACCACAAGATCACGAAGAGAAATGTAGGTATTGAATGCCGTGTCCAAACACGAGATGTGGGGGTCTCGTTCAAATGTGAGGATGAGAAGCCTGAAACAAGGACAGTGGGAATTAATGTCAATTATGACACCTCTGGTATCCATACGTCACTTGACTTTAAGGGAGAAACTGAACTGCGAATGGCTCTGCGGAGTGTTCTGCAGAGGAATGTTCGAAGTGTGGGAACTAACTGTGTTTTGCAAGTAACCACAGCTGAGAATAGTACTATGACGGATGTGAATGTTGGTGTTGATGTTGGCTGTGGGGATGAGGATCACAACATAGATGTTGAGATCAGACAGGCAACAATGAGAAAATCTGTAGCAGTTACTGCTAGACCAGACATTGGACATAAATGTGTCAGTACTAATGTGGATTGGGCCTTGAATGCTAGTACCAACACCTATCAGATAGATCGGTACCACAAATCTGTCATGACGGAACCACAAAAACAGATTATGGCCTCCACAAACACTGAAGCCACCTCTACTTGTCCTGCATTGAATCAGACGGAACAGAAAGTCTTCATGAGCATGGACCAAGTAAGACATGCTGCCAACAACACTGAAACTGTAGTAAGATATTCCACAGGGATGTCAACAGACATCATTGCAACCAGAAATGCTTGTGTCAATACAGTGACAACCATTTCTAATTTTCTCAAAGAATCGCTAAATCAGAACAATATTGACAGCTCAATAAAACTGGATTCGGGACAAAATATAACGCAAACTGAGATCAGGGTTGTAGATGGTGACGATGATAAAGTAGATGAAAGTCACATTGTGAGGGCTAGTGAGGAAGTACAAGCTAGAACCAGTTTAAAAACTTTGGAGGTGACAGTCCCAGAACCAGTCACTCACAAAAGTACAGACCATGTAAGCTCATATCGCAGCCAATCAGAAAATACCAAGAAGCTATGTAGGTTAGACCGTGCCGACAAGCATTACTCTAGCTTGGAAATCTCCACTAGCTCTGCTCCACTTGACCATGGTTATGCTAGTAGAAAGTACAGTAAGGTTTCAAGAGACAAAGACCTTGATTCTGTCCTTGAGACAGTCTCACCTGTTGACACGGATGACATGTTTTCAGAGACTGTTGTGGAGCATTTTTTAATAACCAAAGATGGAAAAAGGTTGATCTCAGAGGAAAGAGTCACGACTACATCTTCAGGAACGAGTAGGAGTTTGAGACAGTCCACAGATGAAGGCCATCAGGTAGCAGAGTCAACCAGCATCAACCATCAGAGATCATGTAGTGACAACATGCCTACTGGGGATGTTGGTGGTGGTGAGGGTGATTGGGACAGTACTAATTCAAATCGTAGCTACAGTTCTAATCAAGGTAATGCAGGCGAGGTCATAGAAAACACCACCATGACAAACTACCAGAACCAATTGCCGCACCATCAGACTGAGGCATCATTTGTCCTAGAATCACATGCAGCAGGCAATAGTTCAGGAATGTACAATTTGTCTAGAAAAGTCCATGAAGATGTGTACATGGACCCTGGATGGAAGAAATCTTCTCAAACAGGGAGAGTAAATTCAAAAGAAGCAATTTGTAATAAGCGGCAAGCAGGGTCAGTTGAAGACTTCATGCCCGATGATGTTCGGAAGTACATGTCATTACACATCAGTACTTCAGGGGAGTCCGGACAAAAATTGGTTCACAGGTTCTCAGATGAGTCCTTCAGTACATCTACTTCATGTGCAACAGCAGCCACGTCTGGGATTGGTGAAATGAAGTGTTTGCAAGTGTCACAGGCTGTTAACAGTGAAACTGATTTCAAAACTAGAGACAAAGCTTTACTGCAGGAAATGACGACCTCTGAAGGATCAGATATGCTTGCAACATTCATCATTGGAAAAGAGGGAAATGGGGAGGCAGATGTAGGAAAAGAGGGAAATGGGGAGGCAGATGTAGAAAAAGGTGTTGTCCACAAACAGTCAAAAATGTCAGACCAGGATGTTTCTGCTCTGTCCTCATCATCTGCATCAGAAACATACTCTTCTACTCTTTTAGAAGATCAGAGGTATTCAGGTTTTGCTGAAACTTCAAGTACCACAAATGAGGGAATGTTTACAGATAGGAGTATCACTTCCAGTACCACAAATGAGGGAATGTTTACAGATAGGAGTATCACTTCCAGTACCACAAATGAGGGAATGTTTACAGATAGGAGTATCACTTCCAGTACCACAAATGAGGGAATGTTTACAGATAGGAGTATCACTTCCAGTACCACAAATGAGGGAATGTTTACAGATAGGAGTATCACTTCCAGTACCACAAATGAGGGAATGTTTACAGATAGGAGTATCACTTCCAGTGCCACAAATGAGGGAATGTTTACAGATAGGAGTATCACTTCCAGTACCACAAATGAGGGAATGTTTACAGATAGAAGTCTCACTTCCAGTGCCACAAATGAGGGAATGTTTACAGATAGAAGTATCACTTCCAGTGCCACAAATGAGGGAATGTTTACAGATAGAAGTATCACTTCCAGTACCACAAATGAGGGAATGTTTACAGATAGAAGTATCACTTCCAGTACCAAAAATAAAGTTCGCATCAGCTCTGATGGCATGACACGTTTGAATGAGACAGTTATGACAACAGGCATTGGTGAAAATGCAGAGGTGTCTGAAACAGAGAAAGACAGATACAGAACCATGGACAACATACAATCACAGCTAAAATCCATCATGAAGCATAAAACAGAAACAGAGAGTGCCATCAACAAGAAAGCAATCACATTCGCTGAGTCTGTGACTGGAGGGTGAGTCTTGTATCTTTTTTTTAACGTATCGGATTCACTAAATGTGTCTTGTTCTGTGTATCCATCTGATTAGCTGTATGTATATGTTCAGTTCAGTTCATACCGTAACCCATCAGGCCATTGGGGCACACTTGAAGACACTCCTACAATCCCACGCCATTTCTCTCAGTCCGCTGCCGCCAGTTGTGCCTCACTGGGACGAAGGTTTGACCACGCAATGATGTTCTCTGCTCTCTCTTTCCTGGTACGGAACCATGCAGTATCAAATTTCTAATTCCGCTGTACTTCGTGGAGTGCCCATACCAAGCCATCTTTTGCTTTTTGATAGCTGTGAACAGATCATCAAAATGCCCAATTGCGTTTTCCACTCTTCGTCACATTTCTACGTTCGTGACACGATCCTTACATGTAACATTCTTTGTATGTGTATTGTTTTTGTGTGTACCTTGATCTTTGTATATATCTTGTTCATTAATGTGTATTGCTATTTGCATATACCTTAATATTTTTATGTATCTTGTTATTTACATGTATTTTTTTTAGTAAGTATCTTGTTCTTTTTATGTCTTTTTCCTTTTTTTTTATAGACTTGCTCCTTTTTTGTGTCTTGGTCCTTTTCTATATCTGTTCCTTTTTGTGTCTTGCTCTTTTTGTGTCTTGTTCCTGTTTGTGTCTTGTTCCTGTTTGTGTCTTGTTCTTGTTTGTGTCTTGTTCCTTTTTGTGTCTTGTTCCTGTTTGTGTCTTGTTCCTTTTTGTGTCTTGTTTCATTTGTCTAGTTTAACCAAATGTCTCCCTATTAGTCTAGTTAAACCAAATGTCTCCCTATTAGTCTAGTTAAACCAAATGTCTCCCTATTAGTCTAGGTAAAACCAAATGTCTCCCTATTAGTCTAGGTAAACCAAATGACCCCCACATTAGTCTCGTTTAACCAAATGTCTCCACATTAACCTAGTTTAACCAAATGTCTCCCTATTAGTCTAGTTAAACCAAATGTCTCCTTATTGGTCTAGTTAAACCAAATGTCTCCTTATTGGTCTAGTTAAACCAAATGTCTCCTTATTGGTCTAGTTAAACCAAATGTCTCCTTATTGGTCTAGTTAAACCAAATGTCTCCTTATTGGTCTAGTTAAACCAAATGTCTCCTTATTAGTCTAGTTAAACCAAATGTCTCCACATTAGTCTAGTCAAACCAAATGTCTCCACCTTAGTCTAGTTAAACCAAATGTCTCCTTATTGGTCTAGTTAAACCAAATGTCTCCACATTAGTCTAGTTAAACCAAATGTCTCCTTATTGGTCTAGTTAAACCAAATGTCTCCACATTAGTCTAGTTAAACCAAATGTCTCCTTATTGTTCTAGTTAAACCAAATGTCTCCTTATTGTTCTAGTTAAACCAAATGTCTCCTTATTAGTCTAGTTAAACCAAATGTCTCCTTATTGTTCTAGTTAAATCAAATGTCTCATTATTGGTCTAGTTAAACCAAATGTCTCCTTATTGTTCTAGTTAAACCAAATGTCTCCTTATTAGTCTAGTTAAACCAAATGTCTCCTTATTAGTCTAGTTAAACCAAATGTCTCCACATTAGTCTAGTTAAACCAAATGTCTCCACATTAGTCTAGTTAAACCAAATGTCTCCACATTAGTCTAGTTAAGCCAAATGTCTCCACATTAGTCTAGTTTAACCAAATGTCTCCACATTAGTCTAGTTAAACCAAATGTCTCCACATTAGTCTAGTTAAACCAAATGTCTCCTTATTGGTCTAGTTAAACCAAATGTCTCCACATTCGTCTAGTTAAACCAAATGTCTCCTTATTGGTCTAGTTAAACCAAATGTCTCCTTATTGGTCTAGTTAAACCAAATGTCTCCACATTAGTCTAGTTAAACCAAATGTCTCCTTATTAGTCTAGTTAAACCAAATGTCTCCTTATTGGTCTAGTTAAACCAAATGTCTCCACATTAGTCTAGTTAAACCAAATGTCTCCACATTAGTCTAGTTAAACCAAATGTCTCCTTATTAGTCTAGTTAAACCAAATGTCTCCTTATTAGTCTAGTTAAACCAAATGTCTCCTTATTAGTCTAGTTAAACCAAATGTCTCCTTATTAGTCTAGTTAAACCAAATGTCTCCTCATTAGTCTAGTTAAACCAAATGTCTCCACATTAGTCTAGTTAAACCAAATGTCTCCACATTAATCTAGTTAAACCAAATGTCTCCTTATTGGTCTAGTTAAACCAAATGTCTCCACATTAGTCTAGTTAAACCAAATGTCTCCTTATTGGTCTAGTTAAACCAAATGTCTCCACATTAGTCTAGTTAAACCAAGATCTCCTTATTGGTCTAGTTAAACCAAATAATAACTGACTTTCAGAAGGAGATGGATGGGATACATTCTCAGGAACAATCATCTGGTATAGCCAGACATGATCCTGGTTGGAGCCAACTGTAGAGAGACAAAAGAGTGCACAAAAAATAATAGAAGTGTAGTTAATATATTTCAAACATATGAGAAAATTCGTCGAAATTGTATCTTCTTTCTATTTAATTCTAGAACGGGTTCAAGTTCTGATGGTGAAAACAATTCCTCAGATACAGACTCCACCGAGAGTTCATATGATGGCCAGGTAGTTGAGGTGGTGTATCTTTGCAAGGACAATGAGGCTGTCACTGAAAGCCTTCCTGGCATTAAGATGTTTGACCAAGATGTTCAGGACAAGTAAAACTTAACTTAACATCTTTATACTGGTTTAGAAGACTCAGCAGAGTCTGTATACAACCAGTTCTATTTACATTTCATTGCTCTAAAAGCTATGCACAACCAATCTATTGTTAAATGCATTAATTGGCCTTGCCTCTACTACTTCCTGTGGCAATTCGTTCTAAGCATTCAGCACTCTCTGACTTAAACAATATTTCCTAATATCTAATCTGGACCTTTCTTAAGTTAATTTGTAGCTATGACCTCTTGTTCTTGCAGGTGGTTATATTTTGAAAAAAACTTGTTATAATCTAGTTGATCTTTTCCTTTGATTATCTTATAAACCTGTATTGTCACCACGAATTCTTCTCTTTTCTAGACACTGTAGACCGGTTTTCTGAGTCTTTCCTCATAACTGTAATTCTGCAATCGCACCATCAGCTTTGCCACTCTTTTTTGTATTCTTTCCAGCATGTTTATATCCCCTCTACGATAAGAACTCCACACCTGTATACAGTACTCCAATCTAGGTCTAACTAATGCTTTATACAGTTTGACTATCACTTCCTTGCTCCTATGTTTAGTATTTCTTTTTATCATACCTAACATTGCATTTGCCTTTTTCACTGCTACCTGGTCTTGCTCACTCACCTTACCTGTATGATCTATTATAACCCCTAGGTCATTTTCCTTTTTTATCTTTCAAATATTGATCTCGTCCATTCTGGAATTATGTTCCATATTGGATCTACCCATGTGGATGACTGTACATTTATCTATATTACACTCCATTTGCCAGCTTACAGACCATTCTAGAATTTTATCTAAATCCGACTCAATATATCCAGTTCTGCTTTAGATGAGACACTACTGCATAGTTTTGCTTTATCAGCAAATTTTTCAATCATAGATCCCACATCAATGTCCAAATCGTTTATATATATCAAGAACAAAATTGGATTTTAATTGCCATGTGGTACTCCACATTTTACTTCACACCACTCAGAGCACTCTTATTTATGCACTCTCTGCCTTCTTCCAGTTAACCAATTTTCAATCCATTTGGCAACTTCCCCACCTATTCCATGTGATTTGAACTTTCTACTGCTGAAACAGATGTGTCGGATCAAATGGTGCAAATAGTGCAGTCAATCTGTAAACTAGCGACATAACAAATTCCGTTTTCCGGACTACATCCTGCTGCTTGCAAAACTCTGTCACAGGCTTGGTAGTGTGAGATTGAGAATGAACGTAGAAGAAGAACTTCCTAAATAATCTTTGATGAGGTACTCAATCAAAGGCCTTTGCAAAATCTAGATGAATGACATCTACTGACTCAACTTTATCTATCATTTTAGTAACTCACCGATCTATAATTTGATTGTTTGCCCTTTTTGAATAAGGGGATCACTCCTGCATCTGTCGAATCTCGTGGAATAATCCCTTTTCCAAGTGATTGAGAACATAATATAGCCAATGGTTTTGCTATTTGGTCTCTAATTTCAAGCAGCAATTTTGGATGAATACCATCTTGACCTGGACATGTATCCACTTTCAACCTCTCCAATTTTTTTAAAAACCATTTCCTCTGTAATAAACATTAATCCCGCTGTATCCATGTCTCTTTGAAAAATATTTTTAGACTTTGGGATCTTGGAGCAGTCCTCTTGTGTGTAGACTGTGCCAAAGTACTGATTGAGTAGATTAGCTACCTCCCTATTCTCAATTATTATTTTTCTTGTGCTGTCTATGAGAAGGAAAACTTTGTCTTTCTTTCTTTGTTTATTTCTAACATAAGAAAAAAAACTTTTACTATCAGTCTTGATCCCATGAGCAAGATTGTTTTTCAAAGTCTATTTTTGCTGTTTTATTCACTTCCTGAGCTATGTTCTGCTTGTCCAAATATTTTAAATATGTTGCTTTTGGCTTGGCTTGGCTTTGTTTGTTCTCAATCTCCCACTACCAAACCCTGAAAGGGCTTAGGTAGCAGAATGTAATCAAGAGAACGGAATGCGTTGTGTCGTAGTTTACAGCTTGATTGTGATATTTGCACCTTTCGGTCCAACTCATCCGACTTCAGAAAAGCATTTTCTGAGTACCTGGTTAGCATTCCCTCTTTGATCCCTTCTTCTTAGCCAGTGTGTTCTGTTGCAGCCTGTTATCCAGGATCACTGCGTGGAGGTGTAGAAGGGTCTTGGCAGCTCTGGTTCGCTGGCCCTGATGCTAGCAGTCAGCTATGGGTCGCTGACCACTGCAGCTCATGCGCTGCTCAGCATCTTGATCTTTGTTACTTTTGATTTACCTGCCTCTGTATATTTTTTTTCTTTGCTTTATTTTTAGCTTTTCTACATTTAACTACAAATCTAGTTATCCAGTTTTTTACGCTTGGGGTTTACCGCTCTACATGGAACACATTCCTCTTTTAGAGTAAAAAAAATTTTTAAAGCTCTCTCACTCTTGTTCAAAATGTTTCTCCAACAATATCTTTCCAGATTATGTGACTCGCTGCCTCTTTCATCTTCTTAACATCTGCCTTACAGTGGTGGCATGTTCGCGTGTTTATGTTCACTTCTTTCCCTACTATAAGATCTTAACGGATGATCTGATGGTCACAGTTCCCCAACGGTAATATTTTCAATCATATTTTTCTCTGTAGTAAAAGCTTGAGTGTGTTTGGGCCTCTGGTGGCTGTTTCTACATGTTGTGTCAAAAAATTGTCAGTTCTGCACTTAACAAAAGGTTTTGACTCTACAAGTGCTTCTGCTATATCCCATTTTATTTCTGGAAAGTTGAAATCCCCCATTAATAATAATTTGCCTTTTCAATGCTACTAATCAGCTCCTCATCTTCCTTTTTTTGACTTGATGAACATCTATAGCATACTCCAATCACTGCTTTGTCATCCCTACTTTCTATTTCTCCCCATATACTTTCATTTTTATTACCAGATGATAAATCATCTTTAATCGTTATATAAACTGAATTTTTACAGTATAATAAAATGCCACCTCCATTAGCCTTGTCTCCAACTACCCTATCTTTCCTTAAGATTTTATATCCCTCTATTTCAAGTTCACTATCTGCAATGTCCTCATATGCCAATGATTCTGTTAAACCAATTATATCTGGTTTTATCTTCTTCTACATACAGTTCCAATTCTTCTATTTTATTAACTATGCTTCTCACATTTGCATAAAAACATTTTAGTTTGTTATTTTGTTATTTTTCCAATTTTTGCTTTTGCTTTTATAATTTTTTATGTGCTTTTCCACTACTTATCTCACACTTCCCTGACCCCAACTTTCCCCTTTGACTGGCTCCTCTATAGCACCCTATTGTAGGCTTATCTTTAGTCTCATACTTCATAGACCTTACTAGTTTAAATTTGTAACACAATGAATGAACATATACGTCTCTACAGCATGCTGTCCTATCTCATTTAGATGTAAACCTCTCCTGTCTAGCCTTTTACTTTTGTCTACTTTCACATCAATAAATTCCATACCCATGTCCGTACACATCACCTACAACCTAAGGTTGACACCTATTATCTTACTATCTAAATAGTCTGACCCATCTGCTCTGTCTAAAGACAGAGACCTATCTGAACTTTTTTCCTTTAGGATTCCTATAAGACTCCTGTATCTTTGGATAATTATTTCTGTACCATCTCTCTTTATATTATTAGTTTCAACCAATACCACAACATGGCAGTTTGCTCTGTCATCTATCCTCTTTATTCTCCCCTCTATGTCCTCAATTTTAGTTTCCCCAATATCCATTTTTAAAAACATTTTATGTTGTTTTGATAAATATCTGCCAACCTACCTCACCATTGAATCCCCTACTACCAATACTGAACTCTCCCCTATATTTGCATACTTCTCTGCAAAGCTCTCTGCCCTGTGAACTGTTTCCTCACTAGAATCTCCCTTACTTGCAATTCCTATTTCCTTGTCTAACCCAGACCTAACTGACAGTGGTTTATTTTATCGCCTCGACTACCCAACTGCAGCTTCTTTAAAACTTCCTCAATTTTCTCCTGTTTCACTTCTATTTTGATCTGCTTCTCTATCTCCTCCAATCTCTTCCTCATGTGTTAAAATATTGTACTCCATTCGAGCCTGCCTCTCTTCTATCTCCTCTAGTCTCTTCTCATGTGTCCTAATATCGTATTCCATTCGAGCCTGCCTCTCTTCTATCTCCTCTAGTCTCTTCTCATGTGTCCTAATATCGTACTCCATTTGAGCCTGCCTCTCTTCTATCTCCTCTATCGCTTCTCATGTGTCCTAATATCGTACTCCATTTGAGCCTGCCTCTCTTCTATCTCCTCTAGTCTCTTCTCATGTGTCCTAATATTGCACTCCATTCGAGCCTGCCTCTCTTCTATCTCCTCTAGTCGCTTCTCATGTGTCCTAATATTGCACTCCATTCGAGCCTGCCTCTCTTCTATCTCCTCTAGTCGCTTCTCATGTGTCCTAATATTGCACTCCATTCGAGCCTGCCTCTCTTCTATCTCCTCTAGTCGCTTCTCATGTGTCCTAATATTGCACTCCATTCTAGCCTGCCTCTCTTCTACTCTACATAACCTATGTGTAACATTTACCTCATCTTCCAACGTTGCATCTATTCCTACACTAATACTACCATTGCTGCCACAACATTCACACACTGACACTCTGCTCTTCGCTGCATTTCACCTTGTCTTAGCCATACTAATTATGTTATTTATTACAGTTACACTTCCTATCCAATAAGCTATACTAATACCTAATACAATATATATTTGTTCTAGTAAACACCAAAAAATCAAATGTCCTTCGTATAAGCCTTAGAACAACTCTAAAAAAATGTTAAGCCTACACACAACAGTTTACAGTACAGACAGTTACTACAGCTCACTATACCACAATATACATGGAAAGACGCAATACTGGTACCAGTACCAAAAACAGGAAAGGATAAAACAGATCCAAATGGATACAGGCCCATCAGCCTACTGAGCTGTGTCGGCAAGCTGATGGAACGGGTGATAAACACCAGACTGATGTGGCATCTGGAAGAAAAACGAATACTAATTCCACAGCAAGCCGGCTTTAGACAGCACAGATCCACTGAGGACCAGGTCATCCTCATAGCCCAGGAGATAGAAGATGCCTACCAGGCACAGAAACACACAGTAGCTGTTTGGGTGGATCTGGAAAAGGCATTTGACAAAGTCTGGAAAGACGGACTTAGAGTCAAGCTAAGAAGAAGTGATGTTTGTGGGAAAATGTACAAATGGATCAACCACTACCTCAAACAAAGAACGGTCAGAGTCCAAGTACAAGGGCAGATGAGCAAAAAGGTGACACTCGAGCAGGGAGTACCCCAAGGGGGAGTACTGTCACCCACACTCTTCCTGGTATATATAAACGATATTACAGAGAATATACCAAGAAGAGTCCATAGCTCAATGTTTGCAGACGATCTGGCTATGTGGACCTCTGAAAAGAATCTCACCATAGCAAGAAATCGGATGCAGACGGCCCTAACATCGCTGGAAGAGTGGGTGGTCAAAATAAACGAGGAGAAAACCACATGCACAATATTCTCGCTCTCATTAAAACCCCAAAATACCAAATTAAGTCTAAATGGCAAATTCCTGCAGCCAAACGACAACCCAACCTATCTGGGAGTCACATTTGATCGGCGCATGACATGGAAAAGTCAGATTGAGAGAAACCGAATGAAAGCCAGAGAAAGAATGGCAATCATGAAGAAACTTGCTGGCACAGGCTGGGGAGCAGACGAAGGCATACTAAAGAAACTGTACACTGGAAGAGTGAGACCAGTTCTCGAGAATGGCATTGCGGCATGGACAAAAGCAGCGAAGGCGAACTTCGATAAAGTTAGCAAACTTCAAAACCAAGCCATGAGAATTATAACAGGTGGCGTGAAGTCAACGCCAATTGTAGAACTTGAAAAGATCACAAAACTGCAATCCATGACCGATAGAAGAGACTGCAGAGCCCAGCTGCAGTCAGAGAAACTCCGAAGACTGACCGACCACCCAATGCACCAGAGACTAAACAATTTGGGAAATGGGAAACTAAAGCGGAGAAACTTTGCAGAAATAGCCAAAGCAAAGATGCACGAAGATCCCATAAACGCACTAACAACACCAAAACCCATCACTACTGTACGAAAACCTACCTGGAGGCAGGATATATTTCCAGAGGTGGTAGAAAATATACCAGGTATTGCAAACAAAAACTGCCAGACTGAAAAAGAAAGGAGAGATACTACCCTAAGCTTCATAACGAAAAGCTACCCAAGCATGGACTGGACCCATGCATACACCGACGGTTCTGTAACAAATACTACACAGAACGGAGGGGCAGGAGCATTCCTGAACCTACCAAATGGCAGAAAAATAACACTGTCATTCGCTACTGGTAAGTACACAAGCAATTTCAGAGCGGAGGCAGAGGCACTGAGGGCGGCAGTGGAAGAAATGGTGACACACAGTGAAAATGAAAGCCATATAGTCCTGCTTACAGATGCTCTCGCCGTAGTCACAGCGCTAAAAAGCCAGAAAAATACTGAGCTTAATGACTTAAGAGCAGCACTCTGCAAACTGTGCCAGCAGTCCGCACCAAAAAGGGTAGTGGTACAGTGGGTCCCATCACACTGCAACATCCAAGGCAACGAGGAGGCAGACAGACTGGCAAAAGAAGGTGCAAGACTACCACAAACAGATATTAGTATGACGTACGAAGAGTCAAAACGGCTTATCAAAGCCAGATACATGACCAAATGGGAAACCGAACATACTGGTTACACCAAAAACGATGCCTATTACCAGTTGAACCGAAGAGAGCAGGTCGTTGTCTTCAGACTTCGCACAGGCCACATAGACTGAGGTATCACCTATTCAACAAATTGAAGATAGGGTGTACCGACGAATGCCCGTGCGGTACTGGTAAAATGACCGCTGAACATCTGCTGCAGAACTGCCCGACATAGGAGGATCAGAGAGAGCAGATGTGGCCATCACCAGTGGAACTACAAGACAAGCTCTATGGCAGTGGCGACAGCCTCAGGATGACCGCCGCTTTTTTCGAAAAAATAATGGTTACTGTCTGACTGCGTACGAAGAAGAAGAAGAAGAAGATACCACAATATTGAATTATGTCAAGTCCCTAACTATCTGTTCCAACCAGACCACTATATTTGAAAATACGTATGCTTCAGTAGACTACAATTACAACTTTGTTATTTTTACATAAATTAATTCCCAACAGTACTACTTATCTGCACGGTCAGTGACCCATAGCTGACTGCTAGCGTCAGGGCCAGCAAACCAGAGCTGCCAAGACCCTTCAACATCTCCACGCGGTGATCCTGGATAACAGGCTGCAGCAGGGCAGACTGGCTAAGAAGAAGGGATCAAAGAGGGAATGCTAACCCGGTACTCAAAAAATGTTTGCTGAAGTCAGACGTGTAGGACCGAAAAGTGCAAATATCGCAGTCAAGCTGTAAACTACGACACAACCCATTCCATTCTCTGGACTACATTCTGCTACTTAAACCCTTTCAGGGTATGGTAGCGGGAGATTGAGAATGAACGAAGCCAAGCCAAGCTAAGCCAAATATATATGCAGCTTTCTTTTTACTTAAAAACCTCTGTTGTTTGTCTCGAAAGATATGAGATGCCAGAAGATGTGAGGATGGCTTGCTTGGTAATGGATTCCTTTCTGACAGACTCTACTTCCATACAGACCAAGGAGCTGGTGAGTTCTCTCATTGACATCATTCATGTCTACAAGTAATTTCTACCTTAATTCTTGTCAGAGTCTGCTAATTGTGGTTCCAAGTGGACTCTAGCAAACCTGGGACTTGATTGGGACATGTTAACTTGCCCTTGACAAGTTTTATGTTAGTTTTTCAATATTTTGAAGTAGTTCATCAAAATTGTTCTTGCCACAGTTCAAGTTCTGATATGATTTAATCTGTGCAATTGAACTAAGAGTGGCCCTGCATACAAGTCTCTCTCTCTCTCTCATTCTCTCTGTGTATATGTGTGTGTTTAGCCCACTTGTTAATGTTTATGCGTGTTTGTGTACGTGTGAGAGAGTCTGTTTGTGTGTGTGAGTGTGTGTATATATATATATTTATATATATATATATATATATATATATATATATATATATATATATATATATATATATATAAAGATGTTTGAATTGAGGTTGTTTTTGAACGCACACAATAAGAGTAGGATTACTCTTTTTGTGTGCTTTGAAAAAGAAGTTAAGTTGCGGGTTGTAGCTTTCCTCACATTCTGAGCGTGCTAATGAAGGTGGACCAAGGTACTCAAGGCGGATGTGATATGCTTGGCTTCATCTACGCGTTGCTCATTACAACGGGGATCACGTAGATCCCTTACCTCGTTAGCCTGGCTGTCATGAAAATAGTCCGTTTCTAGAACGGGCTGGGAGGAAGCCGAGGTGAGGGTCTCGGTCAGTATATTTTGCCTGACCCTGACTAACATCGGAACAGTATGTTGTGCCTGATTGGACGTTAAGTCTTCCTTCCATTGAATGGAGGTAAGAGAGATTAAAATATATTTGTGGACTTGGTTTTAGCAACAATGTAAAAAAAGGAGGTACAAAATAGATCTTAATACGTTATGTAGAACCAGTACAGTTGTATAAATGTGACCCATGGACAATCAATTTTAAATAAAAGGAAATCCATTGCTGTGACTGAGTAGCATATTGACTTACCATTGAAGACTAAAAAATACATTGACAAAATATTACAAGAAAACAGAGTTGAAGACAGAATGTCAACAAAAATACGAGGGAACTTCAAATGTAACCATTTAAAGAAGTGAGACAGAAATTAGAAAAAAAAACCATGCCTTTGTATCAATATGATTGCTAATTATGTCAAGAGTGCCCTGCACATGCCATCATGGTGCAGATAACAACATGCAGTCAAAAGATGACCACCCCACTATGGACATGTACCAAAGAAGAGCAGCATTCTATTTTCCAATTTTTGAGCAGCGAAGGGTGGAACCTATAGAAATTCATCGGCAAATGATGGTCTAGTACGGTGATGAATGAGTGGTTACACACACCGCCAAGAAAATTAAATTTTACAGAAATCTATGCACGTTATAGGCGCTGAGGGACTTGTCGCAAATGCAATGGTGACTATGTCCAGAAATGATACAGTTGTGTTTCATTTATTCAGAATAAATTTACCAAAAAATATATTTAAGTTTTTCATTTAAAGCCCCCTCGTGCAAATGTGTATGTATGTAATAAGAGAGAGAATGAGGTATAGAGGCTATCTATTAAAGGCATCGACATGAAAGTGGGTGAGGAGGAATATGTAAAATGTTGACAAGTGTAGACATAGGGGTCTACAGGAATTGAAATAATTGGATGCCCACATCCAACTCTCACTCACATACAAATCTTTCAAGTTACTATAGAAATAATAAAATCTAATATCAGTTTGAATAAAATATGAAATTATTATTCATACAATTTATTTCATGATGAAATTTGTTTATGTAGTTTTGTCACATAATTCTTTGTCTTTGTCAAAACTTTCCTTTGTATTTGACTTTTAGTATTAAAGATTGTGTTGATTTAGAGAACATCTAAAACTTAGTAAATCCACTGTATTTTTTATAGGCATTGTTTTTTGCACATTACAATTTGTATATAGCCCCAGTGCTTAACTTCATCATCATCATGAAGCATGTCCTTTATAGAACGTCGCTCCCATCACAGTCTGTCTGAAAGAAACTCTTTCCCTTGCCAAAACTCCAGTCTCCGCCACAGTCATACCCAGGCATTCCTAGATATCTTGGTACCATCGTCTTCTTCATCTACCCCTGCCTCTCTTACTTGGCACCATACCTTCTTTCACTGTTCTCTCAAGACCGTTGTGTCTCTTAAAGTGATCAAAGTATTTACATTTTCTGGCCATAATGGAATTGATAAACCAGTTCTCCTCTATGCTCAACTCTTGCTGAATGTCTTCATTTGTCTTTTTCTCCGTCCAGGGTATTCTCAGGATCTTTCTGTAACATTTTGACTCAAAGGATTCGATTCTTTGTCTATACGTTTTGGTAATCATCCATGATTCTTAGCCATTAGCTGCCATAGGAAAAACACAGGCTCTCAAGACTTTTACTGACTGCAAGATAATACATAAAAACTTATTCAATTATACAAAACACTGAGTTGAGACTTCTAATGTACAATAGCTAGTAACTGTGTTTCGTATAATTAACTTCAGCTATCTGTAAACAAATGATGCATTCGATAGAATTAAATTAAGTTCTAAGTTTAAGTATGTGATTATAACATTTAAGTTTGTGTGTTTGAACATTGCCATGTAGAGTGGACACCCACATGTGTAAATGGTTCAATCTAACATGGACAGATGTGGTTATTGGGAAGGAGAAGGTTTAAAAATGCCAGAATTTTGTGAACATCTTTTATAAATGTGTCAAGCCAATAAATGCATGCACCACTAGACTTGTAAAGGCTTGTATGTGGGGCTTTGTATATAATTCATTTATGCCAATCTCAACTATTGTTTTGTTGTTTAATTGCTATGGTTTATTTTAATGTGTGATGATGTATGTTTGAGTGAGATAAAGATGTGTTAGACTTGTATGCTTATTTTTATTAAGCAAATTTTACCAAAGCATTTTTAAAATTATTATTCATCTTTTTACAATGATTCATTTTTATTATGCATCATTTTATTATGCATCATTTTATTATGCATCATGTTATTATGCATCCTTTTATTATGCATCATCTTATTAAGCATTGTCATATTGTGCATCAATTTACCGTACATCTTTTTACCAGCCATGCATCTTTCTACCAACTATGCATCTTTATACCAACCATGCATCTTTTTATCAACAATATATTTTTTTACCATGCATCTTTTTACAATGCATCTTTTTACCAACCATGCATCTTTATACCAACCATGCATCTTTTTACCAACCATTCATCTTTATACCAACCATGCATCTTTATACCAACCATGCATCTTTTTACCAACCATGCATCTTTTACCAACCATGCATCTTTTTTTCAACCATGCATCTTTTTACCGTGCATCTTTTTATAATCCATCTGTTTACCATGCATTATTTTACCATGCATCATTTTACCAACCATGCATCTTTTTTACCATGCATCACTTATCAACCATGCATCTTTTAACCAAACCTTGCATATTTTGATAATGTATCTTTCTATTATGCAACTTTACATTATGTATCTTTATATTATATATTTTTTTACTGTGCATCTTTTTAAAAATGCATTTCTTTATTATGCATTTTTACATTATTGTTAATATTTTGCTTCTTTATATAATGCATCTTTTATTGTGCATCTATTTACTAAGCATCTTTTTATTATGCCTAATTTTACCATGCATTTTTCTCCATGCATCTCCATCCTACGCATGTAATTTTTAATGTACATCTTTCTACAATGTATTTTCTCACCCTCTAATCTTTTTTTTTTACTGCATTTTTTTTTACTGCATTTTTTTAAAATATAGTAATCTATAGAGGTCTTGACTTTCTGTGCTCTAGATACTCGTATCTCACCTGCCTCTGTTGGTGCAGTCCCTCAACTGATGCAGCTTCTCCCTCACATCCACAGAGCTCCAGCCAGGACACAGTTCAGCAGGAGTGGTTCAAACTGTCCAGCCTCAATCTCTCCAGGGTACACCATGTGGAAGTATTCCTAGCCTCAGTCAGCGCCATGTCTTCAAGACTCGTGGAATATATTGTCAACATGACAGATGCGAATGTGAGCATAAAGCCTATTGGTTGATTTGTTTTACTTTTGAGTAGTCTGCTTAATGTGGAACTGTTCATGTGTTATAGGTTCCCCTTCTTCTTCTGCGTTCACTCTCAATCTCCTGCTACCAAGCCTTGAACAGGGATTTGCAAGTGGCAGAATGTAGTCTGGAGAACGGAATGCGCTGTGTTGCTAGTTTACAGCTTGACTGCGATATTTGATAATTTCGGTCCGACACATTCGTCTTCGGCAGTATATAGATTCCCCTTTCTGGGAAACAAAATGACTCAAGATGGAGATACATCTAAGGAAATTTTCACTCACATCACTTGATCTGCAGGTGCCTTTACTCAACTAACAAACATATGGAAATCAAAATCACTGAGCGAGCATTATGGGCTTGAGCAACAACATTCATGAATTATAAAGAGGGATTAAAATGATAAGATAAGATCACTATTGAGAAACTCTTGAAAACAACTAGACAGATATTAATAGTACATGAAATGTAGAGAAGATTCTGACATCTGATAGTTTCATATCAAAGAAACCGGCTGATAGCATTGTGTGACAGTCACTGTTCTGGAATTCCCAGGGCATGAGATATAGAGGCAGACTAAAACACACGTAGATAAGAGAGTTCCAGACAAACATAAAGGAAATAGGGAATACACAGACACAGCATGACCTGATGACACAGGACATGACGACTTGGCATGTATTTATATGAGAATCTACTTAGTTAGAACTCAGTTTTTTAAAGCCTTCAAGACGCTGCAGACAGTCATGGTCAAGGTATTGCAGACAATCAAGGTACTGCAGATAGTCAAGGTACTACAGACAGTCAAGGTCAAGGTACTGCAGACATCTAAGAACACAGTTGTGCATACAACTAAATAGACGAAGGCAGAGACAAAAACATACATATACTTAAGCATACATACATATACACAAACATACTCACACATATATATGCATACATACAAACAGTAGCAATACGAGTCACGCAGATGAAGTCGAGGAATAGCACAACCGCCTGGAGGATCCGACCACGGTCCACCATCATCAACATGCTCGAGACAACTAGCTACTTAACTCCCTATTCAGGGCACACAAAAAGTGTAAACTTACTCGTCGTGGGCATTCCACTACAACAAGAAACACACACATTTAATAAACATACACACACACACATATACATACATACAGACAAATACACATACATTAACATACACACATATTGTAAGAAGTAGTGATACGTGGACAAGTAGAAGTGTCAGAAGGCAGTGAAACATGGACAAGTAGAAGTGTCAGAAGGCAGTGAAACATGGACAAGTAGAAGCGTAAGGAGACAAACATAAACAAGTAGAAGTGTAAGAATGAGAGAAACATGGACAAGTAGAAGTGTAAGAATGAGAGAAACATGGACAAGTAGAAGTGTTAGAATGAGAGAAACATGGACAAGTAGAAGTGTAAGAAGGAGAGAAACATGGACAAGTAGAAGTGTAAGAAGGAGAGAAACATGGACAAGTAGAAGTGTTAGAAGGAGAGAAACATGGACAAGTAGAAGTGTTAGAAGGAGAGAAACATGGACAAGTAGAAGTGTAAGAAGGAGAGAAACATGGACAAGTAGAAGTGTAAGAAGGAGAGAAACATGGACAAGTAGAAGTGTAAGAATGAGAGAAACATGGACAAGTAGAAGTGTAAGAAGGAGAGAAACATGGACAAGTAGAAGTGTAAGAAGGAGAGAAACATGGACAAGTAGAAGTGTAAGAAGGAGAGAAACATGGACAAGTAGAAGTGTAAGAAGGAGAGAAACATGGACAAGTAGAAGTGTAAGAAGGAGAGAAACATGGACAAGTAGAAGTGTAAGAAGGAGAGAAACATGGACAAGTAGAAGTGTAAGAAGGAGAGAAACATGGACAAGTAGAAGTGTAAGAATGAGAGAAACATGGACAAGTAGAAGTGTTAGAATGAGAGAAACATGGACAAGTAGAAGTGTAAGAATGAGAGAAACATGGACAAGTAGAAGTGTAAAAATGAGAGAAACATGGACAAGTAGAAGTGTTAGAATGAGAGAAACATGGACAAGTAGAAGTGTAAGAATGAGAGAAACATGGACAAGTAGAAGTGTAAGAAGGAGAGAAACATGGACAAGTAGAAGTGTTAGAATGAGAGAAACATGGACAAGTAGAAGTGTAAGAAGGAGAGAAACATGGACAAGTAGAAGTGTTAGAATGAGAGAAACATGGACAAGAAGAAGTGTAAGAAGGAGAGAAACATGGACAAGTAGAAGTGTAAGAAGGAGAGAAACATGGACAAGTAGAAGTGTTAGAATGAGAGAAACATGGACAAGTAGAAGTGTAAGAAGGAGAGAAACATGGACAAGTAGAAGTGTAAGAAGGAGAGAAACATGGACAAGTAGAAGTGTAAGAAGGAGAGAAACATGGACAAGTAGAAGTGTAAGAAGGAGAGAAACATGGACAAGTAGAAGTGTAAGAAGGAGAGAAACATGGACAAGTAGAAGTGTAAGAAGGAGAGAAACATGGACAAGTAGAAGTGTAAGAAGGAGAGAAACATGGACAAGTAGAAGTGTAAGAAGGAGAGAAACATGGACAAGTAGAAGTGTAAGAAGGAGAGAAACATGGACAAGTAGAAGTGTAAGAAGGAGAGAAACATGGACAAGTAGAAGTGTAAGAAGGAGAGAAACATGGACAAGTAGAAGTGTAAGAAGGAGAGAAACATGGACAAGTAGAAGTGTAAGAAGGAGAGAAACATAAACAAGTAGAAGTGTTAGAATGAGAGAAACATGGACAAGTAGAAGTGTAAGAAGGAGAGAAACATGGACAAGTAGAAGTGTAAGAAGGAGAGAAACATGGACAAGTAGAAGTGTAAGAAGGAGAGAAACATAAACAAGTAGAAGTGTTAGAATGAGAGAAACATGGACAAGTAGAAGTGTAAGAAGGAGAGAAACATGGACAAGTAGAAGTGTAAGAAGGAGAGAAACATGGACAAGTAGAAGTGTTAGAAGGAGAGAAACATGGACAAGTAGAAGTGTAAGAATGGGCTCTGGTTCACTTGTCCTGTCGCTAGCAGTCAGCTCTGAATCACTGGCGCTGATGCTAGCAGTCAGCTCTGGTCCGCTGACCCTAACGCTAGCAGTATGCTCTGGTTGACTGACTCTGATGGTAGCAGTCAGCTCCGGTTCACTGACCCTGACGCTAGCAGTCAGCTATGTGTCTTTTTCTGCTCAGCGTATTGATCCTTGCTGATGATATAATCCCCTTAGTTGTGAGCTGGTAGCTCTTGATAGCCCAATGCATCCTGGACAAAAGCACGTGGCTTCGTCTGTTGTTCTCTGGATCATGTGTAAGGCCTGTATTTGTTTTCCTAATGACACCACGATTTCAAAAATGAAGGAGGGTATGGGCGAAGGGAGGCAGTCCATTGTGTGGGTGTCCTAGAGTTAACACATACTGCCAGGGACGCAGCATTCAAATCTGGTTCAGTTATCCCATCATTTCTCAGTCCGCTTTGCTAGTTCTGGATTTTTCTGCCATCTAGGAGATCGTTACACAAGGGATTTAGGTGCACGATCCGCTGGTCTGAAAATCTTTTCATCATTCGTGAGGATATTTTATAGAGGACAATTAGCAGAAAAAGGGAGACAAGAATGCACTTGATCCATGAGGTGGAGGTGCATTGGTTCAGCCTAGAGCTAATGCCACTCAGCGGTGGGTTCTGCAGCTACACCTATAGGGCTCCACCTGCTCTCCCGCCCCTTAGTCTGTCCCCACCCCTTCTCTTTACAGACCTGTCCTGCTTGGGTGGTGGAGCGTGTAGCCTCGTCAACATTGAGTTGACTTGTTAAGACTGGGATTACACTGTGCCAGGGTTCGAAATCACAGACAGACAAAACAAAAGCAGGGCATAGTTCGTTCCTGGTACGACAGCTCATCCAGCCGACCCAGCTGTAAATGGGTACCTGACATATGAGTTAAACAAGGTATAAACAGCAAGGAAGGCAACTAGTCACTTCACTTATGCTGCAGCTAAGATTGTTCGATGACAATTGTTGCCATGGGATCCAACTATACCTTTACTTGAACTGCCTGGATGACACTGTCAGGAGTATAACTCTCGCTAGATCATCAGGGCGTGCAAGCTCTCTATTCTCAACAAGCTATGCGTACACGTGGGGAGATTGCTAATGTAGATTTAGGCAATATCTGACTTGCTCACTGACATGCTGAAATTCTGACGTTCTGTTCTGACACCTTTCGTAATAATGTTTACATTTATAGGAAAACACAGCAATCCATTACTGCGTCTCCCACTGCAGCTTTGAGATTGTAGGTCTGTTACTGGACTCCAAGGTCTGCGAGATCAACAAACGAAACAAAGCTGGCTACACACCCATCATGCTTGCTGGGCTGGCAGGGATCCACAACCAGCAGCAGTATGATACCATCAGGAGGCTCATCTCCTTTGGGGAAATTAATGCCAAGGCAACCAATGTAAGTCATTGTTGAATCTTGCAACATCCTTGCGGCTGAAAATAATGTTATAGCTGGAAGTTATTGTAGAACCCACTCGCACAAAGTTCATTTAACTTTGATGATGCTTCTTTGGTGGTGGCTCTTTCTACATCCCAAGGCCTACTTAAGAATATAGATTGGGTATTCATTGATGTAGTGTAATGTGAGATTCCTATAGAGGTTCACCCCTATGGCGGTACAGTGTCGATCCCCACCTCGTTGTCTAGACTGCTGTAACACAGCCTGGTAGCAGGAGCCCAACACAGATGTGTCACATCCTGGAGTGAAATTCACGATAAGCTATTAGTTCCAACTAAATACTTCCAGGCCAGGTGGAATATGTTGTCCCTGGCAGCAACAGTGCTACCGCTGGTCTTCTCATGGTGAACTCTTCCCACTAACAGGAGAAGATTCTGATTAGCGTAGGGGTAGAGCACTTGCTTTTCATGGCAAGGGTACTGGGATCAGCTCCCACAACCCTCACGTTCCAGTCAACTCAGCTACAAATAGGTGCCTGGCATATGACTAGGGAACTAAAAGGCAGCAAGAAAAGGACGTGACCATACTATTTCATTCAATCTGTGACTTAGTCTACTGAAGTCTCTTACAACTTTATTCCCCAACAGTAGTCTTCTTCTTTTTCTTCTTCTTCTTCTTCTTCTTCTTCTTCTTCTTCTTCTTCTTCTTCTTCTTCTTCATACGCTGTCAGACGTCAACTTGAATTTGTTCAAAGAAAGCAGCTGTCATCTTGAGGCTGTCGACACTGCCATAGAGCTTGTCTAGTGTTGCCACTGGTGATGGCCACATGTGCTTTCTCTGGTCCTTGTATGTTGGGCAATTTTGCAGCAGATGTTCAGCGGTCATTTTCCCTGTGCCACACGAGCATTCGTCAGTGCCACCTATCTTTAATTTATTGAATAGGTGGTACCTCAGTCTGTTGTGGCCTGTGCAGAGTCTGAAGACCCCGACCTGCTCTCTTCTGTTCAGCTGGTAGTAGGCATCATTTTTTGTGTAGCCAGTGTGTTCTGTTTCCCATTTGGCCATGTATCTGGCCCTAAGAAGCCTTTTGGACTCTTTGTAGGTCACACTAGAATCTGGTTGTGGTAGTCTTGCACCTTCTTTTATCAGTCTGTCTGCCTCCTCGTTGCCTTGGATGTTACAGTGGGATGGAACCTATTGTACCACTACTCTTTTTGGTGCGGACTGCTGGCATAGTTGACAGAGTACTGCTCTTAAATCATTAAGTTAAGTATTTTTCTGGCTTTTTAGTGCTGTGACCATGGCCAGGGCATCTGTGAACAGGACTATCTGGCTCTCATTGCCTTCGCCTGTGAGCATTGCTTCTACTGCAGCCTTCAGTGCCTCTGCCTCCGCTCTGAAATTGCTTGAGAATTTTCCAGTTGCCACTGACAGTGTTATTTTTCTTCCATTTGGTAGGCTCAGGAATACCCCTGCCCCTCCATTCTGTGTTGTGTTTGTTACAGAACCGTCGGTGGATGCATGGATTCAGTCCATGCTTGGGTAGTTTTCCGCTATGTACCTCAGGGTTATGTCTCTTCTTTCTTTTTCAGTCTGGCTGTTCTTGTTTCCAATACCTGGTATATTTTCTACCAATTCTGGAATGATATGCAGCTTCCATGTGGGTTTGTGTACAGTAAGGATGGGCTTTGGTGTTGTTTAGGTGTTCATAGGGTCTTCGCTCATTTTTGCTTTGGCTATTTCTGCAAAGTTTCTCCGCTTTAGTTTCCCATTTCCAAATCTATTTAGTCTCTGATGCATCGGATGGTCTGTCAGTCTTCTAAGTTTCTCTGCTTGCTGCTGGGCTCTGCAGTCTCTTCTGTCGGTCATGGATTGCAGATTTGTAATCTTTTCAAGTTCTACAATTGGCGTTGACTTCATGCCTCCTGTTATAACTCTCATGGCTTGGTTTTGAAGTTTGCTAATTTTATCAAAGTTCGCCTTTGCTGCTGTTGTTCATGCCGCAATGCCATACTCGAGAACTGGTCTCACTCTTCCAGTGCACATTTTCTTTAGTATTCTTTCGTCTGCTCCCCAGCATGTGCCAGCAAGTTTCCTCATGATTGCCATTCTTTGTCTGGCTCTCATTCAGTTTCTCTCGATCTGACTTTTCCATGTCATGCGCCGATCAAATGTGACTCCCAGGTAGTTTGGGTTGTCGTTTGGCCGCAGATATTTGCCGTTAAGACTTATTTTGGTGTTCTGTGGTTTATTTGAAAAGGAGAATATCGTACATGTTGTTTTTTCCTCATTTATTTTGACCAGCCATGAGTTCACCCACTCCTCCACCGATGTTAGGGCCTGCTGCATCCGATTGTTTGCTACGGTGAGATTTTTTTTAAGAGGTCCACATACCCAGATTGTCTGCAAATATGGAGCTGTGGACTCTTCTTTGTATATTCTCTGTAATGTTGTTTATATACACCAGGAAAAGTGTGGTTGACAGTAACCCCCCCCCCCCCCCCACCCGAAGTACTCGTTGCTCCAGTGTCACCTTTTTGCTCATCTGCCCTTGTACTTGAACTCTGGCTGTTCTGTTTTCGAGGTAGTGGATGATCCATCTGTACATTTTCCCACAAACTTCACTTCTTCGTAGCTTGACTTTAAGTCCCTCTTTCCACACCTTGTCAAATGCCTTCTCTAAACCCACCCAAACCGCTACTGTGTGCTTTTTCTCCCGGTAAGCATCCTCTATTATCTGGGCTATGAGAGTGATCTGATATCCAGTGGATCTGTGCTGTCTAAAACCTGCTTGCTGTGGAATTAGTATGTGTTTTGCTTCCAGGTGCCACATAAGTCTGGTGTTTATCATACACTCCATCAGTTTTCCTACACAGCTCAGTAGACTGATAGGCCTGTATCCATTTGGATCTGTTCTATCTTTTTCTTTCTTTGGTACTGGTATAAGTACAGCATCTTCCCATGCCTGCAGTACAATTTCCCTTTTCCAGCTTTGGTTAAGGACTGATTGTAACTTCCTCGTTGCTGTTTGGCCCAAGCCCCATCAGCATTTCATTTGTTATCCCATCTTTTCCGGGCGATTTCTTTTTCTTTAGAGTTCTCATGGCCTCATCCATTTCATTCATTGTTAGTTTTGCCATCATGTGCTCCTCTGGTGCCATCTTGATGTTGTCGTAGCTCTTTTGTTCTTCACTTATATCTGTAGGCCTGTCTGTAGGGACATCGATGTGGTTTGCTCTGACATAATGTTCTATTAAGGCGTTTGCTGCTTTTTTTCCGGTAAGCATGTTGTCGCCCTGTTTGATAGTAATTTGTTTATTTGATGGTGTTTCGTCGTTCATGGCTCTGACTAGATTCTATAGTTTGTTCCTTCTTTATCTATATTGAGGCTTTCTGTTTTGTTTTTCCAACTGTCTCTTGTTATTTGGTTCAGTGTTCTTTTGTATTTCGCAGTGATGGCCTTGAGGGCGATATTTGCGTCCATAGATTGCTCTATCTCTGTGATGTCCCTAGCATTTGAGACTTCTTCCTCTGCTTTCTGCAGTTCATGATTCTTCTTCTTCTTCTTCTGCGTACGCAGTCAGACAGTAACCATAATTTTTTCGAAAAAAGCGGCGGTCATCCTGAGGCTCTCGCCACCGCCATAGAGCTTGTCTTGCAGTTCCACTGGTAATGGCCACATCTGCTCTCTCTGATCCTCGTATGTCGGGCAGTTCTGCAGCAGATGTTCAGCGGTCATTTTACCAGTACCGCACGGGCATTCGTCGGTACACCCTATCTTCAATTTGTTGAATAGGTGGTACCTCAGTCTATTGTGGCCAGTGCGAAGTCTGAAGACAACGACCTGCTCTCTTCGGTTCAACTGGTAATAGGCATCGTTTTTGGTGTAACCAGTATGTTCGGTTTCCCATTTGGTCATGTATCTGGCTTTGATAAGCCGTTTTGACTCTTCGTACGTCATACTGGTATCTGTTTGTGGTAGTCTTGCACTTTCTTTTGCCAGTCTGTCTGCCTCCTCGTTTCCTTGGATGTTGCAGTGTGACGGAACCCACTGTACCACTACCCTTTTTGGTGCGGACTGCTGGCACAGTTTGCAGAGTGCTGCTCTTAAGTCATTAAGCTCAGTGTTTTTCTGGCTTTTTAGCGCTGTGACTACGGCGAGAGCATCTGTCAGCAGGACTATATGGCTCTCATTTTCACTGTGTGTCACCATTTCTTCCACTGCCGCCCTCAGTGCCTCTGCCTCCGCTCTGAAGTTGCTTGTGTACTTACCAGTAGCGAATGACAGTGTTATTTTTCTGCCATTTGGTAGGTTCAGGAATGCTCCTGCCCCTCCGTTCTGTGTAGTGTTTGTTACAGAACCGTCGGTGTATGCATGGGTCCAGTCCATGCTTGGGTAGCTTTTCGTTATGAAGCTTAGGGTAGTATCTCTCCTTTCTTTTTCAGTCTGGCAGTTTTTGTTTGCAATACCTGGTATATTTTCTACCACCTCTGGAAATATATCCCTGCAGTTCATGATTCCAATATGGCTTGTAGTTTTGCTTTGCCCTTCTTGGGATGGTTTCGGTGGCTGCTTGCAGTATTGCTTTGCTTAGGCTTTCCACCATAGGTTTCATATTGTTATTTCGTGCGTTGATAGTTTCACACAGTCCATCTGTCAGCATTGCAAATCTGTCCCAGTCGGCTCATCTATAGTTCTAATGTGGCAGCGGTTTTATTTCCTGGGGGCCTACTTCCATTTCAATTTCTAGCCTAATTGTCCTGTGGTCGCTACCTACCAATTGGTCGAGCACCTGACGATCTATTTTGTGGTGAATATCCCCCGTGGAGAAAGCCAATTCTGGAGTGGAAGTGGTATGCCATGTTCTAGAATAGAAGCTAGGGCTGTCGTTGGCCTATTGATAAGATAGAGATTTGTGTCTATCTCCCAGTCTTCCACTTCATCACCTCTGCTGTCTGTGTCTGAGTATCCCCATCTCTCTGAGTGGCTGTTGAAGTCTCCAACCCCTAGGAAGCTGGAGTCCTTGATTTCCATACGAGAGTGACAGGCCTTTGTTGGGTGGGCCATACAGGTTGAATTTACGGGTTTTCGTTTCCCAACTACTATAGGAAAAATCGGATCACTGTAGTCGGGTGGTAAGGCACTCGCCTCTCAAAGCGATGAACAGAAACAGCGTGTGTTCAAGCCCCGCAAGTGACCCATGGTCTCAAAGGACAGACCAGAGTGCCTGCATCCTGAATTACCTCCAGTCGCCTTGACTTATGTCTTGCTACTGACTCAAGGTAGTTCGGGACCAGAGAGTGAGGTTGATGACCAGCGCATCACAGCCTCACTATTATAAAAATACATCGCAAGTTACACCATCAAGACAAAACCGTCTGATGATGTTAACATCATCACTTATGATGGGCAACTAACTTAATGAGACACACCTTTACTTAACTTTAAACCTAGAATGCTTAGTACAATATGTCGTGGTAATACATCTAGGAGAAACAAAACTCAAAACACCTGCTGTATTGCAGGTAGTCTGGTAGCAGCAAAGACTAGGGAGAGTGTCAAACTCTCACCCACTCAACCTCATTTTTAAAACATTAGATGACAGCGGAAAGCCTGGATCAAAATGGAAGATATAAGTTACAACTGTAACATGAGGCACAACTTATTTAATGGTTTAAATAAATGGTTTTTTCATGAAAGAAATTTTTAAAAAGAAGAAGAAGAAGAAAGAATATGAAGAAGAAGAAGAAGGAGAAGAAGAAGAAGGAGAAGAAGAAAAAGAAGAAGAAAAAGATAGGATAGCAGAAAAAGAAGCAGAAGAAGAAGAAGGGGAAGAAGAAGAAGAAGAAGAAGAAGAAGAAAAAGAAGAAAAAGAACCTGGAAAAGAAGAAGAAGAACACAGAATAAGGAGGTGAAGTGGAAGAAAATGAACAAAAAGAAAATGTAGAAGAAGAAGAGGAAGAAAAAGAGGAATAATTTCAAATTGATACCTGGTTTCTGTGTCCACAGACCCAACAGACGGCTCTCATGCTGGCTGCCAGTCATGGCAAGATGGATATGGTCAAACTACTTACAGAAGAGGGTGCGAACCTCAACCTTCAGGATGAAGATGGATCAACGGCTCTTATGTGTGCCTGTGAGCATGGCCATCTGGAGGTGGTCAACTATCTGCTGTCTCAGCCTGGCATTGATGTAAACATCACAGACAATGTAAGCATTCTTTTCCTTCTTGTTTGCCACGTATTTTATTATGTCTACACGTGATTCTGAGCTAAGGTAGCACAGTGATTAGTCTACTCGCTTCCCAACTGAATGACTAAGGTTCAATCTCCAGCTTGTGTGGGATTTTTCTGTTTGCACAACGGTTCCTGAGGTCGACCCAGCCTCAAAAATTGGTTACCAAAATGTTCTGGGAAGGTAAGGGCGGCCAGCGTGATGTTGACCACATTGCCCTTAATCTACAGTTGAACAAGAAAATTATTGGCCTAACACCATATTCTCAATACGCCACACTAGCCTGCTAATGGGGTCTTTATTCTTTGTTTGTTGTTTGTTACACATGAGTCAAGTTCTCTGGATAAAGGTTGTTCCAAAATACTAAATAACTTTGCGTGGTGGTTTGTCTGTGTAGACCAGTTCCGAGTACACAATTGCTTGATTTCTGATAGAGCGCAGTGGCTGGCACCTGCCACGTCTTCTCCTGATAATTTGTGTTATTTCATATAAAAATATCATATATCATAAAATAAAGCATGGACAAAATATATAGAGGCAGGTAAATCAAAAGTAACATATTTATAATATTTGAACAAGCAGAACATAGCTTAAAAAGTGAATAAAACAGCAAAAATAGACTTAGGAAAAAAACTTTCTCAGAGGATCAAGACCGATAGTAAAAGCTTTTTTTTTTTTCTTATGTTAGAAATAAACAAAGAACAAAAAACAAAGTAGGCCCTCTCATAGACAGTACAGGAAAAATAATAAGTGAGAATAGGGAGGCAGCTAATCTACTCAAATAGTACTTTGGCACAGTCTACACAAAAAGAGGACTGCTCTAAGATTCTAGAGCCTATAGATATGTTTCAAAGAGACACGGATACAGTGAGATTGAGATCAATCTGTATTACAGAGGAAATGGTTTTTAAAAAATTGGAGGGGTTGAAAGTGGATAAATGTCCAGGTCAAGATGTTACTCATCAAAAATTGCTGTTTGAAATTAGAGACCAACTAGCAAGCAAAATCATTGGCTATATTATGTTCTCAATCACTTGGAAAAGAGATTGTTTTTATGTAGATTTTGCAAAGGCCTTTGATAGAGTACCTCATCAAAGATTATTTAGAAAGTTAAAATCACATGGAATAGGTGGGGAAGTTGCCAAATGGATTGGTTAACGGGAATTTTGTTCTTGATATATAGAAACGATTTTGACATTGATGTGGGATCCATGGTAGCAAAATTCACTGATGACACAAAACTATGCAGTAGTGCCTCATCTCAAGCAGAAGTGGATATATTGAGGTCAATTTAGATACCATTCTAAAATGGTATGTAAGCTGGCAAATGGAGTTTAATGTAGATAAATGTACAGTCATCCAGATGGGTAGATCCAATATGGAACATAATTACAGAATGGGCGGGAACAATATTAGAAAGATAGAAAAGGAAAGGGACCTAGGGGTTATAATAGATCATACAGGAAAGGTGAGTGAGCAAGTCCAAGTAGCAGTGAAAAAGGCAAATGCAATGTTAGGTATGATAAATAGAAATATTAAACATGGGAGCAAGGAAGTCATAGTCAAACTGTTTAAAGCATTAGTTAGACCTGGATTGGAGTATTGTGTACAGGTGTGGAGTCCTTATCGTAGAGGGGATATAAACATATTGAAAAGGTGAGTGCGGGGAATGCATTGCCATAGGAAGTAGCGGAGGCAGGAACAATCAATGCATTTAAGAATAGATTGGATGCGCATAGCTTTTAGAGCAAGGTAATGTAAATGAAACTGGTTGTATACAGACTCTGCAGAGTCTTCTAAACCAGTATAAAGATGTTAAGTTAAGTTAAGTTAAAGAATTGGCTGCTTTGTATCTTTATTTTCTCTATTTTGTTACTCAATGGAAACACAAAAGTAAAGTGAAACGTCTATTGACTGACTCACTGACTAATTCATTAACTGACTCTTTTACTCAATCACTTACTCATTACGTCATGCACTGCCATACTCACTTAATCTCACTCTCTCACTCACTCACTCACTGCCTCACTCCACTATCATTTTCACTGCACAATATATTCCAATGCTAAGGTACACCATGCCAAATTAAAGTGTTGAGGAATAAATGTTGCTTGTCCCTGCAGTTGCCACATAGTGTACATACTAGGATTTCATTTTAAATTGAGAATTCGAATGCATGCCCTCGTGGTCAAATACTGACAACCAAACGGTTCAGCCACCACCCCTCTAGTGAGACAGTAACTTGGTCCATATGAGGGTCCATCATTTTCATTGTGTTCCTGGTCTATTAGTAACTTTATATGCTTGTATTCTATATGTCCTGAGTATGGGACTCGCAATATTCTATCCCCCTAATTATTGATTATGTTATCTGCTGTGACTTGTTTGACTACATGTCCACCATGTATGTTCTAAACTGACTTTCCTGTTAACTGCAGGAAAACAGCACAGCCCTCCAGGTCGCCATGGAAACAGGTCACAAAGATATCGGCGTGGTCTTGTACAAATATCTGCATTTTTCTAAAGTGCCTTCTCCAGTAAGTACTTTCTTTTTAAAACTAATTGTTGGTTTTTTTTGTTACAAGCTTCTATTTAGCTTGACACAACCGTTGTCCATTTGTGTGCATTTCTTGATAAGACCTTTATACGTTTGCATGGACTCCAATTTATTCTATTGTAACCAACTTCCTCATATTCTTGAGAGCTGACATTTTTTTTACACAGTCTTTACTAGTGTTACCTGTTAGTCTATCAAATTTTGATGGATCCTGAAATGACCTGTCCAGGACAAACTTCTATTTAACTTGACCTGACTATTGTACGTTTGCATGTACTTCTATTTCTCCTATTTTAACCAACTTCCTCATAACCTAGAGAGCTGACAATTTTTTACACTGCCTCTACTAGAGGAGCATGTAGCCTACTTGATAGTGAGCTGGCTTGCTAAGACTGGGATTACAGCATGCCAGGGTTCGAAATCACAGACAGACAAAATGTAGAGTGGCTCGTAACTGGTACCACCGCTCCTCCAGCTGTAAATGGGTGCTTGAAATATGAGTTGGGGAAGGTATAAACAGCAAGAAAGGGAAATGGCCACCCCATCTTCATCTCCGACGGCAGTTGTTGCCATGGGACTGATCTTTATTTACTAGTGTGACCTGTTGATCTAACAAATTTGTACGGATTCTGAAAAGACCTGTCCAGAACAATCTTCTATTTAACTTGACATGAGTATTGTATGTACTTCTGTTCCTCCTATTGTAACCAATTTTCCCATAAAAAAGAGAGCTGGTATTGTGTAAACAGCCTCTACTACTGTAACCTGTTTTCTGTCAAATTTTTATGGATCCTCAAATTGGAAGAAAATAAACACACAAAAAAAAACAACCGCCAGCACACGAATTCACCAAAGCAGCAACAAATATAAAATGTGCACTCCTATAGTTCCAAAAACAAAACAAAATATTTCTTAGTATAACTAAAAACATTTACCCAAAAACATTAAAAAAATATTTACCTGTTTCAAACGTGTTTTATATTTCAGGATGGATTTTTTGTGTAATTTTTGTTTTACAAGCATAGCACAACCGCTTGGAGGGCCACAGTCTACCTTCATCAGCACAACGAGGAAAGCTGCTTAGAATCCGCCACTTAACGCCCTTCTCAGGGCACACAAAAAGAGTAAACTTACTCATTGTGGGCATTAAACAACAATAATAGCAAGAGAATGCTACCTGATCAACTACCAATATGTGCAGCACTAGAGAGACCCTTCAGCAGATGGGTATATGTTGTTCTTCAAAGTTACACAGGCTGAGTTCAGCTACCTCTTCATTACATTATTCTGGTAGCAGATTGCACCGCTTTGTACATAACCCAAAGTGTACTTAAGAATGTGGAATGTGGCCCTGCTGGCTGTAGTATAATACGAGACTCCTCAGTAAGCACACTAATATAGGGATGACAGTGTCAATCCCTATTTGGTTGGTCAGACCTCTGTGCCACAGCTGTCTCCAGGAGCATGAATGTAGACGTGAGGAGGGAGTCTAGATCATTATGTTCTATCCAACCCTGATTAAGCTTTGCTCCCACCTTGAGAGAGAGAGAGCAGCAACGATGGCGTCTAACAGGCCGCTGGTCTCACATGGCTCTCTTCAATTTTAGTCTATTGCGGATGTCGCCAAGTCGTGGATTTGATTGCAATTTAAAATAATCGAGGATTTACAATTGTGTCCACGTAAATGTGTTGCATTTTCCATTTGGATTAGTTAGTTCGTTCATTTTATTGACTAAGAAGGGAGATTTACAGGAATGCAAAAACCAAGGAGGAATAATGTTATCATCAGTGCCGGGAAAAGTGTTAAATAGAGTAATACTAGAAATGTTAAACAAAAACAGTGGATAACAAAATAAGGGATGAGCATGCAGGCTTCAGACAGAATAGATCATGCATTGACCAGATAGCCACATCGCCGATCATCGTGAAGCAATAATTGGAATGGAATTCCAGTTTGTCCATCAATTTCGTTGATTATGAAAAGGCTTTCGACAGTTTGGACAGAGAAATACTCTGGAAACTATTGAGGCACTGTGGAATTTCTCCAAAGCTCACAAACATAATTAGACAGACATATGAATTAAATCAGGAGTATGACAGGGTTGCCTACTGTCACCTCTCCTGTTCATCCTGGCAGTGGACTGAATTATGAAAGTAACAACAAATGAGAGAAATTGGAATCCAGTGGATCTTGAGTAAACTGCTGGAGGACCTGGATTTATTTTGTGGATGATATAGCTCTTCTGTGCCACAGCCAAAGCTAGATGCAAAGGAAACTGGATAGACTGGATTACACCTCTAAACAAGTCGGTTTGAAGATCCATGAGGAAAATACCAAAATTATTTGGCTCAATGCAACTAACACAGAACCAATCAGGCTGAGAGGAACTCCACTGGAAAAGGTAGAGATATTTACATACCTAGGAAGTATCATCAGCAGCAAGGAGGGACAGACGAGGATATCAAAACAAGGATACAAAAAGCAAGAGTTGCAGTCAGAATGGTGAAATCAAGATGGAACTTCAAGGAAATAAGGAGGAAGACAAAAATAAGGATTTTCAATTCAAATGTGAAGCCAGTCCTGCTGTATGGGGGGGGGGGGGGGGGGGGGGGAAACCTGGAGGATGACCAAAGGCAATGACAGGAGACTCCAGGGTTTTGTCAACAGATGCCTGAGAAAGATTCCTGGTATAAAATAGTTTGACAAAGTTACAAACGACAGACTGTGGGAGAGACCGGTACAAGGTAAATTGGAATAGTAAATTTTAGTATGACAGTGGAGATGGATGGGTCATACATTAAGTAAGCCCCAAACCAGTATCACTAGGCAATCCCTATCATGGAACCCACAGGGAAGGTTTCATTGGCAGACTAAGGAATAAATGGACACGAGATCTGGAGGCGGCAGTAAAGAAAACAGGAATAAGCTGGAAGGAAGTGGAAAAGATTGGACAGGACAGAGCTGCTTGGTGAGGGTTGGTTGATGGCATATGCACCTCTGAGTGATAGAAGGCGAAAGAGAAGAGATACAGACTGGAGAGTTTTCTAAACTAGTATAATGTTATTAAGTAGTGTTAAGTTAAGTAAATATAAATTAAGTTAAGTTGAGTTAAGTTAAGTTAAGCTGAACGCTGACCTGCAGCAGAGGATATAGACCATAGAGATGAGATGTTTCTGAAGACTTCTAAACGTCACATAAAAAGACCGAGTTACAAATGAGGAAATACGAGAAGGAATTACGCTATCAGTGTTGCCTTTTGAAGACCTCTCGACAACGACCACTTGTTATGGCAACACATATCGAGATCAAACGGTCTTGCAAATACGTTCCTGCACGCGCAGGGTGCAAGCCAGACGACGAAAAAGTGGTCCCCAAAAGAGGTGGGAGAGCAACATAAAAGAATGGACCAATCTCAGGCCAGAGGAGGCACATGCATCGGCCGCTGACAAATAGGGGTAGAACAGGGTTGTGGGTAGTGTCTTCTTGGGTGCCCCAACGACCTCACCGGTTTCGGGATGACCTGATCTGAAGTTAAGTTAAGTTGATCAGTAGGTTTCCCCTGACCCTGATTACGTTTAACTCCCATCTTGATCAGTATGTTTCACTGACCCTGATGAAACTTCACTCCCACCTAAATTGTGTGATTCATCTGACCATGATAAGACTTAACTCCAACCTTGATCAGTATAGTTGAACTGACCATAAACAATGTACACTCTCCAACTGACCATAAACAATGTGCGCTTTCCAATAAGTATAGGATGCAACATAAATCCTGCAACGAAATGGATTTAGAACGACCAACACAATACACTTGGCGCAAATATGCATGCGCTGGCTCATTGTGAAATTACAACAACCAACGCAATACACTTTGCCTAAAGAAGACGACCTGAACTATCTGTGGGCTTAGAACAACCAACATAATATATTTTGTCTAAAGGAGACAATATCAACTCCCTATGGGCTTAGAACAACCAAAACAACACACTTTGTCTGAAGGAGACAAAATCGGCTTCCCATGGGCTTAGAACAACCAACACAACACACTTTGGCTAAAGAAGACGACCTGAACTCCCCTTGGGCTTAGAACAATCAAAACAACACACTTTGCCTGAAGGAGACACCAGCCACTCCTCGTGGTCTCAGAGCAACCAACACAACACACTTTGGCTGAAGAAGACGACATGAACTCCCCTTGGGCTTAGAACAATCAACACAAATGACTTTGCCCGAAGGAGACAACATCAACTCCCCGTGGTCATTGAGCAACCAACACAAATCACTTTGCCCGAAGGAGACAACATCCACTCCCCATGGACATAGAGCAAACAACACAACACACTTTGCCTGAAAGAGGCATCCTACTCTCCATTGGTTTACAACAAGAAACATAACATACTTTGCCTATAGAAGACAGTCTGAACTCCCCATGGGCTAACAACAACCAGCACAATACACTTGGCTTGAAACTGAAACCTTGGACATTTCACAGGACTTTCCAACGGAAGAAGATGAAGAAATCGAAACCTTCTATTTATAAATTTAGATTATATTATTGGTCTCTGAAATTTGTTGCCATTGACATTGAAACTAGCAAACAGAAAAGCGGGCAAATGTCCCAGCAGAACAGATAGTAGTGGGATATTTATACAATAGTAATGTCCAGGCTTCCTTCATGGCTGTCAACATCATCGTCTTAATGAGCCATTGCAAGTCAACATATTAAATACACTGGTGCAATTGTTGTTTTTTTAATATTAAAAATTCTCAGTTTATGAGGGGGCTTCAAATGAAAACCTTAAAAGTTGGATAGAAATTATAAACCAACTTGCCTTTGTATTGTAACTTGTTGATATGGTTGCTAAGGATGCCAAGATTGCCCTGCACGTGCCATCACAGTGCAGACGAACAACATGATGTCATAAATGCAGTTAAAAGATGACCACCCGACTACTAACACGACTCTGTGGTGAACAGTCTGTCCCAGAAGTCATGCCGTTTTGGAACTTTCTACTCCACTCATACACTAGCTGGGGTGAAAGGCATGCATCCCCGTACTGGGTGAATATTAATAGGTTTCACCCCTTAGCTGCAAAAAACAAACAGTTAACAGAACCCAGGTCCTTTTTGATGCATGTTAATAGTGGGGGGGGGGGGGGATCTTATAACGTCAATTTTGACGTCATATTGTTCGTCTGCACCGCGATGACACGCGCAAGACACTCTTGACATCCTTAGCAACCATACAAAGGCATAGTTTGTCTAATTTCGATCCTACTTTTAAGGGGTTTTATTTAAGCTCCTCGTACTTTCAGCTACATATTCCTTACGAAATACCCGGAAAAAAAACAGCGCAAATATAAATTCTGATAAAAAGTGCCCTAACGCAATTTTAGGGTACAGAAAAGGAATAAATCCAGCGGGCAAAAAATATTCATTCAAACTATACCATTTTTTTTTCAGACAGCCTTATTTGGCAACATCAGTGCACGCGAGTCATTATAATATATTTCGCTACATCATCCTCTTGTGTAATGCCGAGCACCGTTTACCGTCAATTTCTACCACATCCATCTGTCTTTTGAGCATTTCACTAATTCTTATGTGCTCCGTTGTCTTGCGTAGGTTGTCATGCCATCCAAGAGCTTAGTTCAGTCTTTCTGTCCATCTCTTGCCCTCCATCTTTCCTGATAGGCTCAAGATGCTGCAGTGAATGAGCGGACGGCAATGATCGACTCATAGCGGCTGCTAGGTTCAGGCAGGAGTGGGTGAGCTGTCAGCAACGAACCACTCCAAAGCGGCTGCTAGGTTCAGGCAGGAGTGGGTGAGCTGTCAGCAACGAACCACTCCAAAGCGGCTGCTAGCTTCAGGCAGGAGCGGGTGAGCTGTCAGCAACGAACCACTCCAAAGCGGCTGCTAGCTTCAGGAGTGGGTGAGCTGTCAGCAACGAACCACTCCAAAGCGGCTGCTAGCTTCAGGCAGGAGCGGGTGAGCTGTCAGCAACGAACCACTCCAAAGCGGTTGCTAGGTTCAGGCAGGAGTGGGTGAGCTGTCAGCAACGAACCACTCCAAAGCGGCTGCTAGCTTCAGGCAGGAGCGGGTGAGCTGACAGCAACGAACCACTCCAAAGCGGCTGCTAGGTTCAGGCAGGAGTGGGTGAGCTGTCAGCAACGAACCACTCCAAAGCGGCTGCTAGGTTCAGGCAGGAGTGGGTGAGCTGTCAGCAACGAAGCACTCCAAAGCGGCTGCAAATTTCAGGCAGGAGCGGGTGAGCTGTCAGCAACGAACCACTCCAAAGCGGCTGCTAGCTTCAGGAGTGGGTGAGCTGTCAGCAACGAACCACTCCAAAGCGGCTGCTAGCTTCAGGCAGGAGTGGGTGAGCTGTCAGCAACGAACCACTCCAAAGCGGCTGCTAGCTTCAGGCAGGAGCGGGTGAGCTGACAGCAACGAACCACTCCAAAGCGGCTGCTAGGTTCAGGCAGGAGTGGGTGAGCTGTCAGCAACGAACCACTCCAAAGCGGCTGCTAGGTTCAGGCAGGAGTGGGTGAGCTGTCAGCAACGAAGCACTCCAAAGCGGCTGCTAGCTTCAGGCAGGAGCGGGTGAGCTGTCAGCAACGAACCACTCCAAAGCGGCTGCTAGCTTCAGGAGTGGGTGAGCTGTCAGCAACGAACCACTCCAAAGCGGCTGCTAGCTTCAGGCAGGAGCGGGTGAGCTGTCAGCAACGAACCACTCCAAAGCGGCTGCTAAGTTCAGGCAGGAGTGGGTGAGCTGTCAGCAACGAACCACTCCAAAGCGGCTGCTAGCTTCAGGCAGGAGCGGGTGAGCTGTCAGCAACGAACCACTCCAAAGCGGCTGCTAGCTTCAGGAGTGGGTGAGCTGTCAGCAACGAACCCCTCCAAAGCGGCTGCTAGCTTCAGGCAGGAGCGGGTGAGCTGTCAGCAAAGAACCACTTCAAAACGGCTGCAAGGTTCAGGCAAGAGTGGGTGAGCTGTCAGCAACGAACCACTCCAAAGCGGCTATTAGCTTCAGGCAGGAGTGGGTGAGCTGTCAGTAACGAACCACTTCAAAGCGTCTGCTAGCTTTAGGCAGGAGCGGATGAGCTGTCAGCAACGAACCACTCCAAAGCGGCTGCTAGCTTCAGGATCAGTCGACCACAGCAGACCAAGACCCTATTCTACCTCCAGGTGGCAGCCTTGGAAACAGGCTGCACCTGTGCAGTCTGACTAAGAGAATATGGATCGCAGAGGAAAAGCAAATCCAGTACCAAGAATATTTTGCTGAAACCGAATGCGATGGGCGAAAAGGTGCAAATATCGCAACCTCGCTATAAACTATGACACACCGCCCTTTTCAGAATGAACACAAAAGAAGAAGCAGAAGGAGATGTTTTCTTTTCTAACCAGGTATTCCCTACCTCCTTTGTGTCCAATGTGCCTTGTCTGTCTTCTTGTTATTCTAGGAAGCATTGTTCCTTTCCTATTGTTCTCCTATAATATACATACTTGTGTGTTGAATTGTTTTTATCTGCCTACAGTAAACATACAATTCTTCTCTGGAAGGACATTTCTGTTTCTACTAGTGACTTCCCTTTTTGATTATTCATTTGTCGAGGACTCCATATATAACTTAACTTAATCGCTTTATACTGGTTTAGAAGATTGCAGAGTCTGTATACAACCAATGAGTTAATTGTCCTCGCCTCCACTACTTCCTGTGGCAATGCATTCCAATCATTTACCACTCTGACTAAAGAAATATTTCATAATATCTAATCTAGACTTTTCTTTAGTTCATTTATTCTCGTTGGAAGTTGTATTTTGAAGAAAAAAAACACTTCTTATAGTCTAATTTAACCTTTCCTGTGATTATCTTATAAACGTGTATTAAGTCATCTCGAATTCTTGACCATCCAATGAAACGCCTGAACTTTCAGTGAAACGCTTGATCATTCAAGATGAAATAACATCATCAGCAAACGAAACGCCTGGCCATCCAATGAAACACGCGATGAGCTAATTAAACGCCTGATCTGTCAAGAAAACACATGATCAGCCAATGAAACGCCTGATCTGTCAAGAAAACACATGATCAGCCAATGAAACCCCTGATCTGTCAAGAAAACACACGATCAGCCAATGAAACGCCTGATCTGTCAAGAAAACACATGATCAGCCAATGAAACCCCTGATCTGTCAAGAAAACACATGATCAGCCAATGAAACGCCTGATCTGTCAAGAAAACACATGATCAGCCAATGAAACCCCTGATCTGTCAAGAAAACACATGATCAGCCAATGAAACCCCTGATCTGTCAAGAAAACACAGGATCAGCCTATGAAACGCCTGATCTGTCAAGAAAACACACGATCAGCCAATGAAACGCCTGATCTGTCAAGAAAACACATGATCAGCCAATGAAACACATAACCAGCAAACGGAACTGAATGAACACTAAGTATTTTTATTCATACATAGAGCATAGAAGACGGTCTGTAACGTTAATATTTACTGAAATCTAATTCACGGGGATGATAAACTGTTATTTTGGTTCAGGTTTATATCTCACAGTCACTGCTAGCACAATGCAATGTAGATTGTACCGTGAATTTTCGATGTATCTAATTCTCTCCTCTTCTAATGTAAAATAGTTTCCAACACATGACGCTGTAGACCCACACCTTTATGCAGATCAAAATTCTGTCGAATGAGAAATAGTCTTATGAGTTTGAAAGAAAGTTAAAAAAAAACTACAAAAAACAGCAATACTTCAAACAGTCTTCTTTAATCGCCGTACAGGTGAACACTCAAAGAATCGTATCATCCCTCCCCCTCCCCCACTCGGTGGCGTGTCTCTAAACCTCTAAGCAGTTTATTATTGTGATGGTTAGAACCACACTATCAATCTGCACTTTTCGTCAACATACTTGACCAACATCTTTCACTGTATCTGTTCTCCTCACATGGGCACATGTCTGTGTATCCTATTTTGAATTTGTTGAACAGACGGTGTCTGCGTGTGCGATATCTGGTCAAAATATCGCAATCAAGCTGTAAACTACGACATAGCGCATTCCGTTCTCTATACGATATCCTGCTACTTGCAAAGCCCTTCTCAAGGCTTGTGGCGGGAGATTGAGAACGAACGAAGAAGAAGAATAAAAAAGAATCTTTAGAGCTAAAATACTAGAGGATCGTGCTAAAAATACCACGGATAGCTAAAAATAAAAAACAAACAATCAATATAAAAGGTTAGATATTAGGAAATATTTTTTTAGCCAGAGAGTGGTGTCTGCTTGGAATGCATTGCCAGGAGAGGTAGTGAAGGCAGGGACATTTAATGCATTTAAGAATAAACTGGATGCGCATAGCTTTTAGAGCAAGATGATGTAAATGTAACTGGTTGTATACAGACTCTGCAGGGTCTTCTAAACCAGTATAAAGACGTTAAGTTAAGTTAAAACAACATTTGTTAGTAAGGAATATGAAAAGGTGACGGTCAATTCCATGGCAACAATTGCCGTCGGTGAGGAAGTTAACTCTTCATGTACTAAGGCACAGCATATGTCAGGTGGGGTGGCCAGTTCCCTTCCTTGCTGTTTATACCTTCCCCAATTCATACGTCAGGTACCCATTTACAGCTGGGTTGACTAGAGCAGCGGTCGTATCAGGAACGACCTGATTTTGCAATGTATGTCCATGATTTAGAACCCTGACGCGCTGTGATCCCAGTATTATCAATCTAGCTCACTGTCGAATACGCTACACACTCAACAATATAACCACTGGGCAAATACAATTCTTTGGCCACATCAAAGGCCACACTGGTCTAGACAGTTCGATTCTGGAGGCTGTGGTAACAAGCGAGGTAGCGGCAGACCGAG